>OY750765.1:642500-1172500 GCA_963556745.1 Catoptria pinella | reverse complement strand
AGAGGGGGCGCAGAAAATTTCCAAGGAAGGCGTGGGCCATTGACCCAAAACAATGACATATGATCTACATAGAGATCATATGTCATTGTTTTGGGTCAATATTTTTTTATGACCTGATATTAACCTAAAATGTGAGTTGAGGGGGGCACGGATTTTTTTGGTAGAAAGGGGTGCGTCTTAAATAAGTTAGGGAACCCCTGATCTAATTGAACAATAATTTATTCAATTCTAAACAATTATTATCTTCCGTCCTTCTTATCCTGACTGTTACTATTATTGATTATCCCAGACGTGTTGACACCAAAATAAAAATAATCCTTACCCACAAACAGTAGTCAATTCCCAGGCAATACTTTATCAGCTCAGGCTCGTAACTCCAACAGACAGATGGACAAACCGTGAATAATCTATAGAGATCACAGCGACCGACTGTGGATGGTGCGGTTTGCGTCTTTACTATCCATACGATACGTTTGATCGCGCACTGAATCAAAGTATATTTTGTATCTTAATTTTAAAAATTAAATCAGTGAACTAAAAATAATAAATAATTTATTTCGGTCGGTTTGCGTTTTTACTATAATCCATACGATACGGTTAATCGAGCACTGAATCGAAGTATATTTTGTATAAATTTAAATTTATTATAATTATAGCAGAAAGCTAATACTACGTTTTTCCTAGGAATTCCTTACCTTTGGAAGAGGAGTACTTCGTGATCCTTGTGTATTTTTGTCTATATTATGATTAGGAACGCGTACAGATATCATGTTAAAATCAAGAAGTACCTACTCAGTCCTTCGGAGCTATAAAAAATCGAACTTCGACAACGCTGACAACTTCAGTCCAAACTAACTATAGCGATACTAAATAATATACTAGAAAAAATACGTCTCGCACCAAATCATGTTCTCGGACGGGAAGTATTTAGTATAATCAAAAAAATAGCATTGTGAATGCTAAAATCTCAAAATTTTAAAAATAACTATAGCGATTTAAGTCGCTTAGTCTTTTACTGTCAATGAATCAAAATTTCCCGTAATCAAGATAAATAATATTAGAAAAAATACTAGAAAAAATCGACTCACCCGTAGCACCTCAGACGGGACTCGAACCCGCACCCTTGGGATTCCGGCCCAATGCACTGACCAATTATGCTACCGAGTCGCCAGTGGGAGTGGTGAAATTTTCTTGTACTTTTAACTTTCTTCGCTGCAAGCCAGCGCAATTTCATCAATGTGAGGATACAATTCGATACGAAGCGCAAATGTTCAAGGAGTATTTACGCACTTACAATTTAGACTGCAGCTACAATGCTGTCACTGTACTTAGTGAATAGTACATGATGTTGTATTTAATATTTTAACACCAAAACCAAAAAAGACAGTAATTTATGGGTAGAAATAAATTAAAAGACCTATGTGGTGATAACCTGAGTGGTGCAGTGGTCAACATGCCGGTCTAAGCAAGAGGTCCCAGGTTCGATTCCCGGCCGTGCAGAAATTGAAATGATGAATTTTAATTTCCGTGACGGGTCTGGGTGTTACTTTGTATAATAAGTACCTATATGTTTAAAAAAAGTATATAAGCAGTATATCAGTTGTCTAGCACCCATATTACAAGCATTGCTTAGTTTGGGGCTAGATAAATTCAATAAAAAAAATCTGTGAATAAATTAGTATTTGAACAATAAATGCAATCATGTAAAAGCCGTTTTCGACTCGCAAGTATAGAACCCTAAAACAACCTAAAACTTTCCACTTCTGGCCATTTTTCAGACGCGCGTTGCCTTTTACAAACACTTTTTCATACTTAAGAGTCGGAATACGAATATTCCAAATTTATCCCACAATTCAAACAATGCCGATAGCCGTCCGTTATATTCCGTAAAACCTGTTATTATGTTCACCACAATCGCGCAAGAATTTAATAACAAAAGTAGGGGAGAAACAAACTCAACGGAGGTATTTATGGCCACAGACTAGCAAGTTAAACTAATTATACGTGACAGGAGCGCAGTAGGACAAAGTACAGAAACAGCCTGAGCAAGTACCTGCTATGTTTGTTTTTTATTTAGAAAAAGTCTATACAAGGACTGCAACCAAATGACAGTAATATTTTTTGTTTGTTATGCAAATACGTCTGAAAGCTGAAAGAATCATAATAATCTGACAATGTTTTCCCTTTGATTTATTTAATTTGCTAATAATGAAACAAAACGAAACGAAAGTCGAATCAAGTCGAAAACATTAAGGCTGAGTTGCATCACCTTGATTTAACCTCAACTTGAACAGACTCAAACAACAAACAGCGTCGCTGTCGTCTATGGCGTAACAATATGTGATAACGCTTAGTTCTAGTTTCGACCACCGGCTCAAATAAGTTTGTGTTATGTACTGTTATAGTTAAATTAAGATGATGGAACCGAGCCTAAGTGACAGAGAAAAAAAACTAGGTAGTTGATCCTAAAAACAGTTTATTTCAAGTTTAAACTGTTTCATTTACCAGTCCCATAACTTTTTGTATGCAATGAACAAACTGCAAAGCAATTATCCTGTGGCCAAGGTATCATTTTACTGGATTCTTCTTTCTGGGAAGACTCTATCATGTAATCCGACTGAATTATTCATCGCCGCGCCTCGCCAAAGATTACTTTCGAATCAAAACCGTTTCATTATTCACTGCACCGATGAGAGGGAGAAAGGAAATGCATTTCAGCGTTGCTCAGAATGATCATCACCGTTTATACACTGTCAGAAGGTTTTACAATATTTGTTTGTACTATCTCAGGTAAGTTTTCGGACATCTTTAAAATATGCTAGAGCTAAATTTCAACCTCAAAACTCAGAAGATATTGATCTATGGTGACTAAATAAACAAACAAAATCTTTTAAACAAATGTAAGATTTCGATAGTTTTTATTAGAAATTGTTAAGATAAGTTACTGATATTGTTTTTACTCCCATATGCTTTTGTCTATCCTTCAATATTTTACGCTATTGTATCATTTTTTCCATTCATACAACTATCCATGATGGTTGCTATCAAATATCTGAACAAACGATCGCACTCAAATAAATTGGAACCCGTAATACAATAGAAAACAATAGAAAAGTTTGTGATTGTGACGGTACAGTTTTTTAGGCATAGTTCACCACACAACAATGGTGAACAAAAGAGGTCCATATGCAAACGCATAAAATTATAAATCATACAGGGCGCAGAAAACTTATCAGATTTATCAGATATTTGACATGCATTGCTCCGATTCCAAAGTAAGTAGCAAAAGCACTTGTGTTATGGAAATCAGAGACAACGGTGGTATCACATACACCCAGACCTGAGCATATATAGAAAAGTTCCTTTTCTAAATTAATCCAACCGGGGATCGAAACCGGGACCTCAGAGATGGCGCACCTTGAAAACCGGTGTACAAAGCCACTCGACCACGGAGGTCGTCAGATGGAACGATATTTACAATAATAAGTATATCGTTTCCAGAGATTACATTCATAATATGTTACAATTAACATAGATGAATAAACAAATAAAATTATTTACAGGGTTCAAGCTAAATTCAAAATGTAAAGTCATTATTCAGTCTAGGTATTACAAAAAAAAAATTAATACAATTTAATAAGCGCTAAGATAGGTAGTCTAAAGCAGATTCATTCCCACTGGCAGCACCCGTTCACGAGCATGACGCATGAATCAGCCATCGCTTCGCTCAACCATATTTGAGGGAACGTAACAACCCACATCACACGACACTACCGCAGACATTTTTAAAGTGAAGTATGTCATTCTTAAGCTTTTAGTAAAGCTTTAGAATCTCATACTCACTTTACTTACTTTGCTTACTAATCATAACATTTATTAGCGTTTCAACTTGTGGCAAAATTAAATGAAATCATTATTAAAATATAATATGCCTGATCAGCCGTTTGAAGATCATCAGCTCTTTTCTAGTAGATGAGGGGATCTGGCTTATTTCTGTATCATGTGTCATAGTGGTACGTACAACAACATTTTTATCTCTCTTTCTTAAATAATAAATAGATAACTCAAACACTGAGTTGTATAAAACAAAACTTTTACTAAAACTAAAGAAAACCCCGTCCACATTTCTCTCTTTCAAAGTGTCAGAAAGACAAGCAATTCTTTCCACCAACAAAATACTCAATAGAGGGAAACACTTAAAATAAATCATATTCAAACATGGTATCTGTCTTGTTGGAACCTCCGAGCAATCTGTCCGCATCAAAGTTGGCTAATAGAGCCGTAGATAGGGCACGGTGCAAAATTGAATACGTCCCAAGCCAATCTCCGCTATAGATGCATCTGTTTGGTCCAAGTTAGAAGGAAAGGCGATTAAAATAATAGTACGTTTGTTGTTTCGAAATTTTTTCCACCCGCTACTTCATCCTCCTGGAATTTCAATTTCTTCTGTGTGGATTTCGACCATTTCTTTCTGAGCGAAAATCTATGTCATATTATTATTAACTATTGTTAGCCAAGTATTAGCCGTTCCGACCATTTTACGCATTCTGTAAGTAATAATTAGAAGCTAGAATACACCGACGATTGAAAGGCAGGACCACAGTTACAGTAACAGTCACATCTGCTTAGTTTTATATTAAATAATTGCCTACAACAAACTTAAAAATCAAAAATGTTTTACGTATACACTTCTAAGACTTTCGCGCGTACAGTTCATTAGAAATAAAACACTTTTTACGGATTACAGCGCGTATATTATTAATTCAGGTGTTGTTTTGGAATTATTTAGTTTGTATTTATTGGTTTTTTAGAATTCCCGACGTTTCGACACCTTTCCAGGGGCCGTGGTCACGGGAGGACTAAAGCAACAAATACAAACTAAATAATTCCAAAACAACACCTGAATTAATAATATGGGCGCTGTAATCCGTAAAATGTTTTACGTGTTTGCATGCACCTTTACCCCAGTATTACATAATAATATTCAGTCAACTATCGCTCATGACTCAAACTCGCTCAGCGAATGTAAACTGTAATAGCACGGATCGCCCGATAATGTGTACCTACCCCGAGTAGCTTGGAAAACCTTGCGTTTTTAAACCAGATTTTAGAGAATAAGATATTTAGAAATAGCTTATTTATGCATTTGTTTGAAATAAGTACATAATATTAACTATGAGAGATTGTTAGGTCAGTTGTCAATTAAAAAAATAATGTGTAAGGATGTGAAAACTACGCAACTTGCATGTAATAGTTACCGTAATGAACAGAGTGTCAAAATCATCACTCAATTCAATGATAACGAATCAAATGTAAAGAAAAAGAGAAAATAAATGGATTTGCTAGGGTCAAAAATAACAGATATTAGTACTAATAGTCAACGTTTTAACGCTACTGTTATTTGTTCTCATTTAGTGTCCTCTGTCTATTCCAAATATGTTTATACCACGTGCAAAACTTTACTAAGCGATACAGCAAAATATTAATATAAAATGTTGCTCAGGACAACAACTATTATCATGTTATTTCTGAATTAATATTGCAGCTAATGAAAAGTAATCAAGATTGAATTTCTCATTCAAGCACTTTAAGTCCATTTTACGACAACTGTGAAAAGCAACAGGTGAAAGTACACTCGACTTTATTTTTTCGTTAATCGAATAAATCTTTGGCAGCACCGCTGCATTGTCTACAGTTGAACAACTCATGCAATCACTTTTAAACTTAAGCAAAATTTTACTGGGTACTTTGCAAACTTTAGAAACTTAAATTTTTTTTGATAGGTTTTTCGTAATTAGTTTTTTAGACATAATATCAAATCTAGATAGCATACAATTTACCTATACACAATATGTACCTACACAATCCACAACATTCAGAGTGATTCTAACATTATTTATCAGTCAAACTCATAAAATAATGAACACTTTTACATAAATACACAGTTATGCTATGGTTTAAAATATATGTTTATTTAATGACATGAAGGATGGTTATGTTTTGTTTGTCATGTAATACGTTCTAATAAAGTGCTACTGATCTTCATACCCAATCGTATTATATCATATGGTGTCAGAAGATGTGATCTTAAAAATTACGATCGGTCGCTGCACTGCAAATGTAAAATACATTGCACAATACATTTGACTTTAGTATGTTGTAAAATATTTTTCGTCGTCAAAGATTTGGTCAGTCTTATTTTATCCAAACACAAAAAGGCGCAGGCAGTACAACAGGAACAAAAACCTGATAATCAAGTTCCACATCGTGTCAAGAATGTTTTCAGGACTGGCATGAGCAGCTTTCTAGTCTAGGCGGTTACAAGCACTTGTGAATGTCAATAGAAGCTACGCCATTGGTTCGCAAACCCTAAGCGGGAGACCTTTTAACGAGAAGAACCGGCAAGGAACTTGTCAAGGGATGCTTTTTTCACCCTGTATATTCCATACAGAGTCGTCAAAATATGAAAAATGAGGTCAGCATCTAGAGTGACTTCATTTTCCATCACAATAATTAACAAAGTTTACATTCAATGGGTAGGTAAAATAACTTTCAACTAGTTGAGAAATCACATTAGACGGTAATTTATCGCAAAATTGGAAAAGATGGATTCAGGCTTTCAACATTTACATTTTAGAAAGTGCGAAAAGTTGCACTTCTTCTACATCACATGGGTCCTAATGCCCTGGAGATATTTTCGGCGTTCGGTTTTGATATTGGTACGGTTGAATATGAAAAACTTCAAAATTTTTACAAGGAGACAGGGGGCAAATGAACCACTAATTTCGTCATTTCTACCTCATGAATGAGGTACGAAAAATACAAACATTACAGAAAAAAAAATCCAAAAAATGGGACCAACTTGGGAACAAACCTGATAAAGTGGCGTTTGAATGATGTCAATCGGTTCAGCCGTTTTTGAGTAATCGGTGGACTGACAAACATAGAACCTCCTCCTTTTTTTGAAGTCGGTTATTAAAATATGTATTTTTTTTTTCAGTGAATGTCAGTAAATTTTCTTACCAATACGAGCACAATAGCCACAGTTGGCAATTCTTGTGACACACGACACACGTCTAACTTGGTGTCTCCGAATGTGACATAAGTTGCAACCAGCGCTTCTCAAACTTGCGCCTTCGCCGTTCCCAGCAGGGAAAGTTCTGCTTCGACGTGAATGAAACTGTGTACCTAATCGCCTGCATTATTTGGAACAATAATAATTAGAACTATTATGTATAATTACTTTACAGGTACTTAACACTTTGGTCCAATCATTTTCAAGTATACGAGTAGAAAACTTCGTTTGTTCTTTAGTTACTGTTTACATACCGCGTTAAAAACACAGTTTTTTTAACGAGAATTCTTCGATCAAAATCTGTAGCTATTTATTATATAATTTAGAAATGTGTTCGTTAAACACCTTTTTTTACCTATTAAGATGACGAGTTAGTAATTAATATGTAAATAAATCTTTAAAAGCTACCATTCTTTATTCTCTACATGCCATCGCTTTACAACTTTTAATCAAGACAACTCCCATAAATATCCATTAGGTAAAATAATCCTAACTCATTTGTTTACCAATAAAAACAAGCAACTTTCTTCTCCAATTAACTGTGGACCAGAACAATTAAGTTATGACGTCACCGCCGCCGCCCGGACGCACGCACCTCACAATAAAGAATCACGGCGCCACAACCACCAGTATCATTCAACCCATGATACTGCCCTTGCTTCAAGCATATTGGTTGGAAAAGTAAGGCGAGACAGCTCAAGGTATGCTGGTCTGTAAACTGTTTACGTATGGCTTTCGTCGACACTTCAATTCATCGACGCGCTATAGAGATGCGTAGCGATTTTGATATGTTTCGAGGAAAGAGTTTGTGTGAGTGTTTTGATCAATTTGAAAGGTGTGACGTTATTTATGCGTTGAGTATGCGAATGCGTTGGGGAATTGGATCAGAAAAGGCCTTCTGTCAACAGTCGTGAAATAGACACTATGCACTTTCTTTCATGCTAATTAAAAGCTGTAACTACATAAAATCAAAAGTTATCTTTTTTTACCATCTTTTTACTAGCAAAATTATATAAAAGACTAATCTGTTTATACGTATAGAAATATTTAAGTATGTACCTATCCTAATTTTCAGTGTTTTTTTAATTCGAACTATGAATTCAGTTTGAACGTTAAAAAGGATTCTCCTCAAGCATTAAATTTTATAACCTCACATATTATCTCACCTTCTTATCAGATAACCGCATATCGAAATATCTAAGGGGTAAATTTTGCCGACGCGAGCCAAAACTGAGTTTGAGCGGTTCACAGGCTTTACAACAGTTTACGCGGCTAATACCGCGCGGTCGAATTTAGGCTAGCCAACAAGTTTAGTTATAAATCGCGACGCGCAAGTGCGGCCTACAGATAGCTTGGCAGAACGCCGGCGGGCGGCTTTTCTTTTAATATACAGTTGTTGTTTTTAAAAAACGAATTTTAAAATATTTCATTGACCGAGCGAAGCGTCTCTGTTTCAGCTTGGGCAAAAATGCTTTAGTATGTCCGTTTGTTCTCCTTTACAGGTCCCATTTCCCAACCAATTCTCGTGAAATTTTGTTAGCAGGTTCGATAATTATAATAGTATTTTTTTGGCGATTCATTATTTCAAAATTTAAAAAAATATATATTTCACCCATTTCGAAAAACGTTCAAAATTAGAAGCGCCATCTAGCTTCCAGAATAGATACAATAAAAGAATACCTACCAAACAGCACAAAATACTGCTTTTGAAAACCTCGTGGCGATATCTATTAGAATAATTTTTGAACAACATCCAATTTGAGCTACTTTGTATCGCTCAAACACGAGGTCTACAGCTCACTACTGAGCCATTAATATTAGTTTCTTCTAATAGACTAATTCCATACCTCATGCTTTGATTATTCGAATACTTAAACATAAAAACATAGGCTAAGCTTCCTAACTTCCTCGGTACGTCCCGTTTTCTGGGTACAAGGTACCTAACTATGATGTTTTAATTATCACTTTTATTTTAATATAAATCTGCAAAACAACGCCTGATATAACATCCACGAGAACAAATGTTACAGATGCTCTTTTTAATAACCAAAACATTTCACCATTAAAAATGAAAGACAAGAGAGGCATAAAATAAAAGCGTAATTTCATAAAAAAGATGACAGCATAAAACAAAAGCCATCAAATTATTCCCAATTTAATTAAATTCCAGATTCACACAATCTGTTCGGCAGAGCGTCAATGATGCGCTATGTGCTACTACGTAGACGCCTCGTAGCGCATCTGCTACGGACTACGAGCACCGCCTGTCATGACGTGCTCATCACTGATTTTAAAATAAAATCCTGTTTATCTTTTCAACATTTTGTAATGTTCCTATTTGTGTATTAATAATTAGCTTGATATTATAAAAAAGAAATAATCCCTATATTTTAGGTAATTTCTTAACTATTTCACGCAACATTCACTTTATCGTTAACATTTTTTACTTCCATTCTGTTTTAGGAATAAAACAAACATGGAGTAAGTTGGCAACTTGTCACTATTTGATGCTGTAAGTTACCTGAAGTTGCAACTTACCGAATCTCAAAGATTGGACACATAATAATAATATAAATAAGGAAAAATAAAAAAGCCATGATTCGAGGACAGAATTATTTTGCTTATCACAAAACCAGGGCCAAGCCAGGACCTTTGAAGCATTATATAGTGACCGCTACATCAAAACTCTGTCCACATTTTACCCATAATTCTTTCATTTGCTTGTATCACTATTCCAACCCGAACCCATTACGCAGTAGGTTTCACTACTGCTCGCTGCACTCAATGGTCATCTACATTTTTTTTTAATATGCTTTTCAACCATCCTCATTCATCGATACTAAACCAACATAAACAATACAAATTAAAACTAGAAGAAAGCATATCGCAGTGAAGAAGTAAAGAGTACTAGAAAATTTCCCGATCTCATTAACGATTTCGTAGCATAACTGGTAAGTGCATTGAGCCGGAATCCCAAGGGCGCGAGTCCCGTCTAAAGTGCTATAGGTGTGTCGATTTTTTCTAGTATAATAATTATATAGAAACAGCAGGTGTGAATGTGAAAAATCTTAAAAAACGATGGCCACTGTCCATACATTTGAAAACCTGGCAATGAGTTAGCTTGTATAAAATAATTTTGATGGCAAAATGTGATCGTCATTAATAACTATTTATAGCTCTGAAGTCACATTTTTTATTAAAGGCCACGGAAGTCAAAAAATAACACATTTGTAAGATTGAGGTTGGATATCTCTCTTTAACGTTTTTTGGCATTATGTCGTCATAACTTAACATGTTTAATATAATTTTTGTTTGAATTAATCATCAGAAACACATATCAATCATTGATGAATCCAATAATTAAAAAGGCCGCAAAGAAAAACACAAAATCGAAACAACAAAACGCACTGTCCACAATGAACGAAACGAACAACCATAAACGACAGAGACAGAAAGATCTGACACCTGTCAAGCCACACACGTTCCGTTTTAGGCACCATCTGTAGGATGAATTTTATTAGTGTGTTAGTAATTCTTTACAAAACATTGAACGCATATGTAAGTAAAAAGTGCAACGGAACGCTTTGAGCGGCAAAGTGCAAAAACCTCAACTTGTTAACTAAATTAGGAAAAAAACACAATATTGTATTTTTCCCTTGTATGAAAACATAGATAGCATGGTTTAATTTATTATTTTCAAGCTATTTTTGCCTATAGGATTTATTTATGTTCATTCTTAACAAAATCATAATAATGGCCATTGTTCTTTAACAAACAATACATCCACCAAATCCCTGTTTCAGAAAACAATCTGAAAAACTTTTCAGAGTCAAACAGCGGAGATCGCGTCGTTACTGAAACGGCTGAAATTGCCATTTCAGCGCATGAAGACATCATCGAGGCGACTCGACATGAATTATTCCTATGAAATCATACCATGATATCCAACTTGTATAGAATATGTTTGGCCAATGTCGGGTTTTTTTATTTGTTATAGTTTTGTGTTCGAAAAGTGGCAATTTAATGCCAGGAATGTGGCATTCGAATGTTTTTTGGAGACTTTGACACCAAATGTATTGAGTCAGCAAAATCACACTTATTTTAGTAGTTCAATGATTCAAAACACAAAACTACTCCAATTTTTATCACAATGAATACTACTATGTAACAATTTATAAATAATAAAAATAAGACATTAATTTAAGATAAATAATATTAGAAAAAATACTAGAAAAAATCGACTCACCCGTAGCACCTCAGACGGGACTCGAACCCGCACCCTTGGGATTCCGACTCGGTAGCGACTCGGTAGCATAATTGGTCAGTGCATTGGGCCGGAATCCCAAGGGTGCGGGTTCGAGTCCCGTCTGAGGTGCTACGGGTGAGTCGATTTTTCTTAGTATTTTTTTCTAATATTATTTATCTTAATATAAAAATAGCATTGTGAATGCGAAAAATCTAAATTTAATACATTAATTTAACTTTGTATAATAGCGCCAAATTTCTTTCTTTTATTTCAATTTCAATCACAATTTATTTTTTAATTTAAACAAAGAAATAGAGAGACAATTGAATGACTAAAATCACAATCAGAATAGCACTGATTTATCAACGTGTAAAATAGAATATCTTTAAAAATATGAGCAGAACAAAGCTCAGACTTCACTCACAATTTCGTCCACATCTTCATTTCTAAGTTGACATATCAAATAGCTAAGTTGAATGAACACGTAATGGGTGATTACACGTTCCAAATGAATTTGCTTAGCTCAAGATAAGTTTGTTTAACCTCGACAACCTTGGACGAAGTCAAGTACCGTTTGATGTTTTAATATTAGGGATTTCGTTACTTTTGATTAAGTAAATTAAAAAGAAAAATACATCATAGAAACTGTGTTATGCGTAAAAATTGCAGAATTGTATTTAGACCAAGATAAAGACCAAGATTATTGCGCAAAGAATTATAATGTCATATTATTAAGATGAATGATATTCTAGAAAAAATATATATATAATGACACACATACTTTTCAAGATAGAACTGTAAATATCAAACTAACTGTACACTTTGTTTCCAAAAAAATATTCTTACATTTATTATCGGCAACCAAATTATTATTCACTTTGTTGAGTAACTTATCCTAGCTCTTCGATTACTTACCTGAAACAAAACACAATACATTAAAAGTTAATCAATTAGTGAAAAAAGGTACTTATCTCCATTTTTCATACTTATCTATGAAATACTACTCAATAGGCTATGTTTTGTCTTTAGTTGCATTGAAAAAAACACCTGGGCTGTCAATTGTCATGACAATTTAGTTTACAATACGGTGTTTTTTTCTATTTTCAAATTGGTTGACGCAAAGGATATAACATTGCCATGACAGGTGACAAATTGTCACGTTTATTAAATAGGGCTCTGATTGTAAAGTTTTTTAAACAATTAAAGACTTGAATAGGCTTAGCTTACACACTCCCATCGAGTTATATATACGAAATATTAACTATTTCGGTAGAGTCAGTTTTAGAAGTATCGCAAACCAATAACCAGCTAGCATCCTTTCTTGGCAGAGCATAAAAGCTCTAAGTCCGTATAAGGTACGGTGCCTGGTGCCCGCGATAGCGCTGGGCTCTTGGCACCCGCCACCAATGACTCGAACCAGATTATTCAAGCGGATACTTTCCATAATTCGAGTGGGCTACTCAATGGAAGCGATGAAATTTTATGCCTTTTGACATTAGAATTATTGCTGGAAGTTTTGAAAATAAAATTTTTGATGCAAGATTTTAGTAAAAGGTAAGATATTTTTTATTAATTTTTTCAGTTAACGAGCCAAGTGTTTTAAGTTGTGACGAAAATGTCAACCAAATTGCATCAAATATATAAAAAATTCAAGAGGGACTTGGAACTCTAATCAGCGTCCTCAAAAGTAATCTGATATTATGAAAGAAATTCAGTAACATTGTGGTGAAGTTCTACTTACATAACTCAGTATTTCACTAATGAAAAACCACGCCTTTAGTTCCAAACAAATCAAATTACAGTCCACTTTTTACAACACATCTGAAAGTTAGTTTTCCATCTTTTTTAAGATTGGTCTTTCCGTCCCAGAAGTTACGTCTCAAAATTGCTTGGAGGACCGACAAAAACGTGCATTATGAAATTTAGGCTGAGCTGGACTCCGCAAAGTTTAGGAGTTGGACAAAAAGGGGTCAAGTGTGACCGTTATGGAAGGTCACGACGTTACAAAGTTGTATATTATGTCTACATAAGTTTGAATGCGTTTCGGTAAATCGTTTCATGGTTAGTTTTGGTAAGCCAAAGAAAATAAGACGTTCTGCGACTATGCCAATTATTTTTTTTTCATAAGACTTTTGATGAAAAATTAAAAAAAAAATATACCGTCCCATAAAACGATGTATCTTTCAATAATTACAGAGCTAGTGACAAAATACTGCAAGAGGTATCTCAAGGCCCATCATTCAATATGATATAGTGTTTAGAGTGTACGTGAGTCAGCCTACTACCTACTAGCAAGGCCAAGAAGTGGAACACTTGGCGTCAGCACGCTTTCAAGTATATAAAATTTCGACATGCTCAAGACAAGAGTTATCTCAAGGTTCAAATTGGGCAGTATACTAGAGAATAGTACAAAAAATGAGAAAGTAGTTAGACGCATTATCATGGAACATGCCGAGTCAGCACGCCACGTAAGTTGTCACAATTTTGAGGTCGGTACAAGAGCTTTCTCAAGGCTGAAAAATCGTATACTGCCTAATTATTATGCATAATTTATGAAAGAAAAAATAGTCAGACCACAGATTCATGGAACATAGGCAGTCAGCAGTCGCTCAAAGCGCTCGAAATCTAATAACTGCCAAAATTTATCAACGTCTGTCTTACCATCACCAGACTTAAAGACATATTTGCAATTAATTAATACCATACCAGGAACATCCTGAGATTGTTCCTGCCGAACTATCAGCTTACTCGACTTCCAGCGACCTGGAATGTTCGGGATTTTAACCCCCGGTTTGTGGTACAAGTGGCTAGTTTCAAGCGTATTTTGGAGTCATAACAGTAATCGACAGAATACCGACCAAAATAGATAATTTTGCAAAATAAATAATACTGGGTTAGTAAACTGTTTAGTTCTTCAGACGAACCGATAAAATATTATTATTCTTTTAACTCCATTTAAAACAATACTTCTACCACAGCGATACTTAAATACCTACCAATGTATAACGGGTTTTTTTTCATTGTGTACGTAAAACAAGTTCCACTTATGATGTTCCGCCGTTTGATAGTAATTCATTCATTTTATTGTCATGATCTCAATTCAAATTGAAAGGTAATAGTAATAATTTCGTTACTAGCTTGGCAACACCACCGCTTGGCTCCGCCGTTTCCCGCCATATTTTGCCGCCATTTGATAGGCCGCGGAACGGTCAGCGAAAGTCAGTTGCAGACTCAGTCACTGTTCAATGGTCGAATAGAGAAGTAGTGAGGACGAACTTCTAACGTATTGTTGCTATAACCTAGTTAAGATTAATTATGGTGTACTTCTATGAAGACTATAAAAGCAATCCACCATTAATACTGCAGTTTCATTACACACTTAGTTCGTGTCTAAACTTACTATAATTTTTCTTTCAAAAAACACAAGTGACAAGTTTTAAAACGATTCACGAGTAAATCCCTATTTTAAAAGTTCATACATTTCAAAATATTATGTAATTTTGTTTTTCGCATCGCTTGTAAATTGCACCAGCAGCTTAATAATTCTATAACTCACGGTGCATCACGTACCCAGTCTATTAAGCAGCATAAATAGCTATCGGTGATCATTGCCCCGAAGGTAATTAACATATTATTATAATAGAATGCAGACTTACTGCTAGCCTTACCTCAACTCTTGGAGTTGTAAAACCTTAATCTAAACACTATTAGGACTACCTCCGTGATCGAGTGGTTTGTACGCCGGTTTTCAAGGTGTCGCCATCTCTGAGGTTCCGGGTTCTATCCCCGGCTGGGTCAATTTAGAAAACGAACTTTGCTATATTGGCTCAGGTCTGAGTGTTTGTAGTTCCACCGTCAACTCTGATTTCTATTCTTAAGCTACTTACTTTGGAATCCGAGCAATGTTTGTGACTTGTCTAATATTTACATATTATTATTTATTTATACTTAACAAAAAAAACTATTCATGATTTTCTGGTTAACTTTATCATACAAGATACTACCTTAGCTACCAATTAGCTAAAAATAATCAATAACTAGTACATACGACAGCACGTCAGGTTATACAGTTAAACAGCGGAAACAGCTTTTATTACGTAGGGCATAAAGGCGAGGTGAGGTGCTGTCGTGTGTACCTGGTAAAGACATTTACAATTTTGATTCATAATACAAATAAAATTACTTATGCATACAAAAATTACACCCAAAATCCATTTAATTTTACTACTTATCTCAGCTCGAACATGGCTTTCACCTTTTAAATATTCTGCGGTTATTTTTAACTTTATAACGTTACTTTGACATAAAGACATGGTATAATATTTGTAGATGCCGTGCTAAAAGATCATAGTGTGGTATAATAGCTGAGGTCGATCTATTATTAAACCAAGAACATAGTTTCTGAACTATAATTATTTTAATGGTTCCATATTTAATCAATTAAACCGGAGTAATGATATATTTTCTTAGCACGAAATGTCTGAGTTTATCACAATACTTAGAAAATTGTTATTCCAACAACAATATCAAGCTGAATTAGTTTGTGTCTTTTGCATTACACAATATTTTGAAATCTAGTTTAGTAACAATCTCCTTAATACCGTCTTTAATGCTAAAATTAAATTACTTCCTAATAGCTTTTTAGCTTACTGTAGCATTGATGTCTTTATTAAACAGCACATAAAAACTTCAATCCGAATATTAAAACTTTATCTTACTTTGCTTTTTTTTAAATATCTTCCCATGAAGATAACACTTGTTCCGACATTTGCACTACCCATAGTAGTAGTAGTTAATCTTAAGTTCTAAATGAACCTGAAAAATAGTTAAAAAGCTACCACTTATATCTACAAATTACGAAATACAAAAAAGAGTTTTATGCGGTTGTAAACGCAATTCTTTCGCCCACCGTGTTATGGCCCGGCCTTAATGGAGTACCGTGGAGAAATATTATTTCACACGACATGACATTTATAAAGGACTGCATACAAAAGTGGCCTCTAACGACCACAAATAAACTCCCAAATGAACTCTTTAAACAACGCCAACAGCTTAAGGCGAAGTCAATTTTAATAAGTCTTTATTTAGCGTCAGATCTATTCCATTGTGACAATTTCAATACGACTCTTATCGATATATTACTACAACAAATCATAAAGTTATGGAAAACTCTCACCAATGACCTTGTGTCAAGAAAAAAACTAAAATATACTCAAGCTATAATGTATATTCGCCCCGGTGACGTCACTGCCCACTACCATCGTTATTATTTAATTATTAAATTTTAGGTATTCCCTAATTCGCCATGGTGTAAATATAATCAGTGCCTGTATTATGAGTTTGCTACTTTTACTCGATAGCGATTGTAGTAAGCAATTTAGCACAGCGTCTCTGGCGGTAACTCCACCAAACTAAAAGTTTTCATACAAATGTTAACTGCAGTCGCTATCGAGAATAGGCGTAAAGTCATAACTTGCCTTTTTACATGCTAGTTACACTTGTACTTCACCTAGCGCAAAGCAACCGTCTCATTTCACTTAAAACCTTTTTTCGCAATCCCATGGAGTTGTTAACAACGATACCACTTTAACTGCGGGCCAGCTCTCAACTTAACAATAATACTCGTAATAATCCAGAATACTGCCGCACATTAGGCTAATGTCTTAACCGTACAATTCATACTTTCGGCTTTTTATTTTCCAGGAAACGTGAATTCAGCACGATTTTCGTGAGTCCATCGTGAAATGTGGTTTTTATGAAGTTGTTCTTTGAGATCTTAAATTATAAGCATGTATACTTTACAATATCTACATTTCTCTTCTTACACTTAGGTACTGAAGAGTTTACCTAGAATATTAATGTACTTACCTACATGTTTCAATAGAGAGGAGAAAAACTAATAAATATTTGTTGTACGTATTTGTAGTTTTGTATAACTTTATTTTAGATAAATATTATCATAATATTATATCTAACGCAAAGATTAATTCAATTTGTTTATCTTTATATTGCTTTTTATACTCTACCACATGCTACGAATATTATTCTAAGTATTAAATCAAGGCAAACAACTACCAAGAGCTACAGTGCCCAAATAAACGATGCACATAAGACCGACGTCTTTGCTCGTAAGCTAACTATTGAAGCAGGGAAATTGTAGGTATCATATTGCACCGCAATACACAAATATTTCCTCTCCCAACAATGCCTTGATTTTATCTATACAGGAATAACGATAACGGCGGGTCACTTCGTCTGGGAATATGAAGGAAACTGCATGGAGATTGCAGATATGAATGTCTTCTCCGTTTAATATGATACTCAATATTTCATCAATTGTTGTACAGATCCCCAAAAAAGAATTTACGTTCACGTATTCTTATTGCTGCATCTCTTTCGTATGCATACTTGTTATTGTTAAATTTTTCTTACACTAACGTTTATGTGTTTATGTATTTCTTTCACATCTGATGTCATATTATAAATATGTAATATTTAATTACAAAAAATAAGACCTCCCCCAAGTAAACGAATAAAAAGTGATGGCTATACCTAATCTAAAATAGTTTTCACCGAAACGTTGCTGAAAAAGACATCAATGGGCGTTCCCCAAGGATCAATACTAGGTCCTATTATATACGTAATTTATAGTACTAGACCTTCTATTACTTGATGAATATAATTTTAAAATATTGATAGGAACAAAATATTTTCAAACGCAAAGTTAAAGTAGAAATTTATGTAAGTTATAACGCGTCCAGAGACATTTGCACATATCACAATCCCCGTCTCCCGATTGTTGCCGCCGGCTAATGTACGCCGGCAGAATACTTTACCATCGCCACACAGCTTGCGATATAGCTTATACTGAGACGTTAAGGCTGATCCACAGTGAACCAAAGATACAACAGTCACAGTAATGGTATCTATACAGTATTTCACCACGACCCTGTCCTTGAAATAATTAGCTACAGCCGCGAGGTACGTTAACACGCGGTATGGCTACCCGCCTAAAGTATATAAAATTTCATCTAAGTACTTTCGTATCTTTCTAGTTTTATAATTGTACGTTAATTTTAGGAGCCATATTTATAGGGTCTACTTTCACCGAGAAATCTATTTTTAAGCATTAAAATAGGATAACAAAATTAATGGTGAAAATAAAAACAAAAAGAAGTGAAATACCTACATATTATAAGACGAAACAAATTAGTTCAAATTACGTATTAGTAGTAAGTACCTACCTATACTTATAGTAAAACATATTTTATAATCTTACTTTTCCGACTTTCCAAGTGATTTATTAAATGTTGTCTCTGGTTTATGTGGTTAGTTAAATATAATAAAAACAGCACAATATTATAGTCTATAACTGCACTTTGCTTACTTATTATGATAAGTACTTGTATTTTTATCAATCGTACGTAAATCTTTCGTTCGTAACGCGGCGCATTTGCATCCGTTGTGTACCGAGTGCAGACCGAACTCGAGACGGATAGGTATGGCTCGCATTTCAACCATTTGTATGAAGTTGGAATACTGTAGATACCATTCCCGTGTAACGGTCGTTAAAACATAGTCAATAACAAAGCAGACAAAACAAGCAAAGTTAAGTTTTCTTCTAGCTAGAAGTTAAAATTTCTATTTCATTAAAAAAATTGAGCTATTATTACTGTTCCACGCGATTGATTCATTTTCACAACTGTTTTTTGGCTTACTCAATTATTTAAAGATACAACCGACCAAAAACTGTCCTAATACAACGCGACTACGCAATCACCGTGCGAATTAACGACGCGAGTGACCGCGGATGTTACCGAATTATCGCGCGAATACCAATAAAACAATATAGACAATTCAAAAGTGCATGATTATTAAGTTTATATGAATAAAGAAATTTTGACTATTGAAGAAATTTTGACTATTGACTATTAAATACCTATTCGACATATTATGCTTGATTGCGGATTCATTCGACTAAAATTCGCGCAACTTGCGATGATTGTTATTTCAGGACAACGCCTAAAGTATGTGTATTTTGAATCATTGGGTTTCACGATCAAACATTTTTGGAAGCTTAACAGAAACCATATATCCGTACACTTAACCATCCAATGTGAACAAGACCTAACAGTAAATGTTGAATGTCGTCGTTCCATCAGTCGCGCGACGAGACACGCGATTTGCATTTTATTAAAATCACAATTTTATTTTTGAGCTCACGCCTTTCCGTGGTGGGTAGAAAGATCGCTTCTGTCAGCCTGTTATTAATTTATCTATTAAGGCTTTAAGATTAGTAGATATTATGAGTGTCATTTCATCATTCATGTTATTTTTTTACTCAAAATTTTCTCTAAGTACTGTCTTTTTCTATACAATAAAATATTAATAGGATAATCAACTTAATTCAAAAAACTTAATAGAGTAAAATACTTTATAAGTTATTTTCTACTCTGAGGTAACGTTTAATTTATTGAGGGGAAACGATTCAAACAAAAGGGCCTATAAAAAGATTACACGAAAGGACAGATTTAAAAATAAAAATGAATAAAAAATATTTTTCATTAAGAACCTTGCTTTTACAATGGTGGATTGGTGTCTCCATTTGAGCCTTTCGTGTATCCTTTGTCCTGCTGTGATCCGTAAAAAGTTTAAATAGTCGGATTATTAATGCTATCTGAGTAATTCCTGACTATTGTGAAAAGAGAACACCGGTGTTGTTGTGTGGTGTTCGGTGTTGGTTTACGCACGATCTAACTCCTGAGGATGCTCCGGGTTGGGGCGAAACACGTATGAGTAGTCTAATTGATGAAGGTGCAAGGTGTGTCGCTGTCTTGCTAAATGCAGGTATTGTGCACTGATAGTTTTGTGGTTTGCATGTGCATTTTTTGCGGGAGTAAGCTACATATATTTCACTTTTCACAATGGTTTGGGACTTTCGACACCTTACCAGGGGCCGTGGTCACGAGATCCCAAAAAGACTGCTCAAAATTTTAAGAAATTGGCACGGAACTTTATAAAAATGCATTCATTTTTATTAAATTATTTTAAAGCTGCGATCTAATTTTAATTATTATTACTGAAGTAAATTGAATAAAGTTATGTCAAAACTAAATAATTCTAAAATAACACCTGAATTAATAATATACGCGCTGTAACTCGTAAGAAGTGTTTTATTTCTAATGAACTGTACGCGCGGAAGTCTTAGAAGTGTATTATTATGTTAACGTTTTTGACGATTATTAATAATAAACGAGAACAATTTAATCTTACTAATCAGGTTGTATTCAATTGGGATCAAGCTGACCTATCTATTAAAGCCGGCTTATTGGCAATGCCAAAATCCGTAAACCTATTCGGATTCAATCGGTCAGACATTATTAATTATTCTGCTACTCGACATCACAACGTATATTGAAGACGGAATATTCGAAATTAATCGTTTTAATTCTTAGATTTCCTTTTGACTTTAAAAGTAATTTAAATAAATGATTGTATGTGGAACCAAGTATGATAATAGAAATTGACGAAAACGTTTCACTGTTCTGTGAGATGTGTCTTGATAATTACACATAATCTGTCATAATAGCTAAAAAGAGGTACTTCTAAATTGCAAAAGAACTAGTGCAACTCGCGTGCTTTCATTGTAAAATAATATTTTGCCGTGGATCTAAATTGTATGCAGTATAACAAATACACATTGAAAACAGCATCGCAAAAATAATATAAGGTAGGTACTTTAATTTGTCAAGATAAATGAATAAACTAAAAATATTTTGTGGCTACAAATTAAATTTTCGAAAAGTCCAGACGTTTGTACATTTCTTAAAATATGGCGACACAGTACCAGCTGCGTTCATTTTACGAGAACATTCCCGTTTACGATATTCAGTCCACTTGGATCCTAAGACTTATAGCAGACTTGATAAACTTTTGGATATGGTCATTTTATTTTAAGAAACTGTTGATTACAATAAAGTGTTTTAAATCGGTAGGTAGGTAACACTTTACAACATTTGTTCTACGACTAACCTACAGACGTTTATAAATTCGTTAATGAAAGAGTGTTTAATATAGATATAGTACCTTAATTTTGTATAGCAGGGTTATTTATAAAACACCAACAACCTCGCAGGAATAAATTACTTACATCATAAACAACAACATTTGTTCTACGACTTATTTAGACTACAAAAAAGATGCATAAGAATATTGGGAAATTTATGTGTTATGGATAGCTGCAAACCGTACTTCACAGAATTTAATATATTGACATTACCATCCCTATATATCTATGCTGCCTGTGAATTTGTCAAAAAACACCCTGAATTCTTTCCACAACACTACCGTCCACAATACCTAAGACCACAAAATAAACTAGCTCAACCAACCTGCAAATTTGAAATGTTTAGAAGTGGCCCCTTATCCATGTGTGTGAAAATTTATAATAAGTTACCCCGTAACATTACTGATGAAAAAAACTTAAATAAATTTAAATTAATGTTGAAAAACTATCTAACAGATAAATGTTTTTATTCACTGCAAGAGTTTTTAGAACATAACGATAATAAAGTAAATAGATAGATAGGTAAGAAATTAAGTTTGTTACAATAAAAAAAAATGTTAGATAGTAAGTTTAAGAATTTGTTTTTATTTAATTTAAATGTTTAATCTTGTTGAGTTTTAGTTTTTCAATTAGATGTATCTAGATTTAGAAAATAACAATATTATGTTTGTAAAACTACTGATTACCTACTTAAAAAATATTCTTATATAAGTATCTATAAAGATATACTTTTTCATTGTTGCTGTGCCCTTGCAGGGTTTCATGTTTGATTCTGTTTTTTGTAACATCTATGTACTACAACATGAAAAGTGCAATAAAAATTTTGAACTTTGAAACTTTATCCGAAAACAGACAAGAAAAATTCCACTTTCGATATTTTTTGTCTGTTTTCGGAAAAGTCGTAGATCAAAATTGTTTATGATGTTAGTAATCTTCTCCTGCGAGGTTTTTGGTGTTTCAAAAATAACACTGTGTACATATTTCTTCAAGGAGCTCGATGGCGCAGTGGTTTAGCACCTGGCCCAGCGTTTACGGAGTTTAAGCAACTTTCGCAGGGTCGGTCATGGGATGGGTGACCAAAAATTTATTAGCTCGAGCTCTTCCGTGCGTCGGAAGGCACGTTAGGCCGTTGGTCCCGGCTGCATTTGCAGTCGTAACACCAAAGCGCATTGGGCCCGCGTGGTGGGTTATGTTATGACCCATCCTCCTTATCCACCCATAAGGAAGGCCTGTGCCCCAGCAGTGGGGACATTAAAAATGGCTGATGGTCATATTTTTACGTATGATTTACTTACAACAAAATCATTGATGCTAATAGTAACCGTAATACTTCATAGGCCTTTTGTTCAGTGGCTAAGAATCTAGTCATTTTTATGATTTTCTTGGACCTATTACATCAAAAAATACCTAGGTGAAGTACAAACTAGCAGTGACGACTCGACTTTTAAACTTCTATGCTTTGAGTAAATACCTATATGAATATACATATTTGGTATTAGAAGTTGCATATTTAAGTCTAGTCTATTTTAGTCAAAGCTCTCTTGCTAAAACAAAACAGTATTTACCGGTACATATTTTACGCCTGCATAATATATTTTCTTATCTTCAATTACATAGCATAGAATAACGTCCATTACTCAGTCAGAGCCATCCTTTTAAAGCTGCCGACGTGGTCCACGGCCAAAACAAATCATGAATCATTGCCAAAACTCCACGGCGCCCAGGCTCACGGCTAATTTGTGGACATTTCCTCTGCCTTTTAACATCGACTTTGTCAATAAATATTACGGAAAGAGGAGCATGAATAAGTTTTAGCAGTTATGAAAAGCTTGCAGTGGTCGTTCTATAGTAAGTTTCGCACCATAGGATTTACAAAATGTTCTAATAGATTCAAATATTGATTTACGGCTTAGCTTTGTTGTTCTATGCAAGAATTATTTTATTTCGGTAATTTAATTTTGAGAAAATTAAGTTAAACGCCACGATTTATTTCTTTAACACCCTTTCCGGTCGACTATTAGAGAATGCCCTTAGGCATTAAGTCCATTAATTGTATTTTCATATGTGCAATAAAGTTTGAATAAATAAATAAAATAAAATTCTAATAAAATAAATATTATCCCAAGCTTCACGAAACGAGAGAGTTTAGAAAACATAAATAAATCAAAAGCTATCTCTATTACATTTTCATGTCAGCATTTTCTTTTAAACGTCGATTACAAAAGTTTAACCAATCATTTAAGTCGTTTATTTTAGCGCACCGAACATTACTTAAGAAATTGGCATAGCGATAGCAATTCCGCGACACCACTCGCAAATATCGTTTCCGATAGGTCCGATAACCGAAAATCAGGTTGATACACAATATGGGTTGCCTATAGGTTGGTAATTCTACCAATATTAACCAAAAGCACGCATGCGAGGACTTTGAAATGACCTTGGTGGGGTAGCGAAATGTTTACTACCTCTGTTATTTCGACGATGAATGTGAACTATAGGTCAGTTAGTAGAATTTCTTTTCTATATCAAATCAATCTTGTAAAAAAACTAATATCATGACTCAAGCACTGTAATGAAGTAGGCTTTAATTAAATTATTTATTTATTTATTTTTCGGTGAATCATCAGCTTTACAATATTTTTTAAAGTAATCAAAGGAAGTATAGGTTCGTATAGATATTTTTAAAATTGTCACAGATAGAAGAAGTCGTATATTTTTTAAGTCACTAGCTTATCATCAGATTGTTGTTCTGATGTTTACGCAAAGAAAAACTATAATAAATAAATAATGTTTCGACAATTCCACACAGCGCCATCTAGCCCATAACTAAGCAAAGCTTGTAATATGGGTGCTAGACAACTGATATACTACTTATATACTTTTTAAATATATACTTATTATACATAGTAAGACCCAGACCCGCCACAGAAATTAAAATTCATCATTTAAATTTCTGCCCGGCCGGGAATCAAACCCGGGACCTCTTGCGTGGTAGACCGACATGTTGACCACTGCACCACTCAGGTCGTCAAAGACTTCTTTATCTTTTACTTTCAAGAAATTATAAGTACCTATAATTAATTATGTATATACCTATCTCACTGAGAAAATCTAAGTGAGATAATACGAAAAAATTCTCATATTTTTTTCTTTTTCCCAGAAATTGTTGGGCGGCGATGAATCAGAAGCAACTCAAAAGCCTCCCTGGAGAAATCAGGCCGATGAGTTGAGCATTCAATACTAAAACAATGGAGGCACACTGGAATCCCGGGAAAAGTCATCACCTTTGAGAATATTAGGGAAAGAGTTCGGAGTGCGGCGGAAAAATGTGGAAAACATAATTAATTGAGATAAATCTATTTAGTCCTAGTCTAGAATTTTGTACGTTTAATTTCGACCTGCCTTAGGGTCTACTCAAATGGCCATTCTACTAGAATTAACGCTAGTAGAATATACTGATAATATATGTGATGAAAATTATTTTGTATTGTAGATTAATACTTTTTATGTTAACCTTTTGTTATAATCTCTAATTGGTAGTATCTGTCACTGTTACAAATTATATGTGTCAACGCTGGATTGAGCTGCTTTTACTAACTCTCCTTTTATTTGCTATCGAAGCCTCATAAAATTTAAAATTCAAAACTCATTTATTCAGTCTAGGCTGTTACAAGCACATGTGAATGTCAAAGAAGCTACGCCATCGGTTCGGAAACCCTAAGCGGGAGACCTTGTATAGAGAAGAAGATACCGTACCATATGGCTATAAACTTATATTTACTTCCTGTTTTACACTACTAACTACTACAACTAAGTATAATACCAACTATTCAATAAAATTTGTATGTATGAAAACTTTTCCGTTGATCGACTATTACTCGTCAATTTGTAAAGCCTACCTAGCAGTGATAGTTTTCCTTTTAAATTCATTAAATGTACTACACTAACTACTAATTTTTTTCAAGTATCCAAAAGCAACCGTTTACCTGGTAGAGGGGATGGGGGACACTTGACTCTAACAAAATTTTGCACTTGAAAGCCTCATATTTCGCTATTAACCTAAGGTCCGATTTTTATACTTTTTAGTCTGTTATAAAAACGTGTTTTTATAAAAACAAGATTTTTTTGTTTTGTTTTCACCATTAGTTTTGTTAACCTAGGTATTTTATTGCTTAGAAATAGATTTCTCGGCGAAGGTAAACTCTATAATATGGATTATAAATTATAATGTACAATTACAAAACTGGAAAGATACGAAAATACTTAGATAAAATTAAACTACTGTAGGCAGGTAGCCCTGTCGCGTGTTGGCGTACCGCGCGGCTGTAGGTTATTATTTCAAGGAGAGAGCTGAGTTGCAGTACTGTATACAACATGTTACAAAAATACCCCTAATGCCGAATATGGTATATAGGGACCATTAAACTGATCAACTTTTAATATGGGATCAACTCTGAAATAGGGAAAAAACCTCAGCTGTTTCATACAAAAATTATAATCGATAATATCAAAATGTATGAAACAACTGTTTTTTTTTTTTTCGCGATTTGAGAGTTAGTCCCTTAGTAAAAGTTGTTCAGTTTGATGTTCCCTATATACCATATTCGGCGTTAGAGGTATTTTTGTAACATGTTATAGATATCATTACCATTCTAAACCGGTATACTACAGATTTGACGACCTCCGTGGTCGAGTGTCTTTGTACGCCGGCTTTCAAGGTGTCGCCATCTCTGAGGTCCCGGGTTCGATTCCCGGTTGGGTCAATTTAGAAAACGAAGTTTTCTATATTGGCTCAGATCTGGGTGTTTATGATACCACCGTTATCTCTGATTTTTATAACACAAGTGCTTTAGCTACTTCCTTTGGGATCGGAGCAATGTAAAATGTTGTAAAAAACGGCCATCAAAATGCAGTCAATCTTTTTGCAACAACAGTGAATGAGACAAGATAACATAACACGTAACAAAAAAGTACATTTTTCAACTAATTTCATAAGTGACAAGTCAAACTATTTCACAAGGATCAAACAGCAAAATTTGATCTAGCAAGTAAAATTTTTAATTATGAGCGCCGTTCATAAATAACTTAATTATCTAGGAACTAGTTAGTCTACTTTTCTAATGAGCATTCGGCGGAGCTTCAATTAAAACTCATATTTACCTGGTGCATATTTGTGCAGCTGCCTGGTGCATTGGAAACAAACGCCTAGTTTACATACATCCGTACTAGTTATCAGTTTACGGCTATCAAACACTGGGATGCTGAAATTTGGATCCATTTCAAAGAGGTTTCAATTTTCCAAATGCGTATGGATAGTTTGGAGTAACCGTAAACTATCGGATATCCGAAATAAATCTATCCGTAACTGTAACCAAATAGAAACCGAAAGGTCTCGGATAATTTCGGATAGAGCGAAGTCTAAATGAGACACGTAATGATATTTTTTTCTGCCCGACCGAGCCAAAACGCTAGTTTTACTTTTACAATTTCTTAAAAATCTAATATCTGAAACCGAAACTATCCGCACCTAACGGATAATCCGAAATAATTTCATATCCGAAACCGGCATAATACCATTTCTACATACGTATCCGTATCCAGATCCGATATTTCATATCCATAACATCCCTGGTTTTGGATATTCTGGAACAAAATTCCAGCTAGTATATAGTATATATATAGTATAGTAGTAAGGGTACAATGAAGATACAAATAAAAGAAGGTAGATAATCCTGAATGCAAAGACATAAACCACATAATTTGAGTGACACACAAGCATTCTGGCGCCATCTGTAAGTACTCGAACTCTTGAGTTCGCTTCCCGGACAAGTCAATAAATAAAAACTTTATAAGCGCAAGTTTGAATTGCATTTCGCGGGTTCCATACAAACTTGCAAGATACTTCTTCTATCGGGTAATTATAGTACTTAAGAGTCCGACGAACAGTGAGCTTACCATACAAACGTAATACCGAAATGATTTGCAATTTGAACATAATTAACTCTTCTTGTGATGTTATTCGGATTAAGACAGTATTTGTCTAGGTTTCTATTAAATGAAAATTCCAAAATACTAACACAACTACCTACACAAATACCCATAACTGAGACAATGTAGAAAAGCTGGTATTTTTTCAAAACTGGGGATCAAACCCGGGAACTGTGAGATAGCGTTACTACGAAAACCTATGAGCGTGCTACATGACCACTACGTTCGTGTATCATTCCAGCTACACTCTCATTATTTCTATTTCCTACATTACCCAGATGCACTAAAATCAATTAACATAATTATGAGAAATCCACGAGACACAATAAATCTGTATTTACGCCGCCATATTTATGCAGCTGCGAGCTGATTGCTCTGTAAACACCGACTAGTTTGCATATCGCTCTAACTAGACTCCATTATCTTTACCTAGGTTCGAAATTATTACAAATAGACGGTACAAGTTTGGAATTAAGAGTATTAATAATATTTGGAATGAGCTGATTGCAACATAGAAACTGTATGTGAGTGTATCTTCGGTCGAATCTTTCCCCAAATAACAAAGACGAACAGTCTGGGGTCTGGGATAAGTGTAAATATTACTTTATACCTGAAGAAAAATATAAAGGAAAATAGATGAAAAAATATCTTCGAAAGCTGAATCTTTCTGATATCTTCTAGTAATAAGTTACACAAACGCACAATGCATACTCGTAATAATGAATGATCAAGAGTGAGTTTAATAAGTCCCTTAATTTTGGAACTAAACATAGCAAAGGTAAGGTATTAATCAACAGATTATTCCAACTTCATCAATCTTTACTGCAGAAGATGACTTATCAATAACGCGTCACTATCAAACAGCTCTTGCATAAATTATGAGAAAATGCCCAATTACTTGATTACCCGTTAGCGGCACTCGGGACCCGCGGATTCTAACGGGTTAATTACTACGGTGCTGTAATTAGGGTGGTGGTTTGTGTACCCTGGCTGTGTCGTTAAAAATTGTAGCCCGAGAGATTATCGCGGACACTGTACTTTTCGTACTGTACTTACATAATAAGTATCTTGTAAGTTTGCTGAAAACAATTGACATCAGATGGCGAAAATATGTCTGTATCTATTGATAAAAAAGCCACTTCAGATTTTCAAGAGAGCTTACACTCCTAACCCATTACTAATAAAGATTGTATAGCAGATGTGTAGTTACACAATGGTTACTCTCTGTCACACTATTTAAGATTGACATTAAAAAGAAAGGGACAAAACACTGTGTAACTATACATCTGTTACACAATCTTTATTAGTGAGGGGGTTAGTAAGCAAGGCAGCTATTTAGATCAAAAGTTCCATCTGACAATGACCTCCGACAAATTTTGATGTCGTTTATATAGAACTTTTTTGATTTGTAACGTAACTGCCGGGAAAATCTAAGTCATATGGTCTTTATTTCTATTCAGTCTTTTGAGTTTGCTAAGCTTCGTTCTCTTTAATACCTACAAATCTTTTCACGATTAATAAGGTGAAAAAGGTCAAAAGATCCGAGTCAATTTATATTTTTCGCCCACTTTGACGTTGTTCACCCTTATCGGCGAGGTTGTTGACCTTGCCACGGTAAATATAACCTTGTGGAACAACAACATAACCTAAATACCGAATCGTGCCGCTCTCTATTTTCTATGAAAATCTAGATCGTAATCGATCTCCTTTTTGGCCTGATTTCATTTAGCCTTACTTTCGTAGTATTTTAAGAACATACACATTACAGACTCACGTATTTAGGTCAAGTAAAATGACATCCACTTTACATTTCAACAGAAAACAGTACTTTACTATCATCAACACGTTACAAATACATACTTTAAGGAAAGATTTAACAAAACTTGCCTTCCCTTCCAAAAGTGTACCAACTCACCTTTTCATAACTTTCTCAATCATCACCCAAACTTTTCTATCTTACATGAAACACAAATCACATAACGTTACAAAATAAATAACACCAAACTCGACTTATCCTACATCGGAGCGCGGGCGGGCGCGTAGCGGGCACGCCTCGCCGCTCAGTACTGCCGCACACAACTATCGAAGTCAGCTTACAAATAAAATAATCGCTCGTTCGACATTTTCAAGGTCAGGTTTGGGATTGCGAGGTTTCGAAGTGGTATTGTATTATCGTAAGGCTTGAATCATTAAAGTTTGAATGGGTTTATCTTCTGTGATACCTAGTGAAACTGCCGAAGAAATTGCTAGGAGATAAACCATCTCTTCAATAACTTTTATAGCGAATAAATCACTTGTTCAACATTTTCACGGTCAGGTTTTGGATTGCAAGGTTTCGCAGTGGTATTGTGTGATCGTGATATAAAACTGATAGTAAAAATAATTGCTATGAACATGCTACGAACATTTTGAGAGATTGGTCTTGTTGATGGCTTCAATATCTCAAATATGTTTTATTGTTTACAAAAGCAAGGTCATGATTTCACCTTTGAACAAGAGGGTTGTGGAGTAAAATCACATAATTGCTTTTAAAATCTAAATAAAATTTGTTTGCTACGAAAACTGCTACAATCTGCTACGGGTGCTACGATGAGAAAACAGTCATGATTACAGTTGCAAAATTGCAAACATTAAAGATTTTTGGAATAATTCTTCCTGTAGTGTCTGTATAAAGCAAACACAATAATAAAATTCCTCTCCATAAAATAATTCATAGATAAGTCGTAACATCCTTTAGTGTAAAAAAGCGAGTTGCTAGCTACATACAAATTAGGTCGTGACATCTGAAGGTTTTATAAAAAACGCGTTTATATGAGCATCTCCACCGTCTAGGTCGTCTGAGTCAAAGTCAAGGTCAATATTCAAAGATTTTATTATATTCTTAAATAACTAACATTTTCTTAAATATTGACTTCTATACTTTTCTTAAATTCATACTTGGTTAACCCTTTGATTTATTTCGTATTTTTCTTTATTATCATATTTTTATTTATGATATCTAATTCATTCTTATGGAACATATTTGATATTTTTTAGCTTATCGTAACCAAATGAGGTAAATTTACTACATTCAAGGTTATAAAACACCAACAACCTCGCAGGAGTAAATTACTAACAACATAAACAACAACATTTGTTTTCTGAAAAAAGTATGTATAAACTAGTAAGTTAAAAACATACTTTTTCCATGACAAACAATCTTGATGGTGAGTTTACAAATAGCTGAAAATATTGATACACATATAATTATAAGCCTGGATTACTATACAAGATTATTATTATCCCAGTTGTACTTTTCCGTGTGTTGATTCAATTATATACATTGCGCGGTTGAAGTCGCGGGCGAAAGCTAGGATCGTATAAAAAGTTGTTAAAGGAATTTAAATTCTGTGAACTTACGAAATAATACTAATATTTTTACTTATATCGTCAAAATGCTTCAAACATTTCACAGGAAAGCTGTTCGTGATTAAAAACATGTATTAATCAAATTAGCCATGCGCTGGTCGAAGCGAAAACTGCTCGTAACTCGCTCGCACTCCATTATAAAGAACTTCAAAGTTAAAACAAACATCAATAAAACTGCTCTTAACCCGGCTTCAATAAAACCTTTTCTTTTATTTTTATTATTGAAACGTGAAGCTGCTTTTCTTGGTGATAAAAATGAAAAAGGATTAAATATCTATCAATGGATCTCCTAAATAATTTTATTCCAGAACCGACGTTACATCATTTTGTCAATGCGAAAGTGAGAACGAAAAAGTATAACAAACAAACACACTTTCACATTTAAAATAATAGTAAGGAAGTATTGATACAGTCGCGACTGACACCCAGTATCAATATTTCGGGTTTAAAGATTTTATTCATTAAAAACAGGCAAGTGCTATTCTGACTAGCGCGATTTCATACAAAATTGGGTGCAGATAATATATAAGTACTAAAAAGCTAAGCTATCTAAAGGTCCTTAACCACAGTGTCATCTAGACAGACTTTCATAATCCTCACCAAAATGGTGACATAAAGCTCGGGTAGTAAAGGCAGGGATTCATTACACCAACCTTACACACATTCGACTCAGCCATTATAATGGCGTAGTAAAAACGATATCGGCGCGCGAGATAGAGGGTTAATAGGCGTGCTGAAGCGTTGTGGTGGCAGTGCGAGGATCGTTAAAGTTCAGCAACCGTCGTTGTGGTTGGGAACTAGATGGGTGGCGAAATAAATATAAATTATTTTGCCGAATCTCTAATTTTTCAGCAGGTGAAACATGCTTAACCTGTTTAATAAATTTACCGATATCGTGGACAAATACCATACAAAAACTAATTTTACTAAAATTCAAGGGCTTTTCGTCGATTCAAACCACAAATTGTTTGCCCGACTATGTGAATTGCACAAGAGCCCTATTCGAAGACGTTGTCACCATCGTATGAATCCCCGAATGCTTTTATTGACACCAAGGTGCGAATTTCCAAAGGTCTTTTTTATACTCTTATTCAGCGGTTCCTAAGCTGTGGTCCACGGACCTCTGGGGGTCCACGAATATATGTTTAGGGGTCCCCAGTTTCATCTCTAGACATCAATTCTTCATCAATTTATTCTCTCAAAAAACATTCCAATTATAACTTATAAAAAATTAATGGTCCCAAAATTGTTGTTTTTATGAAGGGTCCTAGGAAACAGTGCTAGATTTCCTTGAGGTCCGTGGCTGAAAAAGGCTCGGTACCATTACCTCTTATTAATTGTAATCGATTTCGTGTATTTATACACAGTTTTACAAAGTCTCACTCTAGATGAAATACCTACAACTTGCTGAAACCCCTAACTCAAAATAAACATCATATTAATAAAAGCAATGACGATACGAAACTGGATCCATGTATACAGTGTGAAATACCTCATAAATAAAGTTTAATCGCTTCTGGCCGCTGACATTCACAAATTAGGGATTAGAAAAAATAGCCAAGTGTGAACTGAATTTGCAAAAAGGGGTCTTTATAATCGGTGGTAGTAAACTAAGCCGAAGCGAATAAGTAATAAAGCCGGCATTTATATGATTAAAAACATTATTAAGCTTCTAAAATTGTATCAACTAGTCATCTGGATGCTGAAATCTAGTAATAATGTCCAAGAGATTTAATACGGAACCCGAAAAAAAATATGCAGTATCATTAGACAAAATGGTACAGCATAAGTGCCAGCTCAGCGCGCTACTTAAGAAATTCCGAGATAATAACAATCATCTCCAACAGACTATTACAGAGACAAACTTATAAGTGCCTTGTCACGTAACACCTATAAATTATAATAAAAATTACCCACAAACCGGGAGATCCTCTCGGGAAAAAATTAACAGGTGAGCGAATAATGGGGAAACTTGGAAGCCAATTTAGATATTCAAATTGCGTTCGGTTCATTTTGTGGGTACAAGTGTGCTTAGACAAGTAATATAAAATAATGTTACAGTATATTGCATTGGGGTTCAATATGATACCCACGGAAACAAAATTGATGCAGTAATAAAAAAAATATTGTATGCACTGCAACATACCAAAACAAACCTAAATCACTTTCACTTAACGTTCATGCTCAAAATTTATTAGTATTATAGTCTGTGCGATAAAATTATTGATTGATTGACAAGACAACAATAAACTTATTGTACAGTCAGCAGCACGTCAGGTTATACAAAACTGTCAAAAATCTGCAATTTATTTTAAACTTTAACATCTTTGCATTAAAGTATAAAATTAATTGAATATGATTGCCCTGTCGTGGAAGCCCAGTATGCCATTGACTGCACTCTACGACTGACAACTCGTAGAGTAGAATAATTTTAATGTAAATATTTTTTCGTGGCTATAGGTAAATAATGTAATCCTAATCTTCATTAAAAAATATTTACTAAGGGCTGATTTTTCAATCCTCAGATAACAGATATCAGTCAGTTAAATTATTATCCAAATAAAGTAAAAATCATTCAAAAAATTTGACAAACAAACATATGACAAACATTTTTAAATTGGCAGAATAATACCTACGTTATCAAACGAATAAAGCTTTATCTGGGCATTGAAAAATTAGCCCTAAGATAAATATTGCACTTACATAAGGTGTTCCTATAAATATTATTTTTATCTTTACATAAAGTACTAAATATGTAAATAGAGTAGATCTGTAAAGCCAATGTTTAAGAAAAGCTTTTAGTCAGCCACAACACCATATTAATATGCAAAGCTTTAAAATTACAAAGGTATTTTAGCATAAATTGTTTTTGGACAAAAATCGGACGTACTTATCATCTCTTTAATGAAAAATAATTCAGAAATTTCACAGTGACGGCGACTTATGAAGGAGAAATAAAACAGGTACGCTTTGTGAAACCTAGGTTCTGATTTTACTAAATTGAATGTATAATTAGATCTATTTCGATGCAGTGGCGGTGACGTTCACGCGACAATGCAACCAGGCGACGAATGTAAAGTGTCTTTAGACATATCATCACCATCATCATCATCATAGTAGGCCTCTCCTATTGGACCATGTTTCCATAATCACCAAGCTTGCCAGGCGGAATGGAGATTTCCTGCTATCAAAACAAAGGCGGGTTGGAAATCGCAGTGTTTGATCGTTTTAGCGAAGAATGCTGTTGCCCATACAAGGAGTTATTCGATACAATGTTTACTCATCTCTTAGTTAGTGCCCGTTCACGCGGTCCGCCCCCTGATTATGTAACTCTGTTTCTAACAACTTTTGATTGAAACTGACAGGAATCGCAGTTACATTGCTGCTTTAGTAAGAAGCAAAGAGACAACTATGCTACATAAAGCAGCAATGTAAATACGATTTCTGTCAGTTTCTTGATAGCAACAGTTACGTAATCAGGGGGCCGTTTTACAAGACCGTTTTATCGGATACGTTTTTATTCAGCGATGACGTTTGAAGTTGTATGAGCGAGTTCACACACACTTTAGTATTTAGGATCCAGTAAACACAATCCGATGCCTTATTTACTGTATGCATTAGGGACGGATCCGATAAAATTGTCCTGTACATCCAGTAGCGACGGATTCGTTAATAACGGTCCTGTAAATATTAATCTTTCGTTGAACGCACGGTCAATAGTCGCTTTTTACGATACCCCTGAGTGTGAAGAGATTAATTTAAAAAAATCTTAGATAGTGATTACAGCCATACAAGACATCGTAGTACATCAACTTATAAACAAAAGGCACGTGAACCCATCGCATCCAGGCAAACTCGATTTAACTAAGAGTGTCGGAGGGTCCCGCCTCGCGTTAAATTGCAGTTTAACTCAAACATTCGCGAAGCTGAGTTAGGCCTGTCACGACAACTTAGTCGCGAGAAGCCAAATGCACTGAGCGTTATTTTCTCTATAGCAATCTAACAAGATTTGTTCATGACATGAGTTCTTAAGGCGATTAGTGCCCTCACAGTGGCGCCCTCATTATATTAAAATCATAGCTCGCTAAGTACATAATGTATCGAAAATTCAAACGCACAGATTGAAGCTAGGTTCTATAGTTTATTTACAAACAATAACCTCAGTAAAATATAGTTCGTTGTAGTAGTAGTAGTAGGCAAATGTGCCAAAAGTAGCCACTTATTGCTCTTCAACATCATAAGAAGAGTTAATTATGCTCAAATTGCAATTCATTTTGGTATTACGTTTGTATGATAAGCTCATTGTTCGCGGCGTCTTATTTAACAATCTACGCAGTCGTTTTTTGGTTTGATTTAAAAATGGAAGAGAAGAATCTATGAAATTATCGATTAAGTTAATTGGAACTTGTACTAGAACCCGTGAAAACAGGGGCCTACCTAAGTTATGGGAAAATATTGTTAAGCCATCGCAGTCTATCTATCGGCCACTGGTATCAGCGGGCTTACTCAACAGCACCTTAGCAATAAAGAAGTATTTGCGGCTACGTACGAGTTCACGGCCACCAGTTTTTTTTTTTAATAAATTTTAGACAATATCACAATAATTGCTCTGATCCCAAAGTAAGTAGCTAAAGCACTTGTGTTATGGAAATCCGAGACAACGGTGGTAAACACACACACTCAGACCTGAGCCAATATAGAAAAGTTAGTTTTCTAAATTGACCCAGCCGGGGATCGAACCCGGGACCTCAGAGATGGTGACACCTTGAAAACCGGCGTACAAACCACTCGACCACGGAGGTCGTCAATCCTATATTAGGTTTTATTCTAGGTTAAGTTGGTAGTAGTTAGATTATGTAAATCTATAGTTGTATTCGTTAGTTTTTTTTTAACATTGTTGTAAGTCAGAAGAGAAAAACCGGCCAACTGCGAGTCGGACTCGCGCACGAAGGGTTCCGTGAAAATCACGTTTGTTGTATGGGAGCCCTTAAATATTTGTTTATTTTAATTTAATTATTCATTTTAAAGTAAGTATATAACTTAATATACTGTGAATATTTCAAGCGTCTACCTGTTGCCGTTATCAATGTCGAGCAAAAACGAGCAAAAAAATCACGTTTGTTGTATGTCGTAGTCGCGGGCGGTTGCTAGTTTTGATGAATTTGGTCAACTTTATTTTAATGATCACTTTGACCTTTACTGCGCAAAAAAGCTTTTTCAAACCTTCATCAAACGGATATGCAGTTGTGATGAAGTGAAATGAACGGCTAATGAATTAGTTGACTGTAACTGAATGTCACATTAAGCACTTGCTGATTACTAAAATTATTCCCCTGCACATCATAAAAGTGTCTTCAAATCCCAACAGAGTTTCATATCACGAAACATGATTACTTTCTCATCGACCCTGGAAACGTATCGAAGTTTCACACAAAAACTGGTCTGGCTGAAAAATATCAAGCCAGGCTGAAAAGTTTCATCGCTTGACAAGAATTTATTGCTCGCACATGATGTAAGTGGCCAAAGAAATGTAAATTTCATAATATTATACTGTTACATGCGAATAGTAAAGCCATCTTTTGATCTTTATCTCGGATATTAAGGCTAAATGAAGATGGTTTGTGTCAATACAAGATAAATAATTGAAACAGAAAAAAAAAATACTGGAAACCTCAAATACAGGATTGTACTGAAAATAATCATCAAAAATTGTTATTTATTGAACGAGTGAGCAAATTTTTTTTTGCAAGTGCTGACTTTAAATCACGAGACATAAAATAAAAAGGAAAGGATTTAATTCCTTACCTTTTATTGGCAGTACTCATGCCAATAAAAGGTAAGGAATTAAACCATGAGAGAACATAAATAACCGTAAGTTATGAAAATTACTTATAAATTTAACTAAATAAGTATAAAATTAGAACATAGTAGGTATGCTCTTTTGTGAAACATACAACTTTTCACCTCTACCAGCGAAAAACTTCGAAGCAAATCGCGAGTGTGAGGAAAAAATATTCAAAACTCACGCTCGCAGTAAAAATCTACTTTACTGTGAATTTTTAAGCACCAAAAGCACCCTTTTCGTGCTGGAGAGGTAAAATGTTATCTTTTCGTGAGGTCAGTTGAATGAAAGGTGCTTACAAACATACTGCGAACCTAAAAACTACGGTAAAATTTTCCAGATCCTTTCGATCTAGCCTCTATCCAGCCTCTATCTATACGTTGTAAATCAAAGTCATGAGGAATCGGAGATAGTAATTTAACTTTTATGCCACTATATAGCAATGCATAACGCTAAAGTTCTCCAAAAAGGTTTAATCCATCAGAACCGTCCTGACAAATTAAAAATGATCCATCCCCTACACGCAAGAGACATGATATACACACGGAAACACTTTGGCCAGGCCTACTTCCATTATGCATGGCCCGACAATCTCGCCGAAATTGTATCATTATACGAAAAACTACGGAACCACTGACATTAATATTTGATGAATATGTATTGTTTAAAGTACTGAATGTTGTCAGGTAACGTTATGTTAATATTAATGTCTGTATTAAAGTCAGCGTAATCTGACTTGGATTGAAATATGGTTTATTCTAATATAAACGTTTTTTGTTAATAATAGGAATTCTGTAAGCATTCCTAATATATTGCTTACTTCTGTAGTTATGCGAAAAGTAAGCCGTAATCATTGTATTGTTGACTTATCCACATACAAAATTTTGTCACTTGAATAGAAGACAGAGTACTTACAATAAGTGAATGAGATAAAACTATTAAGTAGAATTAATTAATTACATTATACTTTCTAGTTACATCCTATTGTGCAGCTTTTATTTTGTTTAAAACTGCTTAAAAATGTCTTGGTTTAAAATGCTAAATCATGATTTAGCCATAAAGTATTTATACTCAAACAGCCCTCGAGCGTCCGGCTATCTCGCACTTTACAGATATATCACAGCTCAATGGCGAAATTATGAAATATGGCGGCCGCGCGGATGAGAATTTACGCGCGAAACTATTGTTGTTTATAGCGCGCACGCGGCACCTCCGCGCGGAGGGTTAACCGTGATCTGTGGCATCACGTGTCCCACGTGCTTAGATGATTCTCTTTTTAAATTGCCAATGATTAGCAAGCAACAAGCGTGGCACATACGACCGACCTGAAAGACCAAGTATCGGATCAGAGACTCTGTGCATTTGTAGGACTGACTTCGTAGGACACGTAAATTTGATATGTTGGATTTTACAATTTTCTTTTATATAAAACCCAACACCTTAAGAGATAACGATAAAAGCCAAAATGACGAAAAAGTTCATTTTTCAAATTAAGACTTAACGCTAAGTATTCACATAGCATGCCTTGCTAAGGTGAAAAACATAATGCAAAGAACAATCAAAAGCTCCTTGATTATAGTTAAAATCCTTTTTTTCGTTCGTTAAGCGTTAACGAAGCGCCGCCTCGTGAAATATGAGACCTATTAAATTTTGAAAGCGCTTCGCCTTATTTAGCTGGCTTAGCAATATTTTTGGAACATGAAATTTCACATAATTCATTACGTTAACTTAACGTTAACTTATGAGCGGTTTAAGTGAAGTGAAGTTGAACAATTAATGAAAACGAGGTTTTAACTTTATGATGAAAATCTTGTTGGCCATCTTTTTGCGTCTTAGCAAGCCCACACACAATCGATTTTTAATTGTAGAGCGTCTAATATCTAATAGTATGCATACGTACGAACGACGTCAAAACAATGTTGATATACACCGGCTTTCAAAACTTAGTACCTCACTTTTAAATTATTGTAATAACTTTTAAAATACTTACGATATATTATAGATGTACCTATATATATTTTTTCAAAATCAAAAGGACTAAAAATTTGACTAAAGAACCATCTTGAATAAAACATTTTTTTATTTCAAAACTCTAACTTCTATTGTTTATGAGAAATTGCAATTTTATAAGTATTGAAAGAGAAGATCGTAGCAGGACATGTGAAATGTTCTTCTACGATCTTATGCGTAAACGGTCGCATTGAGTGAAAACGTTAAATAATAAACAGATTTGGTCTAGAAATTATAAATTCGGCTGGTCACGTTTATTATTTTTGTATTTAACGATTTTCTTATGACATATATTTAATATTTCACATGCGATCATTTCATAAAGAATTGACGATTTAAAAATGCTTATGTGAGCTTATTTATGACGGCCTGAGTGGTGCAATGGTCAACATGCCGGTCTACCACGCAAGAGAACGGGAACCACGAACGAGCAGAAATTGAAATGATGAATTTTAATTTCTGTGACGGGTCTGGGTGTTACTATGTATAATAAGTATATATTTAAAAGTATATAAGCAGTATATCAGTTGTCTAGCACCCATATTACTAGCTTTGCTTAGTTTTGGGCTAGATGGCGCTATGTGAAATTGTCCAAGCATTTATTTATTTATTATTATTTGTTTATTTGAATCAAGAATATCATTCATTCATTCATCGCATTTAATCTTAACTAGTATGCATTGAAGTTAAATCGCGAAATCATTTATTTTTGTCTATATTTTGGTCTTACTCATATTAAAAAACACAATACAAAAACTTTTTCTCACTAATATTGAAAAAGCTCCAAATGACTTTAATACAGTTTCGTGTAACCAAAATTTTAAAGGGAAACAACGTTCAGAAGTTTGACTGGAAGCCAAAAGTAATCTCTACCTGAAAGGTTGGCAATTCACTTCTCTTGGCACGAATTCTTAAACTGTCCCAAGCGAATGTAACGTACACCGGCCTTACTACTGCAACTCCTCTCTTCTTGTACAGTTTTCTTATAGAAGCCTACTTACTATTTAGTTTGTGCGAAATCAAAATTATAATTTTAAAAATTCGCACTACAATCTATTAAAATTCTTGAAGTTTTTTGCTAGCAGGAGACAAGTTAAGTGGTTTTTTAAAATCCAATGACTTTAATGTCATAGGTTACACGCAACAGTTCAATAAATAAATAATTAAATATTTGACAACATCACATACACTGCTCCGATTCTAAAGCACTTGTGTTATGGAAATCAGAGACAACGGTGGTATCACAAACACCCAGACCTGAGCCAATATAGAAAAGTTTGTTTTTCTAAATTGACCCAACCGGGGATCGAACCCGGGACCTCAGAGATGGCGACACCTTGACAACCGGTGTACAAAGCCACTCGAACACGGAGGTCGTTATTATAACTTATCATTATAAGTTGACAACCAGAATGCTTATTTGTTCGCAATAAACCTAAATTGGGTTTTTTACTGGTTATTTTTTTTATTTACCCGCTGGAAGGAAAAAATATCACTTGTCGCATACACTTTTTTCATCTTTACAGAACTCAAAGTTGGGGTGAAATGTGTAATATAGTGTAGAAATTTAGGCTGCGCTGTCTGAGACGATGGCCACCGGAATGATCCGAGTTCCTGACTCCACTGGGACCTATTTTGACTGTTATTGCACCTATATGGTTGCGCACTTGCCCAAGATCTGTGAAGGTTGTCTGCTCGAAAAGATAATCAACAAAATTGTTTTGTTAGGTAACTATAGTAGTAATAGCCACATTCTGAAAACCGTAGACAGCCATGACGCTATTATCCTACTAATATTATAAAATTGTGAAAGTTACTCAAACACACAAAAACTGTTACCGGCAATATACACTTATAAATCTATATTAGAAGTGAACTTTCCAGCATCATTTTTAATTTTCAGTATTAGTGGAATTATTTTTTGTCTATCTTAACACAGGCCAGTAATTTGAAACGGTAAATCTACATTAACTATTAATATATCTACAGAATCTAACCGGCTTCTTTAATTAAATATGGTCATTAAAAATATTTATGACGGCAACGGCGCTTTCTGCATTTTTATGGTTTTTAAGAGATAGCCGTTGCATCGTTAGAATGCAAATGATGCTTTAAGGACACAGACACAGGGTTTTATTTTAATTGTATTAATAATGGCAGTTGTTTATACGAGGCAGTGCTAATTGTGAAAGTTTCTCATCTAATTTAGTATTCAGGACCACGCGATAGTATTGCCTCTTTCATTTATCACTTTAAATTGCTAGGAAAAGAACGTTGAAGGAATGATTATTACTTGTTGAATAAAATTATAGAAAATGTTCACCATATCGTTAACAAGTTAGGAATGATACTAGAAGTCTGGAATATTACATCATAATTTCGTTTCTTCTTCCTTCTTCTTCCTCGTATCCTCATGACTCGGTGTATGAGGGCCCTCCATGCGGTACGGTTTTCGGCCATCCGGATAGAAGTGTTTTCACATAAAAAAATAGTATTTTAATCAAATCGAATCTAATATAAATAAAACAGTGTGAATAAACCACCAAGCCTACGAGCGATTAATCGCTGAGCTATTTTTTTTGCCGAGAATGGAATATTATGGATTCGCAGACAGCATAATGACTCCAAGTAAAGTTCTACATCGGAAAGATTATCTTCAAAACCTATTACTTTGTTCAAAGTATTGAAATATTCAAATATCTACACATTATTTTTTGAAGAAAATACTGGGCTAGAAGGTTTAAAGGATAAATTAACGTACTTAAGTTTTTATCGCCGCATTCGTTGCACAAATTCTGAAAAATACTGCAGCTCAACTGTCCTAAATCTAACACATCTGAGCGCGAGCGTTCATCAGGATCCCACGCCAGACTTTAATATCCCAAAACCAGCGTCCACATCGTGTATACATCTACACGTATACATTCAATAGTGTATACATCCACGAAAAAGATAAAAAAATGCCAGCGAGCAAGTTTGGACGGGAGCCACACGAGACAATGTGACGATTTGCACGAAACCCGCGAGGGAGGTGTGAAATTTTGAGAAAAAAAGACGTAGATACTAGTAAAGTAAATGAGAGAACAGTATGACAAATCATAATTGGAATAAAAATTAATTGATTTTTTATATTGAAAATGTATTTATTGTAAATGAGATTCTTAACTGATTTTATAGCATTGATAAAATTATTTTAAAAAATATAACTTATTTTCACCAGTAGAGAAAATAAGTGAACTGATCTGTTTAAATGAATGTATTTTATATGCAATACTCTTGAATGAGCATTCTGTTCTGAAAACTTTAAAATCAGTTGTTTAAACAAAAAAGTTTTTAGACAAAAAAATCAAAAACTCGGCTTGGTAATCAGCTATATTTTACGGTATTCATCTTAATCATTGAATCATTTATACTTGTATTTTTATGTTATTGGGCTAACAATGCTGAGCAAAAAAACAAATTTAAAACAAATTGCGACACTGTTATCTTTTCACTATGTCGTGTGAATACAGCGTAATTGCGAAATAGCTGGTGACGTCATCGAAGCTAAAAATTGTGAGGAATTCCGAGAATAAAAAGGGCGGATCGCTGAGCTTCACAAAATGTTCGGTTCGAATATTTTTTACCGACGATATTTACACAGATCTGAACGTTTTAATTATCAAATAAATCATCTAAAAAATGACGTTTTTTAGACTTGTTTGATTTTAGCTGCAATTATATTGATTTCTAAAAACTCTTGCTAATAATGATGCTATCTATCATCCACAGCCTATAGACAAACAAGGAAGATGCTGCCGCCGTAGCGTGAGTGCTACGTCGTAGTCATTCGTAGCTGTATATTGCTACGAATGACTACAGATTAAAAAAGAACTTGGAACTCATAATATTTTACAACCACGTTTACACTAGACCTGCGCATATGAGACATGTTTAGGTAATGAGTTTATTAAATGACAAAGAAGGATGCTACGAATTCAAAACACAAGCTCTGCCTAGAACTATCGAATCAATCGGTACAGTTGTTCTATCTCACGAAGACGGTTCAGCTATACATTTTTTTAGATGTGCACATTGTTTTAGTGTGCGTCTACACGCTGTCGTATTACGCACACTAAAGTAATGTGCATGTGCACGCCTAACAACATTCATAGCCGAAGTCTTCGTAAGATACAACATCTGTAGATGGCTATGAGACAGTTTAAGTAATTAATTCATTAAATGACAAAGAAAGATGCTATGAATTCATAACACAACCACCGCCTAGAACTATCGAATCAATCGGTAGACGGGTTGATGCCGAAGCCATTACGTCAGAGGATACGTAATTAATCTTAGCCGAGTGACAGTGAGCGAGCGCGACCCGCTGCTGCGTGGAACCAGCTATTTATCGCCGCTTCAGTAACGAGCGCGAGGGGACAAGCTGAACGGAGTACAAATCGCACCAACCTGTGCGGTAGGGATGATAGTCTATTTTGGAATGTCTTTACTTGATCCTGTGCAGTGATTTGAACGCACCCTTACCTCAAACATTGCACATCATGGTATATAAACAGCTGGAGTCTATAAGGAGCAAAGGCAGATGTCGATTTGACCAGATCCAATTATTATGGCTTAATTATGAGCTGCTTTTGTAGTGGCTACCGGTTGTAAGTTTTCATTCTATTAGCAGATAGTAATCTTTTTAATTGTTTATTCGTAAATCTTGAAAACACTTCACCCAACAAATTCATTGACAGTAACAAGCAAGCCAAAATGGCCGGCAAAATGGTCTCCATCACGACAAGACAATTATCACGTGTTCCCGTTACGCGCGACACGCAGTGACGAGTAGGGTGTTTGGCGGCGGGCCACAATGCCACTTCGATGCTTCGAGTATGTTGAAGCGACATTAGCTTGGACGGCGCGAGAAAAACTTCAAAAGTGGCTCTAATGTCAGAAGATTGCAGTTCCAAATAATGTATTGGGGGTGCAATTACATATAGCTCTATGCGCTACACTACACAATGTGTTAGTTAAATAAGGAGCTGAGAGCGAGAATTTTCTTACAAAATTATTAGAATTCGGTACACAACACATAACGTGGCAGTAGTAAAAAAATAGTATTTTGTATGAATAAAATAAAACATTTAACTATAGATTTTTAATTTTTTTATCAAAAAACGTAAAAGTTTTCAAAATATTTTTCAGAATAGCTGTGTACATTACGAAGTTTCTCCAAATCACATGTACTTATGTCGAGCTTTTTCTCATTTATTATTAAAAATACATAATTCACTTTACTTTTATTATGTTACTAAAATACAGGACTCTGTCCAAAAATCGGTCCGGTACAGTAGGCATGTTTTATCACTCCATTACAGTACACAAGACAATTACCAAATGTTTTCAGGTTGTCCTGAAATGTGGGCAGATTTGGCCACGGGCCATCGCCGCGATGAAACGATTTCGGCACCACGTGACATGGAAAGTAAATGAGAATAACTTGTTGTGGCGCTATGATACTTTAAGTAAGGGATATATTCCATCTGGTAGGTTATTTAAACGCGAAAATTTGGACCCTGAACTATTGTCTTGTATTCATTTTTTTCTTAATAGCATTGTTAACAGAAAGTTAGGTAAACTTTTTACCCCAATTTTTTCTTTAAACCCGACTACGGCGATTATTAGTATAAAGGATAATCCTCCTTTTTCATTTTGACCGGTATGTATGTATAAAAAAATAAAAATGTATGTTCATCTATTCCTTCATAACATCTAAACTACTTATCATAATTTGATAAATGAGCTATTGTTAGAAGAGTCTTAATCGTTTGCTGGTTCAAGGCTATGGTTTTTTTTAATAATAATAATAATCTTTATTTGTGCTATAAATGTTTACAGAACATAATTAACGTTAATAAATGCATTAGTCTAGGACTGTGTCGCAGTTATTAGCGCCCACCTCGAACTTATCTATCAGGTTATAAAATATAACACATAAAAACTATTGTTATAACATCAGATGAAATTTTGAATTTACGTGTTGTGTGTATGTATGTGTATGTGTGTGTGCGTGTGCGTGTGTGTGTGTGTGTGTGTATAATAAATGTAATTATAAATAATATTATTTAAATTTCATTTAACAAGAGACTCAACATCATCATATCCTAAGCTTAAAAGCCACTCGTTTAATACAGTTTTACATTTGTGCAAAGGTAGATTATAAATATTTAATTTATAGTTGATTTTATTGTATAATACAGAACTAAGAAATAAATAATGAAGTTTAGCCAAAACAGTACTACACCTTTCCACCCTAAATACTCTATTTGTCAAACGTTTGTTTAAAACAAACCTTGGATCATACTCACAAGACGCATGCTTACGTAAGATGACATTCAACACAAATAATTTTCGAACAGAGAGAACCTTCCATAATTCATACAGCTGCATAGTGGGAAACCGGATAGGTTTGAATGCCATTACTTTCAATACTGCCCTTTGAGCTCGTTCCAGTTGCAAGAGATAAGTCTTTCCCGATGCACCCCAGACAGTAATGCAATAGGTCAGCAGTGACTGCGCTAAGGAGAAGTAAATGAACTTGAGCGTGCCAGCATCAGCAGAGCCTCTCAGTTTGCTGAAGACGAAGATAAGTTTTCTGATTCGGGCTGAGACCGATTTCACATGTTCCTTCCATGACATTACACTGTCAACAATAACCCCCAAGTATTTGACGTGATTGACCCGTGAGATAGGAATACAATTGTGTAAAGAACAGGAAGTTTGAGCAACAGATGGGCACTGCCTTTTATGTGAAAAAATGCAAAACGAAGGGTCAGGTTGAGATTGGAGTCTTGGTGCAAATGTTACAAAACATGTTTTGTTGAGGTTAAGAAGTAACATGTTCTGCAATAGCCATGCTTCCACCATCCTTAACGCATTTTCGGCAAGGACACGGGTCTCTTCCCAAGTTTTGCCATGAACAAGAATCGCCGTATCATCAGCATATGTAACGATTCTACTGTTAGGAAGAGCCAATTGACATAGACCGTTTATATAAATTAAAAACAGGGTAGGTCCAAGAACACTACCCTGTGGAACACCAGAGGTGATAGGCTTCTCATCACTCACAATGTTTTCTATCGTGACACACTGATACCTATCACTAAGATAACTCTTAAACATTTCAAGCACCAAACCACGGATTCCCAATAGTTCCAGTTTATTTAAAAGGATTGAGACAGAGACAGTATCAAATGCCTTGGAGATATCTAAGAAGACGCATAGCGTCTTTAAATTTTTGTTTAGGTTCTGAACAATTGACCCTGTAAGTTCGAGAACCGCATCCTCAGTAGATCTTCCTGCTCTAAAGCCGAATTGATTGGCTGAGATGGCATTTTTAGAATCAAGATAGTTAATTAATCTTTTATTCAGAATTTTTTCTAATATTTTCGACAATATTGAGAGCACCGATATTGGCCTATAATTAGTTATACTGTGTCTGTCTCCACACTTATATATCGGGTGAACGAGTGCTTTTTTGAAAACAGTTGGAAAAACACCGGATGAAAGGCAAAGGTTAAAAACGTGGTTCAGTACAGGCAACAAGATATTCTTTCCGGCCCTAATAAGAGTGGCAGGGATACCATCCCATCCAGCTGCAGTGCCTAGTTTGAGGTTCATGATTATTGCATCGATTTCTGCTTCATCAGTAGCAAATAATGCCATAGATTCTTGAGAAGGAATTTCGGAAGCAGTTCCCAGCAATGGTGGAGATGGGATATCAGCTGTGGTCGTTGTACCAGAAGCTTGCGCTTGCCTGTCACTCACGCTTACAAAGAAGTCGTTTACAGCGTTAACCGAAGTCAGAGGATCACGAGACAAGGATAAAAGGTGGTTAGATTTAGTTTTTTTACTATTTAAATTTGATATTCTTTTTATAACATTCCAGGTACCTTTGATATTGTTTTTATATTTTTCAAATTGTGAACGCTCATACTCTCGTTTAATTTTCTTGAGTAAATTATTACAGAAGTTTTTATATCTTATGTATGACACCTTAACAATATCATTGGAAGTGTCTTGCCTTGTCTTACGATAGAGTTTATCTCTATGACGAATACAGCGAAGCAGACCTGGTGTAATCCATGGTTTAATGATACGCTTTCTACAAGGAAAAGTTACAAGGTTCGTGTTAGATTGAACTACACCTGTCACAATATCTACTAGCCTGTTTGCAGCAGTTTCCGCATGAAACAATTGTAAGACTGAGGAAAAATCCACGTTTGCAAGATCTTTTAAGCAAGCTGTTATATTTAAATGGTTTACTGTGCGATTTCGTTCCATATGATTCATGCTCTTAAACTCGGTGCAGAAAAGAACAGGAGAGTGATCCGTAAAAAGGGAATCGAGTACCAGTGCCACAGCAGTTTTTTCAATCCTCAACATCACATGATCAAGACAGCTACGTTCACGTGTTGGTAAAATATGGCCTGGCAACATAGCATGTGAAGCCATCAGATCCAAGTATCGGTCAGCGTTGCTATCGTTTGATTGAGGGATAATATTGATATTCAGATCACCAATTAGCGCAACTGTTTTATAAGATCGTAGCTTTGATAAAGCTTGCTCTAATGAGTATAAGAAATTATCAACGTTTTTGTACGATGGAGAACGATAAACTGCAAGAATAACAGTATCAGTAGAAAGTTTGATAATTAAACAATTAGCATCATCCATAGTGGGTTCCTCAACAATTGCATGTATGCTATTTTTTAAGTAAACCACAACACCCTCATTTTGGTTACGGAAATTTGACCTGTATGATGTATAACCGACAATCAAAGGGACTTGGGGACACTTGCTTAGCCAGCACTCGGACAGGATTAAAATATCAATTTCAAATTTAAGTCTGCCCAGTAGAATGCACAGATTATCAAAATTAACACAATTACCAATGCTTCTTATGTTTACATGGAGAACCTTCAGGGAACACGATGGGTTGGGCACATATGAAGTCGAATTATCTGGCGAACAACTGTATGAGCTACAGACAGATATTTGGTCTAATTCCGAATTTATTCTGAAATGATCATCCATAATCAGAATTAACAAAGTTAACAGTTATGTATGAACAAACGTAAGAATCGTTATATAGTGTAACGGGTCGATTACTTATGGTTGTAATTTTAAAGATATTATGTTTTTTCAAAAGCGGTAAGATAAATATTAATATAGATGTATGATAATAATGCAAAATTAGCCTTAGAGTAGTTTGTGTATTATGAACGAGTGTAGTAGTCAGAGTGTAGCGGTGATGAGTACGTTTGAGTATTGAGTGTAATATGTTTAGGTGGCGATGAATTTTAAATAAGTTTAACACTTTAGAATAAGGATATAAAACAATTCGCGAAATTACTATTAAACAAAAAATAAACATGTAAGAGAGACAAAGATTAACTAGTCATTTTTGCTTAACAAGTTTCTTAAGATCAGGTTCATCTTTAATCCAATGTAAAGGAGCACCTTCCTTTTCTCGAATAAAAATTTTGCCATTTGATGACCAGCAGTATTTGTATTCATTATCACTAGCAAAAGTCCGAGCAAGATAAAATAATCGTTTCATTTTGGCAGTTAGATTTTCGGAGATAAAAACAGGCTTCGAGGGTCCTGATATTTTCAAGTTTTCAGTAGTCAGTCTACCATTTGACTTAATATATTTTTTATGTGCATTCAGTAAAGAATCCTTTGTGATCACACTTGTGAGTTCAATTATAATAGTTTTATTTTCCGGATTTCTGGAGCCAATGCGAAAGATGTCCTTGACCTCATGGGGCTGAATAGTCAAGGAAATTACACTTCCAATATCCATTACAGTTTTCAATAAAGAAGCTTTCGACTCTGTTTTATTAACAGGAATATTTTTTATCTCAACACACGTAGAACGAGAGCTCCGTTCAAACTTTTCAAGTCTTTCTTCAAGTGTTGCTATATATTTATGTGTCTGTGAGGCCTCTTCCTTAAGTGTGTTAACTTGCTCCACGATTGAGTCGTATTTATTCGAAAGAAATTCAATTGAGGTTCTTATATCATTGTTTTGGTTCTTAACTTCTTCGATCGCAGTGGAGATTTTATTTAATTTGTTATCCTGCTGTTCCTTAAAGTTAAAGAACAAACCCCTCATTTCAGTCATAAAGTTTGCGAGTTGCACATCTGTTGTGTTTGTTCGTTTGCGCTTTTGTCGGCGCGTAGTATTTGAGGCCGATGCCGCATCGTTGTTGTCCGACTGGGAGGGTGAGTCAAAATCTGACGCAGGCGCAGTAAGGATTGGATCCGTTGGCAACGCGGACGCAGACGCAGGCGAAGCGGGCGGAGAGTGTCGTACCAACGACATGTTACGAAATGAAAGCTACTGTCAATCGCCGAGACGAACCAGGAACTTATGTTTAGGTGAAGGTTAGTAACATCGGTGGCCGGTCGCAGGTTTCATGCAATTGGTTCTAAATCAACAGCGCTAACCTCGTAATTAGGAAATGATGTGTAAATTATATTTTTCTAATTGGTCCTTGCTTGTTGGGTGTCACTGCGCAGGTAGCCAATGGGCGGGGCTTAACTATTGATTGGTGATAGACGACAGGAGCGGTGGATCAGTGGGCGGCGCACAACCCTTTGTTTGCAGAACTGGTAAGCAAGTGTATAGTGGCACACTTACCACTACAGCAAAACGTCGGTCTGCACAGTTCTTCTTGTGATTATGCACTCCTAGTACCACGCAACTTATTTTAATATTCTTATTTATTATTAATTTAATACCATTTGAATAGAGATCGGTAACACGTCTACTCGCAAGCGAGGTCCGAGGGGAAGGGAATGGTGACGTTACATTAAATTGAATATGGCGCCCTCTAGAGGACTTAAAGTCATGAACGAAAAAAAATATTTCCTAATGATGCCGTGTTGGGTATCAAATGAAAGAGCTTAAAAATATTTTCTAGTTTCGTACTTTTTAGAGCGCGATTTTTCTGTAGTTAAGTTTTAGTTTTTAAACTTCTTTTTTCTGTGTGACATAATATGAACACAAGCGGGATTATCCTAATTTAAGCATTCAGCTTTCTCGGCAAGACATATAACACTTAATTCATTAATAATTCCTTACTACTAAAATAATTATTAAGCTGGTAGCAGTGTTCATAATATAAGTAGTGTTTAAGTGCTTACTCAAGTTTTTATCTAATCTTCTCAACTATTAACGTTCTATCCTTAATAATTGTTAAACTTAAAATTAGAAAGCTAGGTTGCAGCAGTGATGAATCGCATAGGGCTACCAAACACGAAAGAATTGGACGGGAATAAATCACCTAATTATCTTTATTCAGTGGTCTCGTCCGGTTTGGAGGTGGTATAATGGTAATGCAGTTTTCTACGAAAGTAATTACACTGTTGCAATAATGGAGAATGTTGCTTAGAAAATTTTGAAGGCAGCTAAAGATTATCTATGCCCGTAGAGTCTATTACACTTCTAACTACACGTTTAAAAGAACACAGATTCTAAAAAAATGAAGCATTTTAATAGTGTACCAAATGCTGCATTTATCATTTTATATCCATAGCACAAGCTTACGAATACACAATAAACCACACGATTCACTATGCGGACATGCACATTTGTACCAGACAACCTATCTTATTAATAGAACAGTAGACTTCAAAATTGATTCAAGAATTAATATTTTATTTAATGTTTATTTTAGTATTTATATATTTAAAATTTGGAACGAATATTCTAAGATCTATCTTATTTCTTACGTACCTTGTGAATAAAGTGAAAAAGTCAGGTGTTAATAAATTCTGTTGTTCTGTAAAATGCAACAGCGTCGTAATATCAATGTGAAATAGAAATATGCTTCCCTGACAAAACGAGAAAGTTGCATACGCGTCGCGACTCTAGAGCTGTGACTGCAGGGCTGATACATAACAACTTCATTTAAAACGATATTATAGTCGTGCCTTATCTCAGTCAATGTCAATTGTTAACTATCTCAGTCAATGAGTGACTCCACAAGTATCGCATTGTAACGAGGAGTGGATATGGCAGCAATAAAATGTAAACAACTCGACGTGTGTCGCCCTCAGTGAACTTCTTTCAACATAGTATTATAGTTATGCGCGTACTTACATTCCAACGATTCATTTTTATTTTTATAGATTCAGAACTTTTTTGCTAACGCTACTTAGCTGCTTATTTACTTTGACTAGGTCACATCCCATCCTAATCGTGCGCGGATTATACAAGTTATTTGGTTAATCAGCCTATATTCAATGTAATCTATTTAATACGTGTAGTGTCTACCAAAAAGATCTAAGAACAATTTATCCTAAATTAAAAGTTGTAATCTTACCAAAGAACACAAAATACGCCATTATACTCAATTGTTTAAACACTTCTGAGATCGATCATAAATATGAACTATAAATGGAATGATTAGATTGATCTTCCGATAAATACACAGGGAACTTAAGAAAACCAATTGTTAGCAACCCTGGTAGTAACAAATGCATTTTTATGCAGATCCACAATAAACGGGCCCGATCCCCGGACAAATACCTCGGGGTTTCGGGACGAATGGTCCGGTTTTCGGGACGCGATCGTTTTTTGCGGTGTCGAATTTCGTCCCCGCTCTCTGAATGTAGATTGGGAGCTCGGTCGGCGATTCGAAGTGATTCACGTGTTTCAGTTCTGAGGTTTCAATCATTGTCGTAAAACTTTTTTGCTGATGTCCGAGGGCGGAAACTTAAAACTTTACGTAATACGAGTCCCTAACGAACACTATTTACGGTATAAGGAATAAAATCCGCATATATTCGGATATTAGCATTACTGCGCAAACTTTTTACCAAACAAAAAAAAATACTAGAATAAACTATATCGGGATTTACACCATGTACTCTTCCTTCTTCCGTGACCATGGCGCATGCAACTGCGCCGAAATATCGGAGTCTCAAAAATTAACAGGTACATGGTGTAAATCCCGATATAGTTTATTCTAATAACGTCAAAAACCATGGAAATTTAAAACATTATAAAAAAAATACAATTGTTGCCGTGATCACGGGTACAAAGTACTTACTGAAATAACTTGAGGTGTGATTATCTTTGAAACAATCACATGAATATTAACCGAGTTCTTTGAAAAAGTTTAATATGACGTAGATTTTGTAAATAGTAAAATGTAAACTTAATAAGTCATAATATCGCTTCTTTTCAACATTAATAAAATATGGTATTGTAACGCGAATTTAGAACGTACACCCTTTGACATAAGAGTTTATGAAAGTTATTTGTTCTCTACAAGGAACTAAAACGCGAGAACAACTTGTGAAACGCGAGCACAACGTTCCTTTATAATGTTCCAATCTATTTGTAAATTCTGTTCCAAGGTTCCAGAGTGTTCCAGCACCAGAGGCGGTTTCTGGAAAAATAAGGAATTTCGTTTGTCTCAGGCGGGATCTCCCTAAATATGTTAAGGGCGGGAAAGTGCATTGAAGGCCGTGAAACTTGGCATTTTACGCCGTATTGCCTTGGGAATAAGTTGCGATAAACATTACTGTGCGACGAGCTTTTGGTAAAAAGAAGTGTAAAGATCCCTTTACTTTTACTGTAACATAGCCTTTAGAATAAAACTTTGAACTATTATGAAGTAGATGAAGGTCTATTTGAGATATCTACATCTACTACGTGAGAACAAAAAAGTACCCATATTTTAGAGTTCATTGAGTATCGAGCCTTTAACACAAAAAACAAACATTCCGACGAGCTGAGAACCTCCTCCTTTTTTTGAAGTCGGTTAAAAAACAATAAGGTTTTGTATTACAATACATTTGCATTGAAAATAAACGAAACACATATATACTTATAAGACTACATAATTCTAAAATAACAACTAAATTAATAATATACACGCAGTAATCCATAAAAAGTGTTTTATTTTTACGTTTTTTTTACACGATTGCCAAAAAAAAGAAGAGTGTTCAGGGTTCAGTATGTTTGAATGTAAGTATGTGAGATTCTTTAATCAACCATACCTTCTAAATGCCTGAACAGATTTGGATATGTGGGAAGTTTAATAACAAGTACTGTCATTGCAGTCGGGGAACCGTTCTGTGGCACAATTTGTAATCAAAAAGTTCGTTTTTTGGCAGCGCAGTCGTGTTTATAGTATTTTTCAATTGTTTTATTTTATTTATTATCATACAAAAAAAATACCTCACGATGAGCCGCAGTATAAAATGTAGATAGTATAGTAGAATTAATAAGATGTTTTCTTTATTAAAAATCTTAGTTGCCTTCAGTGAACACGAATAAGATAATAAGAAAATTCTATTAAACAGAACAAAATCCTAAGTAACTTTTTGAGAACAAATGAAAAGTTTTAGACGTACCAAATAGAGCCATGTTTTTAAAATTAACAGTGCAATAAATTACCTGCCGTATTCAAGCACCAATACACCATATATTTAAATAAACGAAAAGGAACAATGCATCATCCAAATTAACTTATTACTATGCGCATTGTCTTTACACAACTCTTAAGTTAATGTCTGTAAGGTTGAATTTCGCTTGATAATTTTCGGGTTGGCATAAGAATATTTTCTTCAAGAGCGTGGTGATAATTCTTTGTTTCGCAGAACTGGCGACAGCCCCTCGCATGTTTCGGCCAGGCGTTATGCGCTCTAAATAGCTTAATACTTAAGTCTGGACTATGTTTGCTGGAGAAATAAGACTTGCTAACTGTATATCGAGTTTACTTAACAAAGCATTGTAATTAAAATGCGTTTTTTTTAAAACCATGTTAAAAAGACGCTTATGAGTAAAGGTAATCTGAAAGACTGAAATGCGTGGAAATTATGTAACATGTAACAGTACAGTACATGTACATGTAGTAGTATAAGTAGTAGGTACCTACTTATACTAGCAAGTTAGTTTGTTGTTAATAATCCTGTTATGCTGTATTTGGTGACGATATGTTTAAGTTTGTAAATATCGTTACTTTTTTCTGTTAAAGCTGATAAGTTTCTTACGCCCGATTTTCTTGTCAGTTAAAAGAGTTTGGAATGGGTGGTAGGAAAATATAGATGATTCAAAAGTGCTTAATTAATAAATTTATTTGAATAAAGAAATGTTGTCTCTGGTAAAAGGACTGATGTGTTTCCCCTCAGTTGATGAGCTTGAAGCGAATAATTATAGAATAAGTAAAACACTTCTGTAATCCAGTTCTATTCTTAAGAGGAAACACCACGGTCGAGAGAATTGAAAAATTCCTATAGAAAGTTGACAAAATCAACGTTTTGTATACCCTGTTTCCTCCTCCAAAACAAGACCAATTTAAATCTTTTTACATAAAAAAATGAAGAAAGGGTTTGGCTGATGTTTTGCTTTATTATATAATTTCGTCAAATTTGATTGCTGGATGTCTAAACAATGGCAATTTTTTTAGGTTTTGGAGATTAATATCTCTTTTAATAATTATTTAATGAAAAAAAGAAAACATAGAAACACACCCAATTCATTCCTTTAAATTTAAATGAAAAAAATATTTAAATCGGTCTAGTTTTGGAGGAGGAAACAGGGGACTACCAAACGTTAATTTTATCAACTTTCTATAGAAATTTTTCAATTCTGTCGACCGTGGTGTTTCCTCTTAAATCAATATACGGACATAGTACAGTTAACCAGAGAGGTTTTGTCGACCTCCCTTTTGATCCCTATCTACAAAACGAACTCGTTTAGTTTTACAGTTAACCAGTTCGAGTTCGTTTTACAGTTAACCAGTTTAATTCCTAAGTCCCTAAGGGTAAAATCGGAGTTATTGGCAAATCTTTTAAACTAAGAATCTAACCGCGATATTGATAACTTTACAATAAAAAAATATTTTAAAATAAAATTATCAAAATTTAAGGAGCAATAAATATAAAAAAACGATGTCATAAACATTATAACCCTGAATAAGTTTGTAGCTTTACTGCTGTTACTTTTCCCACAAACAAACTAGTTTTACATTGTTAGGGTTCTATTTCAGTAGAACCAGGTTGTTTCAGCTATTTCCTGGTTTATAGACCATTTTTTTTGTTTTTTTAAATATTTGACAACATCACATACATTGCTCCGATTCCAAAGTAAGTAGCTAAAGCACTTGTGTTATGGAAATCAGAGACAACGGTGGTATCACAAACACCCAGACCTGAGCCAATATAGAAAAGTTCGTTTTCTAAATTGACCCAACCGGGGATCGAACCCGGGACCTCAGAGATGGCGACACCTTGAAAACCGGTGTACAAAGCCACTCGACCACGGAGGTCGTCAAACCATTGTCCATTGTCTTTATTTATGAAAAATAAAAAATAAAAACTTTTTATTAATGACTAGGATAACTAGGAAACCTGACCATAAAGAAAGGTTTAAAATAAAATTGTTAGAGGGGCTTGTAAAACAAAATACAAGACCGTCGCAAATCACCTATAAACATTTCAAACAAAGTGTAACACAATGTCATAGAATACAATCAGCAAACCAGTGTAACCGTCACGTCAACACGGTTAAATCCGAAGTACAGTGAACAGCACGCTGGGCTTACACGACAGGGTAATCATATTCAATCAATTTTGTACTTAAATACGGCGATTTTAAGGTACAAATTAAATTGCAGATTTTTGACAGCTTTGTATAACCTGACGTGCTGCTCACTGTACTACAAATATGGCGTCGTAAACCAAACCAGACCGCTGAAGTGTTCCGTTAATGCATTATATTTGAAAGATAAACCTGCAACAATGTTCGATATCACAAACTCTGCTGCAGGTGGACTCACGGCTCGGGAGTTTGGTGAACAAAATATGTCGATCGATAAGGCTGTTTATGACCATCATTCTGATAAGTTTCTGTTTTTTAAACGTTATAAAATGATTAGTCTATGTATCAATGTAAGTTCATACTACACAATACTCGTATTTTCCAGAATTTAAACTTCTAAGCGTTCATTTTCAGTCGTTATTGTACCTACTTATTTTTCTAAGATACGCTCCATAATAGGCGTCTTCAGACTAACAGACGCAGGTTGTAAATTGTGAACGGAGTCTATTGGTGAAAATAAACCTCAAAAGTTGTTGTTTCGAGACACCAGTAAGTCGCAATACGTCACGAATACAAAATTTCAACCGCAAGAGTACGTACTCTGAATGACGTCATAAAACTCATATCAACCCCATGCCGCAACTTCGGACAAAGCGGCGCGATAAACATGTGGATCCTTAGGACCAAACAACTATGTAGGCGTCGCGGACGTATTGAAAAACCCGCCATTTTGATAAACAACTTTGACTTAAAACTGCGAAAAATTATAAGTGATTTTTCTACCTACTATAAATAAATAAATATAAATATTTGACAAAATCTCATACATTGCTCCGATTCCAAAGTAAGTAGCTAAAGCACTTGTGTTATGGAAATCAGAGACAACGGTGGTATCACAAACACCCAGACCTGAGCCAATATAGAAAAGTTTGTTTACTAAATTAGCCCAACCAGGGATCGAAACCGGGACCTCAGAGATGGCGACACCTTGAAAACCGGTGCACAAAGCCACTCAACCATGGAGGTCGTCAATGTTTTCTTTTTTAAAATAATTACTTTTATTATCACTAGTTCACATATTACCGCAAAGGTTTAGTGGTTAATGTAGGTATATGATATTTAGAATAGACAATCAGTGTACATTACATTATTCACCGCCGTAAAAAAACAGATTTCGCGCTTCTCGCAACTATCGGAGGACATTGAAAATAAACATCAACAATAAAAAGTACTATTAACAGAATCTAGTTAATAGAAAAAAAAGTTCAGCCATTGCTCGTCCATTAAAATCGGAGATTAGAGTATCTACTTTTCTGTATCTATTTGTGTGTGTGTATGAATTTCATACCAATTTCGTCGTTTTTTCCACTGTTTTCGATTTTGCTAAAAAAGTCACGAAACGATTGCCAAAAATTTGGTATCATACGATGCCCCGCAAGCTTTTGCATCTTTTGACACCACTGCCTTACGTTTATCTTTATAACTTTCGGAAATATAGCCGAATTACACTCCCCACGAAAACGATCTGATAAACATTTTCAATGTTAAAACTGCTCTATTCTATATTATGTATTATTACGTATTCTGTGTTCATAGATAGATATAGATAGTTGTTACGCTAATTCAGTTTCAATGTTAACTCCCTAAGCTCTGATGTCTGCCAGCTAGTTATCATCGTCTGACAGTCAAATGAACGGTTCTTGATCTATATCATACTCAAGTTTACAGCTACCATAAATTAAGATACAGAATTCTTCGTAAAGTTACTAGCAATTTTTTTTATCAAGAACAGTAAAGTTTACACGAAACGCCAATACTAGACTTTTTAAAACAATCTTATTTTTAAATCTAACAGTAACATACCACGGTTTAGCCTTCGGGCAAAATGTATCTCTGTCTTGAAAATAAAGTGGCCCTAAAAGGACAGTAGAATTGCTTTGCCTTTGAAAAGGGTAGGTCTCATCTTGACACCGGACCGACACGAATCATATTTAGTAATCTTTTAGCGCCATATTTAGGGTTAGATTAGCGAAAGTTGATTTCTTTCATTTCGTTGCTTTGAGAAATGTTTTTAAAGCAAGTTAATTATTTTAGCATCGCAATAGCTAATCTTCTAATTCTAGTTTTACTTTGAGTCAAGAGTGTGTCCCAAGTAGTAGTAGCTAGCAGATTTTTAATATAAAACCTTTGTCCACTTTTACAACTTGCGCCAGTTAATGTGTTTGAGTGGTTCAGTGGTCAACATGCTGGTCTACCACGCAAGAGGTCCCGGGTTCGATTCCTGGCCGGGCAGAAATTGAATTGATGAATTTTGATTTCTGTGACGGGTCTGGGTGTTACTGTGTATAGTAACTTAAGTACATATACAGGGTGTTACAAAACAACACGCAATGCCGAATATGGTAGATAGACTTAACTGTACTACTGGTAAATCGCAAACAAAAACGCCAGGCGTGCGGTAAAATCAACTTTCCGTACGCTGTACTGTCATCGAAAGCACACATTTTCGATGACACACAAATGTATTACAAAAAGTTTACTACTTCCTGCAGATACAATCTGAAAATTCTCATTTCTCTCAGAATTCTATAAAACTCATAAAGCTAGTTTCAATAAATGGGAGCCAATAGCACAGAACATATAATAGTACTAAACGTCCCATAGCAACAGTTGAAACGATTCTGCAGAAAAATAGACAATCTCTGTGTAAATTACTGCGCATAAAAACATGCCTGACAGCGATTTGGTCGTTCCAGAAAACGAAAAGGAAGAATACACGGGGAGATAGTATGACCGGGCCCGCTGGCAGAACGCGACACTCGTTTTAAAGAAAGCATCATGGTTTTCCTAGCGAGCACCATCGCGTAAAATCAAAGCAATGCATTGAACAAACCGTTTATTGAAAGTCATGTTGTTAGTTATCGATACTGTATTGACACAATTACGTTTTCAGGTGAACAATCAATGCTGCTGTTAACCTTTTCAAGCACAATATTTAAAAAAATCAATGAGTTTTGTGATTTTGATATTGTATCTATATAGATAAAAAATAGGTAGGTACATACATGAATATTACAAATAAACTTACCTTTTCTGTATTATGTAACTTAGCTTTGAGGTTAGTTCCTGAAATACGAGAAAAATTGTGAAATTAGATGAACTTTGCCATTCTTTAATACGTCCCTAAAATAAGAGAAGTTTGCTGTGATTACTGACCGCCTGACTTTTTCGGCTAGTGCTGTGAACAAGGGTTCCGCATAACTTTTCAATGAGGCGAGGGTTAGTTGTTATGGAGGCATAACGTTTGCATCGTTATGGAAGTTAGTAAGTTGAGCGCGTCACAGAAGTCGCTGCGATCACGTACAAAATATCGCGTCGTATGTTTCCAAAAGTTTGGCGGCCAGATCGCACCCCGCGGTTGCCTGTAAAAAGTGGCTCGTAATTAAATCCGCGCTTGCCAAGAAACTGTCAATATCTGTAGGCTGCTTATAACAGAACCGCCATTACGGCTTGGCAGGTGCAGCGGCGCGAGAAATATTGCATTTTATACGACGCCGATGAAAGAAGTGCTGCCTTTAATCTGATAGATTTTTAACCGACTTCAAAAAAAGGAGGAGGTTCTCAATTCAACTGATTTTTTTAATGTTTTATTGTTCCACGTTAAATTTGAGCAAAAAAAATGTGTTAGACGATTGTTTAAGATGGAGTCTTAGAAAAAATCGACTCACCCGTAGCACCTCAGACGGGACTAGACCGCACCTTTGGGATTCCGGCCCAATGCACTGATCAATTACTAGAAAAACGGTTAGAAATTTTCGCCGCTCCCACTAGCGACTCAGTAGCATAATTTGGTCAGTGCATTGGGCCGCAATCCCAAGGGTGCTGGTTTGAGTCCCTTCTGAGGTGCTACGGATAAGTCGATCTTTCTAGTATTTATTTATCTTAATATAAAAATAGCATTGTGAAATACAAAAAATCTAAAATAGAATCTTATTAGGCCTATAAACAATTCAATTTCGTTCTTAATATACAATACTAAATAATATACTAGAAAAAATAGGACTCGCACCAGATCATGTTCTCGGACGGGAATCGAACCCGCGACCTTTGGATATCCGGTCCAATGCTCTGACCGCTGAGCTACCGAGTCACTGGTGAGGACGTCGAATTTCTTCTAGTATATCAACTCTTACGCTGCAAGCCAGCGCCATCTCACCAATGTAGAAGGAATTACCTTCGACATTCAACTGAACATCTTTCCAGATATTTTTAAACAGTTGATTAAGATGAGAAAGCTATATAACTTTTTAAATTTTGAGATTTAAGCATTCACAATTCTATTTTATACAATACTAAATAATATACTAGAAAAAATAGGACTCGCACCAGATCGTTCTTAATAGTTTGGAGTATAATCACACTTCTTTCCAATTGTTATTGTCTAAGCTATGACTCTGATGACGCCATATTTGTTTGCCAAATCACACTACATGTAGTATTTCAACCAAAGAGAATGTAATCACTATAGTGAGCTAAAGGCTGTTTCCCGTTTTACAATAAAATAAGTGTTCTTATCTAAGACCTTTCAAAATTGTTTTGATTAATCAATTTCTTTATACAGGTTGTTTAGTAATCACCCTATAAAGCCGAATATGGGCGATAGATAATTATTACAAAACCTGAAAACCACCACATGGCATTAGTATAGAAATTTGTTTTTTTTTTTATTTGTTTGAAAATCTGCAAAGACCACCATAGACGTAGGTAAACGTCATATTCGGTTTTACAGGGTGGTTACCAAACACCCTGTAAAAGTCACAACAACACAATGCGGGTGTCTGTCGCTCGCACGCGCGTGACAGATGAGGAGATTTGGCCGGCGGCCACACGGCGCCAAGATGAGCGCTCCACGTGACACCAGAAACATGCAATCAACGCCAGTATTTTGATCGATACGAGTATTTTTTGGAGAAATAGATAACCTGTGGTCGCAGATGCTGAGACTGAGAGGAGCAGTTGCTTGAGTCAACAAAAGCAGCTTCAAAGTAAGAGTGGGATTTACTAGCAGAAATTCGACGATGCCACCTAGTGACTCGATAGCTCAGCGGTAAGAGCATTAGACCGGATAACCAAAAGTCGTGGGTTCGATTCCCATCCGAGAATATGATCTGGGGCCGTACAGGTTAACGCATCAAACTTCGGAAAGTCTGCCGGTTTTCAAATTAAAACAGATAAATTAAGACCCAATCGGGCCAAAATGGCGAACCCCAATTCATGATGTCACACGAACATCGATATCTTCTAAATAACTTCGGCAAATATACGAAACTCCTTACTTCGATTTTTCTGTTTTAAGTTGAAGCTCGGCACACCCGCCGAAGTTGGAAAAGTTAGGTAGGGCCCCTGATGGTGACACACAGCCTCGCTCGTACCACAGAAGATTTTTATATACCCTATGCTCGTAAAGTCGCTGCTGTCGAATCTGAGCGCGTGATTTTTACAGAAATACCTATGATATTTTTCAATCGTTATTAATATATAAAACACAAACTACCTATAAATAAATATAAATATTTGACAACATCACATACATTGCTCCGATTCCAAAGTAAGTAGCTAAAGCACTTGTGTTATGGAAATCAGAGACAACGGTGGTATCACAAACACCCGGACCTGAGTCAATATAGAAAAGTTCGTTTTTCTAAATTGACCCAACCGGGGATCGAACCCGGGACCTCAGAGATGGCGACACCTTGAAAACCGGTGTACAAAGCCACTCGACCACGGAGGTCGTCGTACCTATAGATATAAATAAACTTATTCTCTTTTTTATGCGCTACGATATCAGTAATTTTCTTACTTAAAAGAATATTTCGGTAATTCAGTAGCTTGTTCGTGTGGCCGGCAGCCAAATCTGCTCACTTGTCACGGCATGTTCCACCAACATCGCTTAATACTGTTGTCTCAGCGTCTCTCTTTCCTAATGAGAGTAACGGAGAATATTAATTTTAAACATTTTTTTTTATGTGAACGTTATCTGCCAAGTGTTACGTTCATTATTCAGCTGAACTTCGAACACAACGCACGTATTATTTACAGGACAAACGCAGTTTCGTTTTAATTAGAGAGCACTCTGAATTGCTAATGCGCCACTGTTCCGCGTATGAGCCGCCAGGGTCCGGAGTGCACAAATAAATGGTTATTGTACAAGTAGTTATTATGGGGCTAAGGGCCTGTTTCACAATCAAAAAGTAAGTTCTGAGTAGCTTACTTGACAGATAATTTGTCAGTTGTGATATGAAAACTGTAAAACCGATAGTGATATAAGCCATAGATTGTTTTTCTAAGCAATTCCTATCTTCCGCCTGCGACTTGGTCTGCGTAGACATTCGAAAAATCCCTATGGGAAACCTTTAACAAGGATAAAAAGTATACAGTATTTTGATCCAGCCCCCTTAGCCATGAATACCGAAACGTCATATGATATTAGCGATTTATCACGTTTAACTATCAAAAGACTGGATTTTAACAGGTGTCGAAAAATGCAAATACAATATCACGCGATAAGTATGTATCCTGTTTCGTCAGTCATGCTAGGGGGCAGATCATAATAAACTATTACAACGACAACGTATCGCATCATACATAATTTCATCATGATCGGTTAATTAGTTGGGACGTGAAAGCGTAACAAACAACCTCATTTTCGTATCAACCTCATTTTTAGCTCAGCGACAGCTTTATTAGAGATCGATCGAACGACTTTTAAGTTTAGATTAAAAAACATCATTAATAAATTAATTCCAAATTGCGAGCAACTAAGTCCAGACTGGATATTCTTTTGTTATCAAACCTCTTTAGTATTTCTTGAACTTGTAATAATCTCATCATAACCTATCCGAGCCGAATATTGTATTCTGAAAGATTCAACAAATTTTCCGCAAAGCGGGAAATTCCGCTGTACGTCATAAAACATATTTGACTTAAAACAATACCATCGTCTTACAATACAAGGTTATGTAACAAACCACTACCATAAATTCTAGACAGTGACGCTCATCTTACAAAACACAACACCTCATCAGAGCTGCAGCACGATAAATTAGCGAACTAATTAAAATACAAAAGGGTTGGCGCGCGAAGTATTAATCAAGCGGAGTCCATTAGTAATCCTGGCAGCAGACAAAGAGTTGAGACAATCGATATAATCGTGAGATGCCGCCGGTTAGGGCTGTCCTTGCTAAATAATTTTGATTTGAGTTAAAACGTAACAAAAGCAGCTTTAAAGTAAGAGTGGGATTTACTAGAAGAAATTCGACGAAGCCACTAGTGACGCGGTAGCTCAGCGGTTAGATCATTGGACCGGACATCCAAAGGTCGCGGGTTCGATTCCCGTCCGAGAATATGATCAGTGGCCCTACCATGAGTTGATGCAAACGGTTTACGTTAATGTAAACTATCGTTTTCTCTCTTTCACTCGCATTGAATGTGAGCAGTACGAGCCACTGGTGCGAGTCGTATTTTTAGTTACTCGGTAGCTCAGCGATAAGAGCATTAGATCAAAAGTCCAAAAGTCGCGGGTTCGATTCCCATCCGATAATTATTTCCCGTATTTTTTCTAGTATATTATTTAGTAATAATTACTGGGACTTTGATAAGACTCGTTGAATTTTTCTATTGTACCTAGTACTTTTTTCCGCGTTATTCATGCGTGTGAGAAGCTTAATATAATATAATATGTTTGTTTATTACTCGACATTTCAAAGAAACGTTTTTCGATTTACTTATTTCATTATTTTTTCAGTCGCTTTTGACAATAATAACACTAACAATAAATTATATTTAGATAAAAAGTTATTGTTTTTAACCGACTTCATAATTCATTTCATTTCCTAGGCACTCTTTAGAAAATTATTTTTTTGTTTGAATGCGACTAATAAAAATAAAAAAATAACTAAATCTAAGAACGTTTCTTTCAAATAAACATGAATGAAATAACGCAGAGAATAAAAAAGCACTACAATAGAATGATTCAACGAATCTTTATCAAAGTCCCAGAAGCTTAATTAGGTGCATTCGCATGGCAAGCTAAGGTCACTCACGGGTTCAATTCCCGCCTAGGCCAACAAATACAACTTGGCTATTTACGATAAGCTCATGACGCAAACATACCAGGGTTTCGAATCCGGGGCCCAATCGCGCTAATTCTGAACGATAAAACCAAAACCGTTACATTATCATTTAGGTTATTTTTTGGTTCAGCTTTAGAATTCTCGTTTAAATTGTCCAAGATTGTCGTCCTAGGCTCCCTACAATTAACTTTCTACAATTTTAACATAAGTAAAGCGAGTATTATTTCTGTAAAAGAAACTGAAAAGGTAACGATTTAGTATTTGTTTTATAGTTGAAAATCAGCGCGATTTACGGCTACAGTTTAGTTAAAAATACCTTAGTCCCTTCACCACCCATTACAACCGTTGCACCAAATGGTCGTGATTCATGAAAATGTTTCCCATTTTAAAGATAAATTATGTTGCACTCACCGTGTGACAGCCCTGATCTTTCGTCTTGGCGGTGATGGATGGCAGGGTTGTCGCGGCGATGTCGTTGCGTTACAACATCACTTTCTGTTCTGGTGCTGTAAAGGTTGAATAGCTACCTATAATAAGCAGTTCGTTTAAAGGATTTGCAAACACTGCATACTTAACATCACAATCATGATTGTTCAACATTCTAATACACTTATCTATGAGACAAAATATTTAAGATAGTTATGTAGCAGACATCAAAGATTTAGGCATCACGTAAAAAGACCGCTGACGCCAGATTCGCTTGTTGTTCAGTACCCAATTAGAACGAACGAACATCTATCGAGAAAAAGAACGCGCGTAAAAGTACTCTTTTCGGCGGTAGATGGCGCTGTACAAAATACTCTATCGAATAAATTTATGGCGTTACTTTTTCGATAGCTGTTTGTGCTAAGGGTACAGCGGTCTTTTTTTACGTGACGTGATACGTACCGTACCTTATATCTACACATGGTAATACTTTCTTCACTAGGTATGTTTTTATAATAAATAACACTACACTACACACACTACACAACATAAGTATACACTACATAAAATAAAAGAAAATTCACTCAAAAGTTACAGTGTAAGTAAGTACTGTTTTACCGCCCCGCTTGATAAAATGTAACGAAATGAGTTTTTCACCTACCGTCATAAAAGGGCGGGCGATAATTTCAACCGCGCCTCATGTCGGTAGATGGGGCTGTAAAGTGCTCGTAATTTTTTTATATACCTTTCCACCTGAGATACTACGGACGGAATACAGTATTTTTCGACAAGCGACGCAAGTCGAGAATATCACAACACGGTTTGCCCATCCATGGCCCATCCCATCCACCATGGATGAAAAATAAAAGGGTTTTTTTATGTTTAAAAGTTTCCGATTACGGCAAAGCTAAGGAATCTATATTTATACTGCCTTTGTATTAAAATTATTTTGATTTTGGTTAATATAGTACAAAATTGATACAGGCTTTGATTATTGAATACGTAAGAACAATGAAAATTATTCTGTGGCGTCCCCATAGCACATTTTTATTATTCTGGTCAAGCACAATCCATCAAAGTTAAAAGAGAAAATAATAAATATTGGGGGACACGAAAAGAGCCCGTAGGTGCTTTGTTTTATACCGACTTTGAAGCACCCGCTGGTCTATCGGCTAAAAACATTGAAGTTCATGTAAACTGTGTTTTGACAGATGTATGTGATACATTGCTACTTTGGTAAGTTTTTATTTGTGCCAAACTGAAGTAGCAATGTATCACATACATCTGTCAAAACACAGTTAACAGGAACTTCAATGTTTTTAGCTGATAAGAGCCCCTGGCGTCCCCCGGAAGCTACTGCACAAACATACAACCTGAATAATCTTTTAACTACGATGGCCATCTTTAAGAACCATGCTCGCTACAAACGGTCCATTTCAGGACCCGCCTCGACAGTGCTCTCTATAACATCGAGGGATTTTCTTTAGACAAAGCAACTCTACTAACAAAGTTTCAGTCTCTACAGTATTTTCTGTTATGCATAGGGACTTTGAGGTCCAGTTATGTTCGAGTTAACTTACTTGACGGACTGAAGGTATTAAAAAATAACTTCATATCTATATGGAATTGTGGGAAAGACTCTTCTTTCTCTCTCGTTGTTCAGCATACAAGAAAAAGCTTCTCAGGCAGGAATCGAACCCATGACCTTCAGCAATCAATGCTGTAACAACTGAAATATCGAACGAAACGTTAGATCTGATTTTACTCGCTGTGGCCCCGCGTTATTGCGGAAGATAGTGCTAACGGGAATCCGTGCGAACAGTAGGTATTTTTTTTCGGTACCTATATTTTTGAGAACGTGAAAATTTACAACGCCAACTCATTATAAATAAACTTTATTAAAATTACATTACTAAATAACTATCACAATCTGCAACAGAGAGAGCAGGAATGTTATCTCTATTATTTTAAACACAAAAATAGTATACGCATGTACAATAATTTATTTATCAGATTTTTTTTATTTACGTCAATACCGTTCTGGCAGGCTTTCATCTAGTCAGTTCAACACGAGGGCGGTCTGGTAGAGACAGCATTTTTCCATAAGACATTGTTATACTTGTTGCCGACAAACCGGCCAACCTTTTTTAACATTAATACTTTTTACATTAATACTTTTTATGGGACCATCGAACTGAACAACTTTTACTATGAGACCAACTCTTAAATCGCGAAATAAAAAGCAGCTGTTTCATACATTTTGATTTTTTCGATTTTAATTATTGTATGAAACAGCTGATTTTTTTTCGCGATTTCAGAGTTGGTCCCATAGTAAAAGTTATCAGTTTGATGGTCCCTATCTGCCATATTCGGCATTAGGGGTACTTTTGTAACACGTTGTATATTTCCCTTAAAATGTATTTCTTGGGATAGAAAGACTTGTTGTCAATCACTTTTAAACATTATTAAATTTAGATTTTTGCATTCACAATGCTATTTTTATATTAAGGTAAATATTATTCAAAAAATACTAGAAAAACTTACCCGTAGCACCTCAGACGGGACCGTCACGATAATACAAAAATAGCACTGTGAATGCAAAAATCTAAAAATAATTATATAGCTGTTTCATCTTTATCGATTGTCAAAACATCTGGAAAGATGTTTCTTTCGAATGTGGGGGCATTTCCTCACATTGATGAAATTGCGCTGGCTTGCAGCGAAGAAGTTAAAAGTACTAGAAAATTTCGCCGCTTCCACTAGCGACTCAGTAGCATAATTGGTCAGTGCATTGGGTCCGAATCCCAAGGGTGCGGGTTCGTGTCCCGTCTGAGGTGTTACGGGTGAGTCGATTTTTTCTAGTATTATTTGCTTATAAACATGTTCACCCTATTCAGGGATGTCAGGTAGGGGTTTTTGATTAAAAGTCACTACCGCATACCTAAACGAATAAAAAAATTGACAGTTTTGGATAAACTGAAGTCCTAATGACCATACTTTCTTGGGATATGGCTAGGAATGGTGGTAAAATAATATAACGCTCTCCGTAAACCTTCTTTATAGTATTTTTCTATGGTTTTTAAGGATAGGGAGATAAAATAGTTCTCAATCACCAATAAATCACTGGTTAAATGAGACTAGAGTTGAGTCGTTCGTGAATGAATCCTTCAATTAGACTAGTCCACTCCACTTAACAAGTAATTACTTCAGTACTTCATTTAGTTCACACTTCACCGAAATAGAGTAAACGGAACGGATAGGTTACGAACACCGCGTGCGTAAGCGAGACAGTTGCACGGCTCGGCGGCCGGTCGGTCGGAGTCGGAGTCCGCCCACACTCAATTTGACTTCACAACAAAACAACCCCTATTGCGTAAACATTAGGATTAGTTTTACATAACGACAAAGTGACTCAAATGGACTACTAAAGTACTGAGCCAAGTGAACTAGTTGAACTAAATTAACTAAATGTGTGATATACTTCACATCATTCTTTACACTTCAATGAAGTATTTTGCGCATGTCTAGTGTGGACATGACAATATTCCTCTCGCCGTCGGTAAAATGTAGAACAGCTGCTATAGCATTGAGCTTGTGATTGCGGCCCGCGAAGTCGGTAGACATTAAGTACGCCATTACTACGTTCTTTATTCTCAATCGACTTTGAGCCTTAATTCCAACAATTTGAGGTTCAATCTATAACTCTAACTATAGTGACCCGATAGCAAAGTATAGACATGACAATATTCCTCTCGGCGTCGGTCGACATCAAGTACGACATCACTACGTTCTATATTCTCAATCGACTTTGAGCCTTAAGCCCAACAATTTAAGGCTTAATCCCTAACTCTATACTATAGTGACCCGATATCTAAGTGTGGATATGACAATATTCCTCTCGCCGTCGGTAAAATGTAGAACAGTTGCTATAGCATTGAGCGTGTGTTTACGGCCCGCATAGACAGTCGACATTTAGTACGCCATCACTACGTTCTTTATTCTTAATCGACTTTAAGCCTTAAGTCCAACAATTTAAGGTTTAATCCATAACTCTATACTATAGGGACCCGATAGCAAAAGTGTAGACATGACAATATTCCTCTCGGCGTCGGTCGACATAAAGTACGACATCACTACGTTCTATATTCTCAATCGAGTTAGAGCCTTAAGCCCAACAATTTAAGGCTTAATCCCTAACTCTATACTATAGTGACCCGATATCAAAGTGTGGACATGACAATATTCCTCTCGCCGTCGGTAAAATGTAGAACAGCTGCTATAGCACTGAGCATGTGCTTGCGGCCCGCACAGTCAGTCGACATTTAGTACCCCATCACTACGTTCTTTATTCTCGATCGACTTTAAGCCTTAAGTCCAACAATTTAAGGTTTAATCCATAACTCTATACTATAGTGACCCGATATCAAAGCGTGGACATGACAATATTCCTCTCGCCGTCCGTAAAATGTAGAACAGCCGCTATAGCATTGAGCATGTGCTTGCGGCCCGCGTAGTCGGTCGACATCAAGTACGCCATCACTACGTTCTTCAAGTATTCTAAGTTCGCGCCTTCTCGGGATTGGGTTCTTCTTAACCTGGAATTAGTAATAATTCATTACGTCAATTTTTATATTCTTACTTTCATAAAAATAAAAATAAAATATATTTCGACACAAACAAAATAGCTCTCGAGTTTTTCAATTAACAGGATGTACTAATTGCACCTTATTTAGTTATTTATACAACATCTTACATACATTTTGATATTTTCGATTTTAAATTTTGTATGGAACAGCTGTTTTTTTAGCGCGATTTCAAAGTTGATCCCATAATAAAAATTGTTCAGTTTGATGGTCCCTATATACCATATTCGGCATTAGGGGTATTTTTACCACGTTGTATTATGTAACTGCCAAATCAACCTAGATTTAAGAATGTGTTTAAAAATTGACAACAGGTTATCATAATCAAATGTAACATTTTCTAGGCATTTTGAGTGGAACTCGTTATTTTTCATTTTTATTATTGATAAAAAACTCTGTATGACATTTACCTGTCAATTTCATCCTTCAATGTTCTTACTACTTCTTTGAATCGCTCTTTCTCTATAGTAGACTCGCGTTGACAGTCCCTGTAAGTCAATGTTGATTAAGGTTAGTCCTCCGTGCTTCAGAAGGCACGTTAAGCCAATCCGCATTGGGCCCGCGTGGTGGGTCATGGCCCATCCACCTTATCCACCCATAAAGAAGGCCTGTGCCCTCCGTCCGTGGGCGTCAAGTTATGCGATTGACAACAGCTGCGTGCCTCGTACCACTAAATTTAGTGCACGCGACGATAAATCACAGCAGTAGGTTCCGCCATGACTTCGACAAGCGAAACAAATGTGAACAGCCTGTTCTAATGCATAATTTTTCATACGCGAAAGTAATGGCACGAAACCTTTACGTAGATGTGATCATCATATATCATCGTCAATAGAAGACAATTGATGGCGGAACTACCGCGGTTTCGTTGGTACTGTTTCGCGGCGAAGGAGTGCTACAGGCGTTAAGCATTGTAGAACATACCATAATATCATTTTGACGACCTCCGTGGTCGAATGGCTTTGTACACCGGTTTCCAAGGTGTCGCCATCTCTGAGGTCCCGGGTTCGATCCCCGGTTGGGTCAATTTACAAAACGAACTTTTCTATATTGGCTCAGGTCTGGGTGTTTGTGATACCACCATTGTCTCCGATTTCCATAACACAAGTGCTTTAGCTACTTACTTTGGAATCGGAGCAATGTATGTGATGTTGTCAAATATTTATTTATTTATTATTATCATCTCTTTTTAATTTAATCTAAGTAAAGGGTCCTTTACACTGAGTAATTTCAAAATTGACGATACACGAAATGCTTAGATTTCAACCGTAAAAATATGTCTAACGCCGTCCCTCTCCCACGCCACGTCTATCACCACCCAACGCTCGGTACAGTACTTCGGTCAAAAAAAAGATTGCATGCGATATATTGCATAATATAAAGTGTGAAACACACAGGATCCGTACACGTAGGCGCAAACGTGCACAAATAATGTCTGGAACTTTATGAGACAATGGCACACCGCTTGCGTGACGTATATGTGTACGTAGTCACGCAAACGGTGTGCCATAAAGTTCCAAACATTACAACGTAATGGTGCGTCCACGTGCACGTGTACGTGTCCGGTACGAATCCGGTGTGTATAGGCCTTAAAGGATTAAGAAAGGTTTAAGAGGTCGTCCTCGTTTTGCCGCACTCGCTCACACATTTCAAGCATTCTCAAGATTTCCTTAATTAAAAAAAAATACGGAGAAAACAGTGCGTAATTGAAAAAATGGTGTAACTATAACTTTTCGTTTAATTTATTATTATTATTATTATTAAATAACTGTCTAAACGACAACTTTAGTAGTTCAAATACCTGTTAGAAACGACAACTTTTTGTACAGTCGGCGGCACGTCAGACTATACATGTTGACCTTGAAACCGTCTTTATGACGTACGTAATAAAAGCTGTTTTCGTAGTTCAACTGTTAACTTACCGTGCTATCGTGCCTACTTCAGCAACACGAAACTGAAATATATTTTAAAATGTCCTATATTACGAAAAGTGGCCGGAACACATTTTTTTTATTACGCACTCAGATTTAATAAATCTTGAGAAAACGAGAGAGAGCGAGCGAGAGAAGCCTCTCGCGGCCGTTACCTGAATAGCCCCTCTAGCGTGTGTTTGTCCTTGCGGAGCTGCGTGATGTCGAGGTCCTTGCGCGCCAGCTCGTGCGCGTAGTGCAGCATGTGCGGCGGCGCCAGGCCCTCCTGCGCATCGACCATGTTCCGTATCAATTATTTAAGACGCCGGCGAATAGTGAACTTCCCATACAATCGTAATATCGAAATGTTTTGCAATTTAAGCATAATTAATTAACTTTTCTTGTCTTAATCATAACAGATTAAGACAGTATTTGTCTAGGTTTCTATTGAATGAAAAATCCAAAATACTAAACCAAATAAAAATTAATTCGATTTACAGTTTTGTATGAAAAAAAAATATTGGCATTTATTTATACTGACATATACTGTCTTAATCCGAAAAACATCACAACATTAGTTAATTATGCTCAAATTGCAAATCATTTTGGTATAACGTTTATATGGGAAGCTCACTGTTCGCCGGCGTCTTAAATAACTAGTGGACCTTCGTATCACCTACAATTTATTTGATTATCAATTTTACCTTGAGAATTTTAAAATATTGAAAACCAGCGCCATCTATTTAATTAGTTAATAACAAACCCGCTAAATACTAAAACGAAAGCAACACCACTATGATACTAAATTATATACTAGAAAAAACACGACTCGCACCAGATCATATTCTCGGACGGGAATCGAACCCGCGACCTTTGGAAGTCCGGTCCAATGCTCTTACCGCTGAGCTACTGAGTCGAGCTCGGTCTGGTACAAGTATTTTTTCTAGTATATTATTTAGTATTGTGTATAATGTCAAAAATTTAGGCTTGGTGATCGCAGTCGCTATGATTCCAGAAGATGTTTTTGCTCGTTTTCTTACGACACCCAGCCACGGGACAAGTAAATTGGTAATAGGCCCCTATTACATACAAGATGACAACAAACCGGTAATCAGTCGATGTTCGTCGAACAATTTACTCCGATGGATCATTGCGATCTCACACATGCAATCCTTCGTTTCGATCTGTCATCATTGACATTGATCATTGACATTAATCGCACCATGAATGGAGCACTTTATAGATCGGTACTGACTCGGCACGACGACACTGATACTGACAAATATTGTATTCATCGTATCAAACAAAAAACATACATAAAAAAATTTAAAAAAAATACCGCCGACTTGATAACCTCCTCCTTTTTTTGAAGTCGGTTAAAAACATTAGTATAAAGTGAAATCAGCGCCCACCAAACCACTTACAGCCAAAACCCCTTCCTTCCAATGTCCGTCCTCCACGCTAACCTTCCTCGACCTGTCATTCCTTGCCCGTATAAAGCTGTCAGTTTCGTCCAATAACGCCGCGTATCTGTCCCGTTGCGTTTGAACCTGCTTTTCTAAAATTTGTACGCGCGCTTTGAGGTCCGAAGACACTTCCTTGTGGTAGTCCTGTTCGTTCTTCAGCTTCTGTAAGGGGAAAATATTTTGGAATTGTCATGTATGTGTTTGGTAATGGCAATGGTACTTGCTGCGTCACGTGCATTGTAATACTGCTGAAAATAAATAACGGTGCGTCATCCGCCATCTTGTGTTTCACTGCTTTCACTCGTCCTTATTTTCCAATACTTATCAGGAATAAAATTGGTTGGGCCAGAATTTTTTTTAGAGTTTCAACGGACCACACGTGGGGACGGGGACGTGGGGTCCGTTGGGAATAACTCAACTAACTGTCCGATCTGCATTGGGTCCGCATGGTGGATAGGCTTTTAGTTCTTATCCACCCATAAGTTTCTAAGGCCTATTTCCCAGTAGCAGGGGGTCTCACTCCGCGCTTAAACTTTTCTATTAGCCTACTGCTCGCGGCTGACTCAGTCGAGCCAACGCACGAGGGATGTCGTGTGTCGGTTGAGACAGAGCTACGCGACTAACACGACAGAAAGAGAAGGTACATACAATAATAGGCATGCAGCGCTGTGCAATTAGAAATTGTACTTTATTGCCGTGCAGCGTGAGTAGCTTATTATTTGATTGTCCTCGCGCAGATGAGCTTCTGTACGTTTAGTACTGTTATATAGTGTGGCAGTAGGGACATTAAAAATTGATCATCAGCAAGTACTAGCATCCATTTCAAGGGTTAATTTTAGAAAAAAAGGCAAAGATATAGCTGGTTTATGGTTAACTTTACTAATCCTTACTAATATTATAAATCCAGTAAGTTTGATATTTGTTTAACTTTGCCAGGGGTACAGTGAAGGACATATGGTAGCTTTCATCACAAAAAAATACTGTTCCCGAGAGATCGAGAAATAACCAAGCACGCAGACATAGTCGCGGGCGGTCACTAGCAATTAGTATAAAAAATAGTACAGCTTGTTTGTAGTGAACCAATCGTTCAAAACGACAATCCTAATTATTATAGTTGATCCTCCCTAAACAATATAGTCGTACTATAATTTCATTATAATAAATACTAACAGTGTTAGTAACTTGAAAGATAATATTTCATTGTGATATAAGTAAAGCTATTGATTTACCTCTTCATATAATTTCAAAGCATCCATTTTATCCTGTTTCTCTTCTTCCAACAGCAATCTATATGTCTCCACCTTTTCTTTCAATATAGCTACCTCGCTCTTCAGATCTTCTATCTCGCTCTGCGCTTCTTCAACACCAGAAATCCTCACATTCTGAAGTTTATACGCTTCAAATTCTCCTTTTACGTTTTCTAATTCTTCCTTACATTTAATGTGTATGTTTTCATACCCATCTACTTTGAAAATAGCAGATATATCTATTGGACTGCCTAGTTTATCATTTTCTGATATTAACTCTTTTTTTAGAATGTGAATTTTGTCTATTAATGTCTGGAGGTATTCGCTGTCTGCTAGTTTTTCGTTGTCCGTTTCGCTTTTGGATTGATTTTCAGCTGAAAAAATGGAAATAAACAAGGATAATAAATCACAACATTTAGTCCAAAAGAAAATCTTGGAAATAGCTCAATACATTATGTCATCTATAGTTTTATGCCTGTTTTTGTCTGTGGTATCGTTGCTTTAGTTTTGTTATATGGTCTGTGTTTGAATCAAAGATAAAATTACCCTATAGACAGCACGTACGAAAACAATCTCGTTACTACCGGTACTAATTCCAATGCTTTGGTGTAACATTTGTTAAATGGTCTGAAACATTTGTTAAAACATTGAACTGTAGCTTTAGCGCGAAAATCCAATGAGATTGATTGAGTACGGTAAATTTTTTGCTTCGCAATAATAGTTCTTATCAGAGATTAACGTAAATGGACGCATAGTCCCCGGCACGAATCTTCAGCGCAGAGAAGAGAAGAGAAGCAATGTGTTTAAGTTGGATTGATGATGCACGCTGCGGCCTGTAGGCCGTGTCCACAGACCTCCATAATACAAGTACGCTGGACTAAAGATTGTATACGAAATGACAGTTGTTTTTTGTGCCGATTCATAGCGCCCCGCTCGAGCGTCTCGGGCGTTTATTTTAAGTGTAATTTGAGCTATATTTCTATTATTAGTTCCATGAACGCTCACGCAGCGATCAGCGCCAAAATGGTGAAAATCAAATGGCTTCATTTTGAAATTGTTAGTATGAAGTCCAGCGTACTTGTATTATGGAGGTCAGTGGCCGTGTCAAATACGTGATTGGTCAGTGTCGGTTGAAACTACGGATTTACAAGTGACGTGTGACAGCTTACCATAGTTAGTGTTAGCAGCGATTTTGTCCATGAGGCTGCCATTAAGCTGGTCTCGTAACTGCTGTATAGTGGCGAGGTCCTGTTGCCGACGACGGTCGTACATTCCGACAGTATGAGACAACTCAGCTAATCTCTCTTCAAGCGCGCTTACTCGTTCCTCTTGCCTTGCGCAGATTTTACGCGCTGATTCTTCTGCGCGTTTCGCTTTTATTTGCTCCTAAAGAGAATAAAACTTAAATTTATATAAACTTAAATTTCTATAATAAATTTCTATCTTTTTTAGCCGACTCCGGCGAAGTAAAAAGAGGGTTATTATCTGCCTCATTCATTCTAAAGTTCTTTAAGCAATTTCTGAAATGGCTTAATTAGCACATTTCAAAAATATATACAACCCACGCAGATAAAGAATGGGATTGAAAATTACGGCTCGTCGCACTTACCACAGCGAGGTGAGAGAATGATAGGTGTGGCGTTTTAGTGCGAGTGAGAAGTGAATATGAACGACGCCATTTCTAATCCCATTCTTTGGAGTTCTACGGAAAAATCGCGCTCTAAAAATTACGAAAAAAGAAAATATTCTAGTCCGAAACTCCATAAAAAGGATAACCGTAGGTCGAATGCTACCTCCAGCCTTTAATGGTTCGTGTCTAGGACAAAGTGCTGGACAAGTGGCGCGTTGACGATTGCTAAAGAAACACAATCGTTACTGCGATAGCTATACCCCCTTACAAATAAAGATTGTATAGCAGATGTATAGTTACACATTGTTTTGTCCCTTTCTTTTTAATGTCAAACTTAAATAGTTTGACAGTTACAATTGTGTAACTATTCATCTGCTATACAACCTTTATTAGTAAGGGGGTAAGAGTGCGATTGTTCCAGCAGTTGCAGCTTGTGATGTAAGCGCACAAGAAGCGAGGGCGTCTTCACGGACCTCGCTTCGGCGCGCTGCAGGGGCACTATACTTAAACAGTACTAATATGACGCTCCTAACATCTCAGTTGAAAATTGAAACATACAAACTGACCTCCCTGATAGCGATAGAGTGTGACTGTTCCAGCAGTTGCAGCTTCTGTTGCAAGCGCACAAGCAGCGCGGGAGTCTCCACGGTCCTCGCCTCGGCGCGCTGCAAGCGGCGCTGCGACGCTTCGAGCGAACTGCTGAGGTCGCGCACACGCTTCTCTAACTCTGCATTTGACGCTGTTATAAATTTATAAAATATAATATTTCATTTGGCGACACATAAGAATAAAAGCATAAAAAATTCAGTGGATTAAGAAACTAACTAAAATGGTGTTTGATTTTTGAGATTACTTTAACCGAATAACTCAGTCACATAAATAAAATCATGTGACAATAATACATAATCAGTGTTGCACATGACAATGACAGTATTGCATCTAAATAAATGATTAGGTATTTATTCTTAATAACTTAAGTTTTTTGCATTGCTAGTTGAAAAATATGAATTAAATATTTCTTTATCATCATACCATGTGTTTCTGATGAATTAACAACTTTATCTTCTAATTTTTCTTTAGTCTTCCTTTCACTATTCAGTTTCATGTGAAGTTCTCTGAAAATTAAAAATTATATGAGAGAGAAATAAAGAAAAACTGTTCATTCAGCAATAAAACCACACCATTTCAATATTTTTCTTAAACTAAAAAAATGCACTAACTACTCACTTCAACATAGCGGAATGATCAGCCCTCTCTTTCTCTCTTTCCTGTATCTCATATGCTATTTTGGCTTTCAAATTACTCACTTCCACCAAATGTTGCTGAACTAGTGATTTAGTTTCTTCTTTCATAGCAGCAATCATGTTCTCATACTAAAAAGGTATTAATTCTGGTATTACCTATTAATATTCAATGTTGTGTTGTCCTGTGTAAATTCCCTTGTCTATCTATCTACAGTCTATCGTCCCTTGTCTTGTTTTGTTTCAGATCTCATGGAAAGTTAAATTAAAATTACTATTTTATTATTTGGAAGGGGAGACGCCAGCGAAGCCGGGACGAGTGATCAGTCTCCCTAATCGGAACCATTTCACCCAGTAAAAATTACCATACAGTTCTAACTAAAACCGAACGACTGATCAAATTAACACTGTTTCTTTTAACTCGGACGTTGGCAGAATCGTCACGTAAAGCGACGCAGCCATAGGACTCCAAAAAATTTAAAAACCCCAAAACTATGTTAGTTAAAAATTATAAATGAATACCCACACATATAAATGGTATAAAAAGACACATCTATAGTAAGTATACACTTTACAGTTACACAGATCAACTAAATGCACTAATGACCTAGTACATACAAAAAATATCCATATTAAATTTTAAATATGCAAAAATATCCCAATAAAATTATGTTTTAAGAAAACAGACAGTCACAGGCAAAACAATAATAATAAAGGCATTTATTTCACATCTCAGTAATTTACATTTCTATTGTGCTTTTTTAGCGAATTAGCATTAAATTATCTTTTCTGATAGTTATGTATAGGCCTGCCATCACCTAAATTAACCTGGAAAAAAATTAAAAAACCTCGGACATTTCATAGAAAAAAGAATTACAGGGACGAACTTGAAAAAAAACTTTTACATTTAAATAAAAACCTAACACCCTTTCCACAACTTGTGTCACGACTGGGATTTACCCGGGCACTGTTTAAGAACCCCGCCCAGACGCTCCCCGGACGCCCTACAAACTACGACAAATCTGGGGAAACCCAACAGATGGCAGCCCTAGTTATGTATCATGATATATATGTATGATACATAACTTATGTATCATCTTGTGAGATATGGTCCCCTCTTAGAGTTTACTCTAGGACATCTTTGTTCTTCGCCTTGTTACCCTAGGACTTCTTTGTCCTTTGCCTTGTTACCTTAGGACTTCTTTGTCCTTCGCTTGTTCATCCACTCCTTGCCAGTAACCTTTATAATAACATCAGCCCACCAACTTTTTGGCCTACCCACACTTCTCTTTCCGGTTGGGGACTTTCATTTAATTGTTTTAAGGTTTAACATTATGTCACACACACAGTATGTCGCAGGCAAATGCTAGTGGCAATTAAACTAACCTTATCCCTTGTGACTTTCTTGTCTGCCTGGAATGCTTCTTCCATCCGAGCTTTCTCCGCTGTCAATGTAGATATAGACAGTGTAAGTGCTACCACTGAATCATCTGGAATTGGATTTTAGAAAACAAATCATTTCATAACAAATGCGACAATATTATCCACTCTATAACATTTTAAGAAAAATGATAAAATAGATTTTTTTTTATTGATTTGTAAGACAAACCGGGTTTGTTTTGAAAACTTTTTTTAAATAGTATTTTGTATAGAATATTGCCACATTTAATGTGTAATGTGTTTATGTAAATAAACTATCCACAGATTAATAAAACGCCATAGACATTGCCATCATCGACATCGAGTGCAATATTTTAACAAATCAAATCAAAATATTATATATTTATTTTTCAGTAGGAAATAAAATCTACAACCAACCAAATGACAATGTTTTATCATTTAAATACTCTTTAATATGTTTTAAATGGTTAATCCAAGATATTACTTAGAATTTTATTAAAGAACTTTATACCTAGACATATGAAAGCAAACCTGATTTTTCTAATCTGTACTGAGGCATATTAGTAACAATCCACAATAGAAAAGCAATGTCCAGGCATTATTTATTATCCTTCAATTAATCGTCAACAGTGTAATAGCCTTTACTCATAACATAAGATTGGATTTAACAGTAATTTTAATTTTTCCAAAGGCATTCTGTCACTGGTTGTGGAATCTTATTATAAAAGGTAATACCTACATGTACACAAAGAAGAGCATCCGGTTTTAAGTAGCCTGCGCTTTCAAACAGCAAATTTTTCTTAGCTTTCTGTATTGAATTTATAAACATTGGTGGTGGCAACACCAGCGCTGGTGCGGTCAACCGTCCGGGTCTATTTTATGAAATTTCGTGGCGAAAGTGCATTTGATCAGAAGATGTTGCATATTAAAAAGGAAAAACTCCCACGGTCAACCGCCAGTGCGTAAGAAGGCTAAGTCTGGTACTGAATGAATACCTAGTGTGAGTTGTACACATTTATTTATCTATTAATAAGTAAAGACTATTAAAATTCTGTACCTCCTTCAGCAGGTGCTTCAGTCTTATTCAATGCTTTCAAACTGATTTCTAGCGCTTCTTTCTCTTTAACAAGTCCTTTATATGCAGTGACCACATCTGAGAACAAAAGAATAAACATCTGAGAACAAAAGAATAAACATCTGAGAACAAAAGAATAAACAGAAATAAAATAATCAGTACTAAAATAAAAGGGATGAAAAGGGGTTTAAGTTGTGTTTAGAAAATCCTTCATATTTGAAGTAAAAATCACTAAAATTATTATTTAGGCTTATGGTTGGAAACTAACGCAACATTATTGTTATTAATTTATTGTTGGAATTACAACCCTTAAGAGGGTAAAATGGAGTAAATAAACCTAAAAATCAATACTGTATAAATGTAGTTATTGGGGTTTCATAGAATGTTGAGTTAAAAAATTGCATTTATTTGAAGTCCAACACGGCGGACATGATTCAACCTCTAGACGGGGACAGAAAAGGCATGGATAGGTGAAGGGAAACGGGAACGGGATACCAATATCTCTGGATTCAATTCTGAATGGGGACTAGAACGGAAACGGGAAGGTAAAGTAGGGGAAGCGCGCTTGGTGGTGACCCACATATTTACGTAAAAACAGCTGATCAGATTTTGATGAAATTAAAACATGGAGTACGATTTGGTCGGAGACTCAGGTTTATTTATCCTGGTTAAAGATTCCCTAAGGATTTTCGTAAAATTATCAACGCGAGCCAAGTCGCGGGCGGAAGCTAGTTGTTTATAACATAAAATTAATTTAGAGAATATTGTACACTCTGACCGAATATTAAATTATACTTGCTGCTTTACATTGATATCAAACGATAATGCTTCAAAATAAACATTCCTAAACAAACAAAATTTGCTAACATATGGATGATGTATGATGCCTATCTGAATCTGATAGTAGAAATAGTTTAGCTGTCTTTACACATACCTCTTAGGCGTCCTTCATATCTCTTTATTTGGTCGGCTTGCTTCGTTATTGTAGATATTAGCTCCTGCTTAGAAAGGGATTCCATTTTCCTCTAAAATCCTTGCAAAAATATTGTAGCTGACTGATCTTGTGAGTTGGATGAGGTCAAATCTAAACTTAACTTCAAAATATTAGGTTTACACAGCAGCTGCTGTTTTAGGGCAAAAATAATAGGTAATTAAATAGGTATGTATAGGTACTTAAGTCAACCTATATTAACTAATTAATCCTTGCTTTGCTGTACTTTGCTTCCCAAAAAGACAAGACAAACAAACCTGTGAAATCTGTCACTCTCACTCTGTCATCTGTCCCTGTCCTGTCTGTCAGACAACAGTGACAGTGTTGCCTGCCACAATTATCCTAAATTGACTGCGAATGCAAAAGGATTTCAAACTTTTTGTATGGAACGTGGCCCAAATGCCTTCCACCGCCATTTTGATTTTATTGAAAATGGGGGCCACCATTCTATATATTTTTTTTGTGTTTTTGTATAATGTTCGATAAAAAACGTCATAGAAGACACCTCAAAAAGACCTTATTTGTATGGCACATTTACTACTTTTTTATAAAATGATTGCTTCTTCTAATTTTTAATTATACAACGTGATACAAAAATACCATCTAATAAATATATTCTGAAATCGCGAAAAAAATGAACTGTTTCATACATTTTGATATTATCGTAATTAATTTTAGTATGAAACAGCTGATTTTTTTTCGCAATTTTAAAGTTGGTCCCATAGTAAAAGTTGTTCAGTTTGATGGTCCCTATCTACCATATTCGGCATTAGGGGTTATTTTGTAACCGTGGTTCAACTGATGATGGTTGGAAGTTGTTTAAATGCTGAGTTCCTGACAGAACTCCGCTAGCGAGATGTAGGTATTCCATACTAACGGGATGCTATATACTAATTGTTTGTGCTATTCCATACTAAATGTTTTTTAGACACTAACGCCATCTAGTTGTCTTGTTGTCACGTGTGGTGTTTGGTATGTGCAGCGTAGGTAGATGCCGCCACACATCGATTAAGTTGACATTAAAGGTGGAATTCCGAGACGGGCTGCAGACTGCAACCGCACGTTCCGCTACACTCCAAATTGAATGGTAATGTAATGACTAAAAGGCTCAATTTGAAGTGAGCGGAGAAGTGTCGCGATCGCATGACGACACTTGCGCCGCACACTTCAAATTGCACCCTATGACCATAACATTACCGTTCAATTTGGAGCGTAGCGGAACTTGCGGTAGCAGTCTGCAGCCTGTTTCGGAATTCCAATTTTAGACAGTGATCCGCTCCAACTTTGTTGTTTTGTACTGCAAACACTGAAGTTGGTCACTTCTGTTGTAAATTGTTAAATTAATCACATTGTCTAAGCATTGTACGTACGTACATACCAATCGATCGACTGATTTTCTGAATCAACTACCGATAATAAAATAATCGATACTATAGTTCTCCTACTGCAGCACTACATGACAGTGACAGTGACAGTTTTTAGTTAGTTATAATTCTATCTCATCTCATTCATCATTGGAAAAGCAAAAGTAAAAGTTTACACAGCCTTTTATTGTATTTAAGGCTAATAGATTGTGTAATATTTTCTTCGGATTTTTTTTTCACATTCATCTCTACCAGAACAGAAGAAATAGGAGGAAAATAAATTCTACACTTCCCTACCAAGAGGCATACGTACCTTGGTATCATGGACAAGTGGAATAGCTCATTCTTTGAGTCTGACCTGTCTCAAACTTAAAATTAACCTACTCATGCGAAGCTTTTTGATTGTTGTAGTGTTGTTGGAGTTGCAATACGACTGAGCATTAAGAACCAATGCGATGACAAAATAAGGCCATATAATGGCCCAAACAACCCGCGCAGATAAATAATGGCGTCGTTCCTATTTACTTCTCGCTCTCACACTAAACTAAACGCCACAGTCAGCCACAGCCACAGCTACACTCCCACTCATTGTGGAAAATTGTTAAAGAATGAAATTAACTGCGCGGGTTTTAGTTTAGTACCATCATTGACCTAGGTGCTATTCTCAGAAAAAATATTCTTCGGAGGTGCTATTAGTCAAAGTCACAACTCATAACCGGTCAAAACCACGTTTGACTGCAAAACAGCATTGGACCGGACTTCCAAAGGTTGCGGGTTCGATTCGGAATTTCGGAAGTACTGTTTTTAATAGTAGGTACCTAGGTATCTATGGTTGGGGGTTGGGATTATGGGTGGATAAGGAGGATGGGCCATAACCCACCACGCGGGCCCAATACGGTTGGAGGGTGTTAACGACTGCAAATGCAGCTGGGACCAACGGCTTACTGTACCTTCCGAAGCACGGAGGAGCTCGAGATAGTAAATTGGTCACCCATCCCATGACCGACCCTTGCGAAAGTTGCTTAACCTCCGCAATCGCTGAGCCAGGCACTATACCACTGCGCCACAAAGATCCTCATCCGCTGCAACTTCACTAGAGAATGTATGGAAAAGAGAACATTTTACAGATTAAAATACGTTGTTTTGTACCGCAAGCACTCTGAAGTTATTCACTTCAGTTGTACGGACGGCAGCACCTCAGGTTATACAGTTAAACTACGAAAACCGCTTTTATTACGTAGGGCATAAAGGCGCTCTCAAGGTCAACATGTATAGTCTGAGGTGCCGTCGTGTGTGTTTTTATTGCTTTAATTTACTCAAGTTTAATTACATTGTAAAACAACTGTTGCTGTGTATTTCGATTATAATCAACCTATCATTGTAATCTATAAATTAAAAGTTCTTGAATCCACTCTACTTAAACTACATAATATATTATAATTGCCTAAACCACAGAATATAAAGGTACCTAAGTATATAGGTACTTGTTTAACTAAATAGAAAATAGTCTAAACAGAGTCTCAAAATGTCGCGGTCAAAAAAATCGAAGGCGATCAATGCACTACCAAAAGTACACAATGGGTTCAATGAACTCCCGCAGAAGGGTGACAGGGGTTCGTAACGATTTCATTCATCCCTCGTAAAATGTAGCTTGCTTGATCAAATCGTGGGCCCCAAAGTAGGACACCGCTCCTCGCGAGCCGTGCCAGGCCAGTGGTTGTTTTAATTAGATGTTACAGAGCAAACGATATGCCTGCTTGACTATGTAAGCAAGTGACGCTTTCACTCTATGTAAGCAAGCTCTTACGCTAAGGATTTATAGTTAAGACTAGCTTTTGCCCGCGTGGACATTCGGAAAATCCCTAGGGAACCTTAGACCGGAATAAAAATTATCCTATGTCTTAACCCAGGCTATAAACTAGGTATCTGTGTGCCAGTCCAAATCAGTTCAGCCGTTTTTACGTGATGAGTAACAAACCATCCAAATAATAAACTTTCACATTTATATTACTAGGATATCCATATCCCGTTCCCGTTCCTGTTTTCGTATTATTTTTGCCATAAAAAAATTGAACCCCCATTTCAGTCCTTTAGGGATTGAATAATATCCACCGTGTTGTCAATCAACATCCCATAAAACCTCAATAACGACATCTAGGTATCATCATCATTTTTTTCAGTTTTTTTACCTATTTATCCCCTAAGGGGTTGAGTTTCAGAAAACCACGAAATACGTGTTTGCTTATTTTTTTTAAGTAAGTAGGTAGGTAGTTAGGTACTCATACAAAGTTTCATTTCAAGTCGAAATGACTATTTAATTTTTTTCCATACAAACTTTGACACCATTTCACCCCTTTAGGGATGGAATTTCCAAAAATCCTATCTTAGTGGATGCCTACACTGTTTAAAGTATATATGTACAAAATTTCAAGTCTAGGTCTAGTGGTTTGGGCTGGGCGTTGATATGTCAGTCACCCTTCACTTTTATATGTTTAATAGAGAAGACTAAAATATTATACAAGGTACTTAATTACTTAGCGTATCATGCATGACGGAGTTCTAGCACAGGTTATAAGTAGTCACTATCACAAGGTCCGGTCATAGAGTTGGTGACCACAAAAATTACTTTTACGGGACTGGCTGCTATGGACAATATTGGGTACAATTGAATCACTTTTTTTTTTGATATATTTAGTAAGGTCAGGGTGATCTTGGCTAGCATAATTGTCATGGAGTCGCCTTAAGACGTCATCTCAGAGGTCCGGGTTCAATCACCGGCCGGGTCAGTGGTTCTGTATTGTCTCGGATCGGATCTAGGTGTTTGTAAATAAGTACCGTCGTCGGTGTTCCCGATTTCCACAACGAAATATTTCTACCTACCTACCTATATCTAAAAAAAGTTGAGGGATAAATAAAAGAATATTTTATTTAGGTATATTATTGCTAATGTCAATATTTAATGTCTATCAATATTCCTACCAGATTACATTCGTTGACATTATTTCGAAATTAAATGTAAGCCAAACATTTCTTCATACATTATATCCGGCGATTTGTACTCTGTCTTAAATATCTCTAGCTACATCCTAGGCCAACCCCTTAAAATACCCAAACCTGCCCGAAGGAAAACAAACAAAAAATTATAATTAAAATCAAATTGTTAAATGTGGTTAAATAAAGTAAACACTAAAGATTCGAAATGTTAGTTTTAAAATAACTGAAGCTAATCTAACACAAAAATACCACATCTTAGAACACAAAATACTAATGCAAACAAAACAATTAAAAGGACAGGGTGTGTATTGGCGTCAAATGTTATTCGGTGGAGGATCGCTTCGTTTCTGGGACGACTCAACGCGAACAGGATGCTCTGATTCCATGCCTATACATGTCTACTAGGACTGGACTGGACCCTATCTTTATACATTCTGTCAGTAATGCGAAAAAAAGGATCGTGGAAAACACCGACAGCTAGAAACACTGGCTATTCCCATTAAATAATTCGAAGGAAGTTTTAGGTGAGCACAGACATTTCATATGAAGAAGATACAAGTCTAAGCGTTGAGCAAAGAACTTAAGTAAATAGTAGATTTTGTACGTTGAATAAATCAAAATTTAAAACACGCTAGACAAATACAGACAAAGATATTCAGAGCGAACTTGCAGAGGTTCATTTTTTTCCTTTTGACTAGTTTTGATACACACCATTTTGTATTTGTTATTGTATGTGTTAGGCTCAAAGACCAAAATTTCATTCATTTTGGTCATTTGGTACGATGACCAGGACGCGAATTTCGCTTTGTAGTCTTTCTGTGATTACCACAACGCGTCACGGGTGTTTTAAAGAGCCACAACACGAATTCACAACGAGTTGTGGTCACTTAGTTTTTTAGCTGAATTAGCGCTTTCATACTTTGAGCCTAACATGTATTGTGTACTATACAATGGTACATCACTTTTATGTTAACCGAACACCACACCAACATAATTTAAACTCAAAATTCTAAATGTCTACATTTAAATTAGAGAACACAGTTTTATAAATACTTAAGTGTAGGTACTTACTTAAAAGTTTAATCTTGCGCAAAATTATAACTGACTAGTTTCGCATAGTTAAGTACTTTTAATAAATAATAATAATTAATCTTATTGAAACATTTATCCTTATCAGTATCATAGAAATTAAACATAGGTACTTATTTAAAATGCATACGAGCCCACCTATTTGAGAATTTCTTACCTCATTGTATGTTCATGATATGCATTTCTCTATGAATATTTAGCTATGAATGTAGTTAGACAAACTACTTGAGGTATGGAACAATACAAATCATGTAATGGGTATATTTTCATTATTTAAGACAATATTACTGATCCAACTAATTTTGAACTTACGCTAAATGTTCAATATATTAATATAACATCAAATGAAATCTATATATCTATTATGATTATAATAAATTACAATAAATTGAAAAGTTACTTAAATTTAACAATAAATAGATATGATTATACAAATTAATAATTAGAGAGACAATATCATGTTGTGAAAGTCAAACTGTAAATCATTCAATATTACAGGCATTTTTTTATTTGTGGTTCTCATACAAGATTTTTTTAATTTACATCAAATGTCTAAAAGCTTCAATTTGACTTTCACCATATACATATACTAGTCATAATGTTCATATATCAGATACATGTATCAAGTCACAATTACGAAATTTAGTAGAATAAAATGTTGATCAATAACTAATTAGTTGTTATGTCATGGTCCTTACACTTCATAATTTTGATTGAGATTACTATGCACTGTGTTGCCAAAGATTGAATTTCCTTATTAATATTAGGTACTATTAATGAGAAATAAATAACATGGATGAGACATTACAACATGAAAAGTTAATAAAAATGATTAATTAATGTTCTAAATATATTATTTATTTAATTATAACATCTTTGTGCATTTTGTCAATATTGGAATTACTTTGTCAGTTATATCAATATCATATTGATGAAAATATTCACCATTTCATTAATAATTAAGTTAATGAAAACATGTACCTATGGAAATGTTACATTAAAATTTATAAAAAGTCTTTAATATTAAGTGAATTATTATTCAGTCATAATTTCGTTTCTGTTATCTTTGGTTGGTGCAAAAACTAAATCTGAGTGAATAATTAAATTTGGAGTTTTTTTTATTATTGCAACTTCTAAATTGAAGACATATATGTTTGGGGTTGATTGCACAGGCTCGAATATAAATAAAGGTATTTTATATAATATACTTTTACTTTAAGTAAATAGTATAATATTGCACTGTCATTAGCTTTATATTTTTATTGCCTGCAGTACCAATAGACTCATGTTGGCATTATTTCATACAGTTTTAAAATTAATCATATAAAAATACATAAGAAGTAGACACTCTAATCCTGTATTTTTATATGATTTTTTGAACATAAAAATAATAGTGATAAATATAATATTGATCAAATAATGATCATTCAGTAAAATTGTTTTCTCAAATTATAAAAGTTGAGAAAATAAAATATACTGTTTTTACTTATCTTAACATAAATCCATATTAATGATAGTGATAACTCATAAGAGCTTTTGTCAATTTGTAAAAAAAAAATTGCAATGCATTATAGGCAGTGGTTAAAGGTATACATAAGTACAAATGTGTATCTAATTCTGAATACTTTCCACCATTATAAAAAAAGCATATGAAAACAAAGAGTTGGCAAAGTTTATTCAAAGGGTAATTATGACTGTTGTACTAATACTAAAATATCCACGTTAGGCTAGCCTCTAAATGGGCCAATGTAAATATTACAAACTTCTGACACAAGTCGTTCACAGATCATATCACGGTTGCATTAGTGTACTGGAAAAATACAATTATACACATTATTTTATCACATGGACAGCAATTTAGATCAAAATATCATCATGTTTGTGACTCCTGTAGCATAATGGCGAATTCTGTTATGTGTATTATTTGTACTTGCTTGCAATGAACACTGGTTTAAACTGTTGTGTCATGATTTGCATCAGTTATATTCACTACTCAGTTCTAAGATTAATCAATATTGATTGATGCAATACCATGGCAGCTTAGTGATCAACATTTTTTGTATTAGCTATAAATTTATTGACTAGATTGTGATCAACTTAAGATTTACTCTTGTTCGTTTTGAAGCTGACCTGCAGAACTTGACCATTCAGAGAGTATCCATTCAAAGATTGGATTGCAACAACGGCTTCATCGTAATTGGTCATAGTTACAAAACCATAGCCTTTGCATTTGTTGGTTGTGGGATCTCTTATAATTTTAACACTTTGGACGGCACCAAAGGGGCCAAAAAGCTGCCAAAGAATGCTTTCTTCAGTGTCAGCTCCAATGTTGTAAACAAAGATACACCAACCTGAACCACCTAAAGCGTTACCTTGGATAAGTGGGTCAGCTAAGGGAGAAAATCTTTGGAGACCTTTGTTGATGGCGAGCAGAGCTTTTCCTGCAGGTCCAACGAAGCGCCGACCAGCAGTGGGTGCCAAGTACGCTGCTAAGGGAGCCAGTGCTTTGTTCTGGTTGCTGGGATTGTTGGCACATTTCACGGTCATGGGGCCTGTACCACCTGGAGGAATAGTACCATTCAACTCACGTATCGCTGCCTCTGCCTCACACCGTTGATCGTAGCGGATGAATGCAACTCCTCTGGAAGGACCTTGTATGGACTGATCTTCACCTCCCACTTGCAACAAATGACCAACATTCACATTCTCATGAAGTATGCGTGAGCTGATGATGGATCCAAAAGGACTGAAGAGCTTCTCCAACTCCTGCTGAGTCATGTGCTTTGGGAGGCCAGATACGTAAAGGTTGGCGCCTTTGATCGCATCAGAACTGGGCCGGGCGTACGAGACTTTGATGATTTTATTCTGCAATCTCAATCCATTCAATGTGTTCACTGCCTTCTCAGCGTCCTCAGCTTTGTGGTAATTGACGAAAGCGTACCCCAAGCTTTGCCCATTAAGGATGTGATCAGGAAACACTGTCACTTTGTCTCTAATTAGCTTGCAACTTTCTACTTCGCCGACGCTTGAGAACAGCGACCGTATTTCTTCTTGAGTCATCGTTTGTGGCAAATAATTCACTATGAGGTTAGTCTTTGACTCGTTATTGCTAGGTTGAACCTTGCTACCATTTTGCGTAGGCTGGTTCGCATTTACTGTGTCAAGAGAATTTGCCATCATTTTCGCTTATTTTATGCTAACACCAAATTGGGTAAAATGTCACTAGAAATGTGGATTATTGTTTTAATTGTAATAGATTCCAATTAGATCATAGATTCTTCGGTTTGACTAATAACACCACTGCGCGTTGGTTGAAAGCATATGCAAGGTAAGAAAATCAATAAGATGCTGTTCACTCTTGTACAATACTTATCCTGTTGTCGGTGCCACGGCACCTAATGCGTTGAATCAAATTATCATCAGAAACACAAATTAACGTTAGTTTCTTAGATCTTATGGAGAGTACGAAAGCAAAGTGAAAAGGAAATCAACCAAAAATCTATGCGACTTGCGACCTATTCTCGTAAATTCATTTCTTTCACTTCTTCACTCACTTTCTTTTTAAAATGTTACCATACTACAAATTGACTTTCCTTCCAGTCCAGGCAGGCGTGGTCAATGGGGATGCTACTGAGGAACTAATAATGGCACCTCAAGCGACTGTTCTAAATCCTTTGATTGGTTGTTTCAAATGTCAAATGTCATTTCTGAGGTATTTTAACCAATCAAAACCATTGATAGCGGTCGGGTCATTGCTGGCGCCATCTGCGATAGCTTTCCCATTCCCATAAATTTTTGAAGACTTAAAAATATATGTACCTAGCTACTTACATACCTTTTGTATTTAAAGTTATTAAGGCACCATAATAAATTATTTATATATTACAATTTTATTATTATTTAAATAGTCGGTTTTTCACGAAAGCTGAAAATTGTGAGGTGAATTTTTATTATAAGTAAAGAAGGAAATCAATACCTACTTTAATCTTACTAAAATTGTAAAAAAATAGTTTAAGCATTCTTAAAGACTGTTCCATTTTGTAGTCTTTCTTATAAATGAATTGCATGAATTTGCAATTTCTGCGAATGTGCAAGCTAAAAAAATGATTTAAAATGGGTGATTTTCCTAGACCAAAAGAGAAAAATAAATTAGTTCAAGAAAACTGGATAGATGACGTTTTACGGAAGCCGAGCCGTGTCGTTAAGTTGCTCAAGTCGTAGGATATTCGTACAAAAAGGATCTTTACAAAAATCTTAGTAGGTACCTATGATTTAAAAAAACCGAATACCTAGTTAGAATCTGAGACAGGTTTTTGCAATCGTCCGAGTAATGTTCAGGATTTTTACAAAAATCCAGCGCATCCTATAAAAATCACGAATTACCATCATTTTGCGCGCGCTGATTGGCTGACGTCAACGTTATGGACTGACGGATGCTCTGATTGGCTAACGGCTACCTATAGTACTTAGAGTCATCTTCTGACCAATCGACTAAATCAACTCTTAGATTATCCAATCAGCATTCAAGTTTCCAATTATCCGGAACATAGGTATTGGGATTTTTACAAAGACCTAAAAATTGCTTGGACGATTGTGAAAATCTATCTTATGTACCATTTATCCGGTCGTTTACCATTCTACCTAGGATTTTTGCAAAGATCCGCTTTATACGATTATCGTACGACACTTATTTATATATGTCTATCGCCGCCGTATTAACACGCCCCGCCTCGTTTATCACTCTCCAAGGTGGAAGGGTACCTACAGCATTAATTTGCGAAAAATTTGCATGCGATAAATTGCTTAGTGTGAAGGGGGTTTAACTTTGCGGCGGCTCAGCTTTCATAAAACGCCAACAAATCAAAAAATATTTTCTCAAATAAGTACAATGCGATTAATTTGACAATGGACGGTATACCGCAACTTCACAGGAGAAATGTATGGTGCGCACAGATTAAAATACACCGTGATGTACCATCATAAGCACTGAAGTCGGTTATCTTTTGTACATTGTTCGCATTGATTGTACCAAACATTTTTCCAAAATTATTGCTTCTTGCAACATTGCTCTTATGCAGGCATGCCAACATTACTAACTTCAGTGGCAAATGACAAGTACACCAACCACTACAACAAAACTAACATTTACAAAGTTAGTTTTAGGAAGATGATAATTATAATATTCTGTGGTCATAATAGCATTAAACCATACCAAAATTTATTAATAGGTAGGTAGCCAATAATTTGATAGCGCGAGCGCGAAGCGTCTCTGCTTCAGCTTGGAAAAAATCTTTCGTATTTATACCCATGGTATACCTAATAAGTTTATGCTCTATAGGTCGCATTTCTCAACTGATTCTCGTGAAATTTTGTGAGGGTTCGATAATTATATAGAATCCAATTCGAAAAATGATCAAACAGCACACAGTACCTACTACTTTTCAAAAGCGGTGTCAACCTCGTGGCGACATCTATTAGATTAATTTTTAAACAACATACAATTTGAGCGAGGTCTACAGCTCAGAGCCAATTATTATTTAATGGCTAGTTCCTAAACGGAGTTAGGTAAAACGGCGCGTTGTCTGCATACTAGCGCCGCCATTGGAAAAAAGTCATAGTTGCTTAAATAAACTTAAACAAAGACGAAATTGTGAATTATCTTCCTGTAGTGCACTCCGAGGAAGATTTGTGGTACTGTTTATCGCTTAAACTATATTTTTTAGCCTGTAGTTTACTTTAATTGAGTTTTTTTGCGAAAAGTGGCCTCTTTTAGCGATAAAACTCCATTACCTAAAAGCAAAGCTGCCTACAGATAAATAATTCACAATAAAATTTCGTCTTTATTTAAGCACTATGGTTTTCTTTCAATATCTAGTGTGCAGACTACACGCTCTTAATACCATTCAAATGAAATACAAGACACAAAAACATTTAATGAAAAAATAAGTATAATAAGGTCAAGCTGGGCAAGCGCCGACGAGGTAAGCGCGCACAGATATTATACAACTAACGAACGACACCGTATACAAACTAAAACACAGTTCCACTTCACAATCACAGATGGCTCTGTTCACCTTAACTTGAAATATCCGCCATTTTTTCGCCTGATTACTAGTCTAAGGCGCGCTTGCCCCAAATTTGTTAAAGAAGCCGTAGTTGCCTATAGGACTAGATTAATAAAAAAAATACAAGATTTATGCGTTTAGTTGGTAAAGTTATAACTAGAGTAAGACAATAGGTAATTGTTTTCTTTGTAACGTAAAACTTAAGAACTTTTTTATAAACAGGCGCACTTGCCCGTTGCCAGGGGCAAGTGCGCCGGTAACGGGCAAGTGCGCCGGTATCCATGTTTTCCCATTTTTTTTAATTATTGATAGATTTGATTGAATCGACATTTAATGCATTTTCAAAATACCAAATATTGTCAACGTAATATTATGTACAGTCAGGATTTAATACCTACTTTTTTACATCGAAATCATCTATGTAAAAAATATGGCGCACTTTCCCGCCCGACCTTAGGGTAATAAAAAACCGATTGCCTTGGTCGAATAGATCCTTCTTTGCCCAGCAGTAGGCGTAGGCTGATATGAGGATGAATAATGGTCATCGAAAGAATGGTAAAATAAATTCATTTGAGGGGATTCTGCGCAAGATCGCTCCACACCTTTAGCAGTGTACAAATATATTAACGAAGTTGTCAAAATATTAGATAAAAAACAATATGGTGTCGGAATACTATTAGATATGACGAAGGCGTATGATAGGGTGCAGCATAATATACTACTAAATAAACTGTACGGGATAGGTATTCGCGGCTCCGCCCATAAATGGTTTGCTTCGTACTTAAAGGATAGACAGCAATTCGTTGAGATTGAACACTTCGATACCACTACCAAAAACATCTCATACGTGCGCTCTGATTGCAAGATAATAAATGCATCGATTCCTCAAGGAAGCGTAGTCGGAAGTCTTCTATTTTTGATTTACATCAATGACCTCCCCAAAGCAACAGAGGAAACGTGTGTTTTATTCGCCGACGACGTATCCTTATTAACTTCATGTCAAAATGATACAGATATTAATGAAAAACTAAATTTACTTCTAACTAAAACTTCCGACTGGTTACTTGATCATAATTTAAAAATAAATTTTGCAAAATCTAAAATATTAACTTTTCATCCACATCAAAAAAGTGAATTAAAATTAAAATTTGATTACAATGGTACAATAGTAGAATCAGTGAAAGAATTTAGATTACTAGGTATAGATATAGACACCCACTTAAACTGGAAAGCGCATGTTCATAGAATGATATCCAAATTGTCAGGCTTCTCATATGCATTGCGCGAAATTAAAAAGACTACAAACATAGAAACAGCAATAACAACCTACTATGCATACGCACACGCCTGGCTGAGCTACGGTATCATTCTGTGGGGCAACAGCACAGATGCAGCATCATTATTCATTCTCCAAAAAAAGCTAATCCGCATAATTGCAAATATAGAACAGACTGATAGTTGCAGGCCATACTTTTTAAAATATAAAATATTAACCCTACCCAGCTTATATATTTTGGAGATATGTAAATTTGTTAGAAAAAACAAACAATTTTATACAAAATGCGAAGATTTACCATGCAAGTACACGCTACGTCATAAAAATAAATTAGTTTTACCAAATGCCCGATTAAAACTAACATCTTCAAGTACCTTCAGTTCTTCTATAAAAATATACAACAAATTACCTGACATTATAAAAAACGAAACCAATGATACCATCTTTACCAGTAAATTAAAACAGCTACTAACTAGTAAATGCTATTACAGCATTAATGAATATTGTATGGACAATTCATACATAGGGTCTACGAAATAATAATGTAATATCCATAATGCAAATTAAAACCAATTTTATAAGTACATACCTACTATCCTATCTTAGTTAAACGCCCGCCCCCTCTCTTCTAGCCCAAATTTGCGTGCCCAACAGGGTCCATAATAATGGTCTTTTATTATGTAACATCTTTGTAAACATTATGGTTTGGCAATAAATTATTTGATTTGATTTGATTTGAAGATATTGAAGTTGCAACCACAGACCGATCACATCCACTACATCCAGGTTGAAGTTCAACCTTTTTTTGTTTTCCCTCTGTCTCCGCTATCAACCGTAGTCTTGCACCACCGTGAGTTGGACTTTGAACTGTGTCTCCAACGGCCAGTGCGTTGAGTGCGCACGCACCCGACTCGCTTTGAAAGGAGATGCAGTGAGTCAATAACCAGCTGGTAATTTGTGAATCATAGGTAGGTACTAGTGTTACATTCTGAGTTTCAACTTAGACAAAACATATAATGCCTGGGTGAGGTGGTTTTATTGTTTTTGGTTTAACGACACTCGGTCAATTGAAGAAAGGGATTGTAAATGGTGCCTCTCCTTTTTGCCTCTTGCTTTTATAGCACCTACGTCTATACCTACACACTTACTGTCTCACTCACTTGGACTCATTATAAAGCTTATCACATGCTGCCATTTTCCAATAACTTTCTTTAACTGATTGTTAAAAATACAATTCCCAATTCCGAGATTGGTTCAAAGACAGATACCTAACTTTTTTTGAGAACTAAATTTTTCCCGCGTTTTGTTTTTGTTTGCCTAAGGTTCCAAATTGTTTACAAGTTTAACGGTTATTAATTTATGTAATAAAATGGTTGTTTATGGAATCTGCAATAAAAAAAAGATATTGATAAAGTTTATGCAAACAACGATTGTTAACCCAGATAAAAACAGCAGACTCATTTATTACACATTTATTTACGCTACGATTTTGTACTTACCATCTGTAATAAACATTGACGCAGATGTTTTGCTCGTGAACTTATCGTGTGTTTATCTTTTTTCTAACACTTCCCTCAAATAATGTATGTTATTGGGAAACAAGAGCAGACAGGCAAGATACCACCGCGGCACAGGCACAGAATAGATTATTGGTATTACGCACAGCCACGGAACATATACAAAGATTAGGTAGGTACTCGCTCATATTATCGTTTATTCATGTAAACGTGAATCAGAGTCGGATAATCAAACGAAATTAATAATAATTAATGTCTTTGAATACATGGAATGCAGTCCAGTTTTTTTGCGGTAGATATGCGAAATACACTTGTGGATCAACCAGGAAAAAAATATATCTTTCGATCCACCGGTGGAGCCTAGCGGTGGATCCAAATGAATGAAGGGATAATGATTGGTGACCAAAAATTATAATATTTGTAAAGCTCCTTAATCGACTTCCAGCTGTTTCATACATTTTGATAATTTCGTTATTAATTAGGGTTCCGTACCAAAATGATAAAAAGGAACCCTTATGGTGCGACTCAGTCTGTCTGTCTGTCATAGCTGCTTACTAACTGGACTACTTATGTTATTAACTTGAAATTTGTAATAGTTTTAGATGACGTATGCCCAACTATTTTGTAAATAAGAGAGAAATAAAAAAAACATTTTTTGCAACAGGGAGTACAGAGACTGAAAGGAGGTCTTAAAATTTGAAGTGAGGAATATATACGAAGGTACCTATCATAATGAAAGAGTGCTGTTTGCACTTTCTCAAACATTTTTTTTTAGGCCGCATAGTTTTCGACTTTTGATGAAAAATGTAAAATAATACCGTTCCCCTCCTGAAAAATCTGAAATTATTTTATATGATAGTAGTTCATGTAAAGATTACAGGAAAAATAAAACGACGTTTCTAAAAAGTAAACTTTTCAGAATGATGGTACGGAACCCTCGATGCGCGAGTCCGATTCGCTCTTGACCGTTTTTTTCAAAGCTGCCAGCAAATATAAAATATCACCATTCACAAATAAGATAATTAAAACAGTAGTATCTATCTCTATTTCCCACACTCTAAACGACAGAATTAAGTAAACAAAGTTAGTGTTAATGACCTAATTAACAGTAATATTCATGAACCACCTGCGTTTTCTCGCTTGGACCACCCACGTTTCCATAAATCGTTGAACCGAGTGCATTTTCAGTTCGAGTTGTGGACACAAATTAATGAGTAACTATTGCAGTAGGTAAACAGGCCGGATGCAGTAATCGGTGTCGTGTTACAGTTATACCACGCCTGGTTATACTGTTATTTATTATAAATAAATAATAAATAAATATTTGAAAACATCACATACATTGCTCCAAGTCCAAATTAAGTAAGTAGCTAAAGCACTTGTGTTATGGAAATCAGAGACAACGGTGGTATCACAAACACCCAGACCTGAACCAATATAGAAAAGTTCGTTTTATAAATTGACCTAACCGGGGATCGAACCCGGGACCTCAGAGATGACCGGTGTACAAAGCCACTCGACCACGGAGGTCGTTAAAAAATATACATTCAAATATTGCATGTTTATAAAGGCATAATTTTGGTAACGAGATAGAAAAGACTCTACATCTACCATACCGTAACTCTATCTTTCGAAAAAGTTTTAAATAATTTCTACTGTATAAAATAGTTTTTGTCCGTTTTAAAATTAAGTTTTTTTTCATCGAGCTAGAACTACGGAGTACCTACTTGTCAAGACGAAATAAACGAGTCCAAACTTGATGGGGTTGCGTAGTTTTATTACAGAGTTCCTGTGGTCTTCCTCCGGCTCTATCATCAGACCCTGGACACTATTTCCCAACAGAGTACTCGTCAAGACGAATCAAACGAGCCCAAACTCGATGGTGTTGCATGGTTTCAATATTGGGTTACTGTGGCCTTCTTCCGGCTGCATCATCAGACCCTGGACCTTATCTCCATTCAGAGTTCTTATCAAGACGATTCTAACGAGCCCAAATTAGATGGGATTGTATGGTTTAATTACAGAGTTCCTGTGGCCTTCTTCAGGCTCCATCATCAAATCAGCTCAATGACACCATAATATTGCAATGTCTTCCAGTTCTGACCTATGTTCAAAGTTTCAAGTCTCTAGCTCATTGGGAAGCTAGTACAAAATCGTTGCTAAATTTGTGGACAAACATACGAGAAAGGAAAACCCTCCGGTTTTCGCAACTGCGATTCGCAATCAGTTGCAAATCAAGAATATTTATTATTTATTCGCAACAAAAACTTGTTAAAAATACCTATTTGGTCAAAATGTAATTGAAAACTACTTGTTTGTTAAGAAGTTAACCTTATTGTGTAACACTTCGATCATAGGGTTTTTATGATAGAAGTTGTAACATAGCTACCGACGCCGGCGGTAAGTATACAGATTGTTCTCTGCAACATAACAGCCAGCAGTTTTATAAATAAAAAACCCACATATGTACTGTCTAAGTTTACACAACACTCGAGTGCATCCAGTGCGAATGCACCGGTGATTACGAAATGGTGACGTGACGTGACACCACTTGACGTTTGCGTTTTTTTCATTCAATCATTTTTTTCTATGGCGAGTGCCGGCTCTCCTTTGAAATTAAAAATAAGATGATTTGTTTTTGGCTTAAGAATTAGCATTTATGCATAATCGTTTTAATTAAAAGACTTATTTTTTTACTATTAGATAACTATAATTTAGTTTTACAAATTAAAAGTAGTAGAGCAGTTTGTTTGCGCGCGCCTCTGAAACAAAATTATGACCTATATAATATAATGATAAAACTATCGTTAAAAACTATACAACGTGTTACAATAATACCCCTAATACCGAATATGGTATATAGTGAATATCAAACTGAACAACTTTTACTATGGGACCAACTCTGAAATCGCGAAAAAAAATCAGCTGTTTCATACAAAAATTAAAATCGAAAATATCAAAATGTAATGTAATGTGTAATGTATAAGTAATAAAATAACTAAGCTATTTTCTTGATTTTTCCATCACATTGCGGTTGACACTGCAAATTAATTCAGAGTTGATGTCACTCGCCAGAAATAGGGTCTTAATTGAAATAAGTGGAACCTTCATCAACTAATTGTACCCGCGTGTCGGGTAAATACCACAAATAAACGCTGAGGGTTCCATTTAAGTAGGTAATTAATGATCTGGATTCATGTTAGTAATATGAATAAGAAATAAACAAACACACAACAGACAACATTTAGGTATACCTTTATAGTAATATTCTTTCACAAATTATCCACTTAGATGATGCAACGGCATTTTGTAAATGGCAACTTAGAGACAAAGTACGAGGAGGGCGAATCTACGTTGTTTCTTACTTCCTGCGTCATTGTCGTTTACTCGAAAATCTTTAAAAATCCAATGCATCGCAATAAATAAGTTAAAAATATGCAAATTTACATAATTTATTATCGTACTCTAACGTCAATGATGGCAAATTCCGTTGTGATGCATTGGATTTTTAAAGATTTTCGAGCAAACGACAATGACGCAGGAAGTAAGAAACATAACAAAACAACGTAGATTCACCCAGGAGCGAATTTTTCGACTTGACCTCAATAGAATTGCGATAACACAAGGGGGTTAACATTAACTTCATTATTTTTAGCCGATAGACCCGCTGGAGGTGGGTGTCAAATTACATAGAGTTAGCGATTTTGCGAGTAAAAACTCGCAAAATACGCGAGGACCCCAGGAGGAGAGGGATTTCAGGACATTTTTCAGACAGAAATTTAAGGATTTTCCTTGGAGGGGGTACGTAAAAAAAACTAATTGGGAACCACTGCTCTAGCTCATCGGGAACCTAGTATGAAATCGTTTGCATTTGTGGACAAACAAATAAACATGAAAGCGACCTAATAAAAACGTGTTAAAAAGGACAGCAGTATTTTCCAATGAAAAGTCTCCAACCCGCTTGTTAAGGGTGGAGATTATGCCATCATCTACTCACGTGAGGGTCCTCCTTTTTAAAATGGATTAATAGGATGTACTGACTATAAATATGACTATAGCACAGTCTAGACTGTGACCATAGCATGATGATGATGAACATTTACGATCTCTAGTTTTGTATGGTATGCTTACCCTAAGATGTAAGTGTGTGTTTTTTAATTCAACATTAGAATTGGGTTATTAGAGTTGGCTTGAAATAGAGCTCGATAATATTACTTTTCCCTGAAGAACAAAATATGCGTAATAACTTTATAATTCACTACGCGAAAAAAAAAACAGCTGGTTCATACATTTTCATATTTTCGTAATTAATTTTTGTATGGAACAGCTGATTTTTTTCTCGCGATTTCAAAGTTGGTTCCTTAGTAAAAGTTGTTCAGTTTGATGGTGCCTATTTACCATGTTCGGATAACCCATAAGGGGTATTTTTGTAACACGTTCTATAAACATAAAATGATTTTGTGAGCAGGTTCAGTAATTATATATAATTTTTTGGACGATTCAGTTTTTCGTTTTGTTTTCTAAATATCGGAGATGAAAAAAATAATATTTTGTTTTCATCAACACAAACCTTTTTTGTTAGTGGTGCAAAGCAAATTTTGTTTTTTATTTTTATAAGACTCAAAAGTTCATATTTCAAAATCAATCAAATGATTTCTGGTTAATATTCAAAATTTGAAAATAATAAGGTTGTGATAGAATTAATGACTGCGTATGGTAATAAATATATATTAAGGCCCCGATATACCTCAAGTGGCGCCCTCATTTTAATGAAATTTATTGCTCGCTAAGTACATAATGTATCGAAAATTCACATGTACAAATTGAAGCTAAGGTTCTATAGTTTATTTACAAGCAATAACCTCAGTATAATATAGTTCGATGTAGTAGTAGTTCGCAAAAGTGCTAAAAGTGGCCACTTTTACTACTACTATATTATACTACTACTGCCATCTAGCTTCGAATAGATATACTAAAAGAATACCTAACCTACCAAACAGCACATAGTACTGCTTTTCAAAAGCAGTGTCAACCTTGTGGCGACATCTATTAGATTAATTTTTAAATAACATACAATTTGAGCGAGCTCTACTGCTCACTGAGCCACTAGTAATATTTTTTGCTAGTAAAGTAACGTATAAATCATCACTGACTACTGTCCCAATTTAGAACAATGCTTATCTATGACATATAATATACTTCTGGGTGACATTCAATTTATTCGGCCTTCAATGTACTTAATTGCGGAAAAAACATACCTACATACAGTTATAAAACTTCGACATAAATATCTGTTTCTATTATCTCTGTTTATAAACATGAAATGTGTGCCATATTTGATTACCAGCGCTCATTATATTTTGAGGTTTTTTATTTTTGATGATTTAATTAATCGGAATCGATATTTTAAAGTTTTTATAGCTAGAGATTTGCTATACACTGAGCCAAACGAGTGTGAACCATCGACGCAAAGAAGAGTAAATGTAATGTTACGTGTCGTATTTGTAGGATTTTCAATACAGACGTGTGTCACGTCGACGTCGCCTCGCCAACGAATGGTCGAACAATGGCACATCAGCCATTGTGTAACAGCAAACTTGGCAGCGGATGACAATCACCGAGTGCATTAAGTGCACGTGCACTCAAGCGCTGCCACCTCCTTAATGATGGTAGGGTGACCAAATCTTCAGCTTATTTCATATTTTTGGGACAATATAACCTATCAGTGAATGCCTAGAGTACAGTTTTAGTTGGTTACCCACAGGATATGTTACAAGTATACGAACCTTTCGTGGGGCTTTTTTTCGCCAAAACATTTCACATCATTTCACATTTTTTCTTTTTTAAAGTATTTTAAAGTAAACTTATTCAAATTAAATAACAAGACTGTTTATAATTTTGTGTTTGGGTATTGCAAGTGTCTGAAGTGCAATTTGTTGATTACCGGCTGTCTTGTCCTAAAATGAATGGATAATCATAAAGTATAGTCACATCGTTTGACTCACAACCGGGTAACATTCGACATACGTGTTGGTCTTATTAACAGAGTTACGAATTTTAAAGGTCAGTTTTGTGATTTGTTTAGTTTTCTTTATCTCAGAAGATACCACTATATTTTTACTCTTTGTCTAACTAAATTAAAGTTATTGAAAACTAGCTTGCACCCTCAACTTTATCCGCGTGGACATCCGGAAAATTCCAAATGATCTTTGAAAGCGTTTTATTTCTATAAAAAGTTTAAAAAAACAACGAAATGTTAAATACTTTTAAATCATTATTTTCTTTAATTAGAGGTTATCATGGTAACAATATTACGGTTCTAGATTACATCTTATTACCGAGAACTTGCGTTATTATAGGCTCTAGGGAACTTATAAGAAAATGATGCAAAAATACCCATTCATCTCTGAAGAATGCTAATGTCTATAATTCTCTAGAATATTTTATTTACATTTACACCAGATAGATACATGTCCGGTCGAGTTAATTCCACTATTTAATAAGTAGTTTAAGAATTTTCCATCTCCGTCAAACGGAATGTAAAACCGTGAGAATTCCATTCAATATCCTGCAAAATGACGTCTGTTTTTTTAATAATACAGGTGGACATCCAGTATGTAGAGCTTTAGGGATTTTCACTGCAATATCCAATCTTGCAGTAACCGTAGCACGAACAGCTATTGAAAAAAATTACGCGCGTAAAAACATTCGATGGAGTAATTTTGTATGGGAAATTAGTAGAGCGCCATCTACCGCCGAAAAGCAAAATGAAATTTTCCTTAGATAGTTACTCTATCGAGTTTTCAAGCATTTTTTCTCGCTAGCTGTTCGTGCTAAGGGTACTGCTATCGAAAAAAAAACGCGCTTGAAAACATTCGATGGAGTAATTTTGTATGGGAAATTAGTAGAGCGCCATCTATTACCGAAAAGTAAAATGAAATTTTCCATAGATAATTACCCTATCTAGTACTTTTACGCGCGTTTTTTTCTCGATGGATGTTCGTGTTATAAGGGTACAGAATGGATGAAAATCCTGTAGGATAAGTATTTGTAATGTACACTACTTGAAGTAACTTTATTTAAATTGTTCATGTTAAGTCATGTCTATTTACCATCTGTATAGTACTTACTATAATATCTATACTGTCTGTGTCATTGGTTTTTAAGAAAAGAAGTCTAGTTTAAAAGTCAAACTTAGTTAAACAATGCTCATAGTAAACTTTCCAATATACAATAATACAGGTAAAAGAATCTGCGTAGAATGCAATGTCTACATGGTGATGATGAGTCAGCTAACGGGAAGAGTTCAAGTCAGACTCAAAATGTATTGAGAAATTAGTCATAAATAATTCTATCTGACGCTGTTGTCTTGCCGCATATGTGTCGTAAAAGGAGATTAAGCACAGCCATCAGGAGACGGACAACAACATCTCCTAAAAAACCTTGGCCCTACTGCGATCTCCAACCCGTCTGCCCCGCGATGGTGATTATGACAACCTCCCCCAAATAACCACACACCAAAACCGATCGTTGTGGAGATCCTTAGGGGAGGCCTATACCCAGCAGTTTGTATCGTGCAGCTGATATGATGATGATGACGCTTTTATCTATAAAAAAGGATTTTTGGATATCACAGCTGGCAACATTTAAGAAATGGAGATACTTTTTTTCTTAAACGTTTTTCATGCATTTTCCCGAATTCTTTGAAAAATTGCAATACTATATTTTATGATTCAGTGCAAAATTATAAAAAGAATAGGTTTTAATTGACTACCAAGGTCTACGTTTCTAAATTCATTCAAACATGTGTAAAGTGCAAAGAATACATAAGGTGGTATTATTTGTCATAGTTATTTGCAAAAAATAAAATAAAGATAATATTATCCAAAGTTTTATATGATGGATCTGAACTTAACGACTTTTTGATGACAATATTTTAACAAAAAATATTGAATTAAGCGTCGTATGCAGAGTATCTTGAAGCTTATAACTGCCTAAACGAACAAAATATCAGTTTGTTTTGGCTGCAAACAATTTTAATTGCATCGAATCTTAAATATGAACCCACGTCAATTACCGTTGATTATTTTGAATTAAAAACAATGATTAGTTGACAAACAATTAAAAAGAAACGCAAATTATTTGACCCATCAATTGACAACTTAATTGAGCACTAGTAATTCATCTTGCCGACTGTACTAATGCTGGCATATTTGCATAGTCTTGAATGGACAATTTTGTTAGACAAATTTATAAAACCATACCTAGTAGGATTTAAAAAATCTACAAGGTAAGGAAATGCCAAATTTTGTTTTACAGTCGGATTTGAATTGAAGTTTTGTAGCACTCCACCAGTTTTCACTGATTAGTAGGTGATTTCAAACCGCAAATGTGTATCTTGTCCAATTTCCTTTTTCAGGGCCGTCGCCGTCGTGAATTCTGTTGAGGTTGAGAGAGACCTATGTGCTCTATGGCCTATGCAGCAGTTGAAGTTGTCCTGCTGCATGACACGATGTGATGATGAAATATTATCTTGTCTCTCTTAACTCTTTATAAATAATCTAGAAATAAGACCAATGGACATTTTTCTTCAATTGTTGTTCGATGTGGATATATCACCTTAACTATGTGAAGCCCTCTTCATTTTGGAACTATTCTAAAACATACTTGAATTCAGAGAAACTTTTTAAATCATACTTCAATTCAGAGTAAACACGTATAGTATTTCAGAGTGTCGCAACACATATAGATGCGTATTCATTGTGTTAATTGACTCTTACCCCGCTGGTAACTAGTTCATATTGAATTGAGTGGCAACTATGTTGGAGTAATTATTGCGTTCTAATTATATTAGTGCGTGATGGATGATTTATATGTGAATTACTCGCTCAATTCATTTCGATTTTATTAGTTAGAAACGGTCTAAGATGAGTTTTTGGTTTAATTGAAACAAGCAAACTTTTTTCGTTACTGACCAACAACGATCTTTACTTGGCTAGTTAAAGTAAACTGATATTGTTTATACTAGTAATCTATTATAATTATACAACAAAAAGAGGAAAACTATTTTTTCGGCCATCAAACTAATCAACTTTACTATGGGACCAAATCTGAAATCGTGAAAAAAAAGCATACAAAAATTATTAATGAAAATATCAAAATGTATGAAATAGCTGATTTTTCTTTGCGATTTCAGAGTTGGTCCCATAGTAAAAGTTGTTGAGTTTGATGGTCCAAAGAAATGGTTTTCCCATTTTGGGTTCATTCATTAACAAGTAATATATCCAGACTAGTTAACTATTTATATTTCAACGGAACTTAACGAATATAAGCTAATAATACGATAACTGGAAAGTCAAGAAAACTTTTACAATATTTTGTGCGAATTGCAAACTGTCCTGTTCTCAATTAACCTCCCCTGAAGCGAAGAAGTCTTGACATGTCAGAGACACAGAGTGCCGTGTACGTGTAGTGTGTGTAGTGTGTACTATCGTCAGGACAGCTTTTATTTGTAATGAATTTTGTGACGTTGCGTATAAATAACTTAATAACTGGCTTTTTGTATCGCAAACTTCATCTATGTCTTTATCAGTAGATAAATAAATAAAATAATAAATAAAATGTTTGGACAGTTTCACACAGCCCCATCTAGCCCCAAATTAAGCAAAGCTTGTAATAGGCAACTGATATGATTTTTAAATATTATACATAGTAACACCCAGACTCGTCACAGAAATTAAAATTCATCATTTCAATTTCTGCCCAGCCGGGAATCGAACCCGGGACCTCTTGCGTGGTTGACCGGCATGTTGACCACTGCACCACTCAAGTCCTCGTAGATGTAGATGTCTAGTAGTATTAGTATACCTATCTGAGCATATCTTAGTAAAAACTTAAAAAAAAACTGACCATTTTATCGGATGTCTCAAAAAGGTCAGATTATGAACCGGACCAAGCTGCGTCATAAACTAGCTAGGATATAGCAACCACATGAGCACCAGTTAAAATAAACAACACAACAATTTATTAAATTATACCTTAGAAATTAATTGTCATAGTTATTACTGGAACGTGGAAATAACGTTTGTACACACGACAGCGCGTCAGGTGATACAGTTAAACTGCAAAACAACTTTAATTGCGTAGAGCATAAAGGCGGTCTCTTGGTCAATATGTATAGTCTGAGGGGCCGTCGTGTGTACGTCATCATAAGTTCCGCATGGCTAACTCCGGAATTGTACCACCACGTATGTATAGTCATGTAGTTACACAAGGCATATGTTACATAATCCAAGCAACTTAGATGCAGTAACTGCATCTTTGCATAAAGTTATTTTTAAAACTGAATTAAAGTTAAGAGTCCGGCGTATAGTGAGCTTCCTATATAAACGTAATACCAAAATGATTTGCAATTTGAGCATAATTAACTCTTCTTGTGATGTTCTTCGGATTAAGACAGTATTTGTTTACGGTTCTATTAAATAAAAAAATCCAAAATACTAACCCAATTCACAGTAAATGCCAATTACATTTTTTCTTAAAAAACCGTAAATCGCATTATTTTTTATTTGGTATGGTATTTTGGATTTTTTATTTAAAAGAACCCTAGACAAATAATGTCTTAATCCGAATAACATCATGAGAAAAGTTAAAAAAACTCAAATTGCAAATCATTTTGGTATTACTTTTGTATGGGGAGCTCACTGTTGGCCGGACTCTTAAGATAAATTATAAATATCATACACTTTATCGCACATAAAGAGAAAACACATAACAGAAACAGTTTTACTAACAAAAATAATACTTACAAAAGACTGTAGCTAATAATAAGCCTTTGATATTTCCTTATTTAAATCTAAGGCCTAAAAGCAATACAAGTTTAGGCCTCACTTGAAAATAAAATAAGCATTATTCAATTTCATTTATGATTATGGAAGCATGGGGTCGGATTCCTAAGGTTGTGGGTTCGAGTCCCGCCTGAAGCTAGCGTAATCCGATTTTTTTCTGGTAAGAGTTTTGTGATGTCAAATATAAATACGTTGAAAATCTGAAATGTCTGAAAAAATAAGAACTAGGTATGTTTCACAATTTTGTTAAAATTAAAACAGATTAAATAAAAAGTTAAAAATTTAAAATAAAAGACCGATATTTTATTTTATTGTTTAATAACTTAAAGTGTTATTATTGTAATAACTTATGGTATTGTTCAAGATAATTGAATCATATTACTCATCGTATCTCTAACTAATGTAACATGTCAATATTGAATTACGATGAGAAAAATTGTAGATTTATTCACCAATTTGCGTCATAAACACGTGCCATATGTCGATAACAAGTCTTAATAAATAACTATGTAATTATACATTGTATGGATGACCTTTGTAACTGAGTGAGAAATCAATAAATGAAATTGGTCGAAATCATTTATTGCAACTTTGTTATACACAAAAATTATTTGTACCATTTTTTTGAGTTACGTACCCCAAAAAGATAAATGGAATGGAACCTGTATTGGATAATATACTATAGTTGTCCGTCTGTCTGTAATCTGTAAATTAATGCGGTTTACTGTCTGTAATTAATGTTAAAAAAGGCTACTTTTCGCAAAAACTCTATTAAACTAAACAATAGGCTAGAAAATACTATTTAAGCGATAAATAGTATCACAAAGCTTCTTCGGAGTGCACTACAGAGAGAAAATTCACAATTTCGTCTTTATTTAAGCACTATGGTTTTTTTTCAATGGCGGAGCTAGTGTGCAGACTACGCGCTCTTAAGTTTATTTGGATAAAGACATTAACTTTGACTTACATAACAATATTTGAGGTCACCACATTATGAACATGTTTGATTTTAAATATTTAAAATTGAAATAATTTCTTGACCCAGCGAGCGCGATACGCGAGTGAAGCGTTTCTGTTTAAGCTTGGGCAAAAATTCGTTTTTTTTTAAATGAAGGAGATATTATAGTCAATAGACAAAATTTCTTATAAAATTTATTAAAGCGAGGTCTACCTACAAAAGTTCACAGAGCCACTAGAAATAAGTCCAAATAATTAATTAAATACATCTAAATAACTAAAACTTCTATAATTAAGGTAAAAAAAGAAGACTTTCGTATTCAGTTACCTAAAATGTGATTCAAATTCTTTTGTGTAAAATGTTTGATTGAATAGAAAACTACGGAGGTCTCATATTGTTTAAAAATGATGTTTTTTTGAAACAAGAGAAGATCGAAACTGTATACTTACCTTTTTCTTCGTTTTCTTTTGTGCGCATTAAACATCAGTGAATCAATACGAAAATGGAGACGCTTGTTTTATGTTGGTGCGAATGTTTTCTTTTCAGTTTTATCGACTATATTCTGTAATTTTACTTACAATATTTTAACAAAATATCTAATACTTACTTAAACATTGTCTTGTCATTCCGACATTACGTATGTTCCGATGATAGGTACCTAGAAATTTCATTTTACTTGATCCCATTAATTTAGAAAATGACGAATTTCGTGTAACATAAAATATTGATATTTTTTCAAGATCCAAGAATGTTTTATGAAGTTGAATATTGGCTGAAAATTTCATACTCCTTATAATTATTTTGTCGTGTTAATTAAATAATTCATTAAATTAACACAACAAAATAGCAAACCATTACTGGTTTGTTGAAGCAGTAAAGTAATACTTAACAAAGGTTTTCCACAGTTAAACATAATTTAATTACTTTTAATATTCTCAAACGAATAACTTATGAAAGGTCACATAACAAGACATGTCAGTTTCAGCACAGTTTCAGTCTATTGTTTGTTCAATGTTCGTATAAAATTTGTGGAAAAAAGTGTCTTTCAAACTACTTTAATTTAAAAAATATGACGCACGGTATTACTAATTTTCGCATGAGAATGATAGCATTTTCACCAGTTACTAGAATCCTAACATGATTAATGGTTATATTTGATTGTTAACTAGTTTAGATTTCTTTAGTTTTCCCACTAAAATCTGTTTGCCACTAAAATACTATAACGATACGTGAATTTACCTCGAAAAATGATTTGGTTTTAAGCATGTACATCAGCAAATTTACAACACTTTCATGATTTTTCAACCATTATTCCTTTGATGATTAAGTAACTATGATGCATAATATACAAAGTTTTAAGTTTTATTTCAGCTTTATCACCTGAAATTATTTTGAACATTCCAAGTATTTTTTACAAACGCAACAAATGAACTTCCTTTATTTTAAATTTCTCTTTAATATTCGTAGGAAGTGTACTCAATTGCTTGTACCCAGGGTCATTGCCCTACGCTATTCCAATTAGGTGCAAACGAATTATCGTGACTTTTGAAGCGAAACGACAAAAAACCGTCCAATTTAGTTTAGGCAACGAATCATCGAAGATAATTATAGTGGTTAAAAAAGACTAGCTATTTTAAAGCCATTACTTTGAAGATAAAGTAAGACTTTTTCATTAAAAATATTGCTAATTGCGCTAAATCAGTTGTGTTTCAGTAATATTAAAATGTGCTATATGAATATAAATGAAAAACGCAGAACTAAAAAGTGACAAAAAACTTTAAAAGTTGGAGAATATTGTAGATGTTTTGCATAATTTATACTGAATATACATAATTGAATTTTAATAAAAAAAATCTGGTAATAAATAAGTGATTAATTTTCACTTTTTTATAATTTACAATTCAGTGTAGGGCAACTTATGAAATATATTAAAGCCCGTATTTATAAACTGCTCTCAACATTGAGAGCTATCTTGAGATGCTCTTCTTATATGAGCAGCATCTCAGGTATGATCTCAAGATAGCTCTCAACGTTGAGAGCGGTTTATAAATACGGGCCTAAGTATCTGTTATGTGCATGGCTTGACGCAGTCTTTGTAACTTTTTTGTATTTTAAATTAAAAGAAAACAATTCAATGGCATTTAGAAGCCTTCTTTGGCTTCTTTTCAGTTCATTGCTTAAGGGCGGGTACCTACTTAGGTTTGCGAACCACTGCCCATAGCAAAAATTTTTTTTACCCTGTACTTGTGCGAATCAGAGCCCGTAGCCAATGTCACATTTACAAATTTTCGCAATCGCTTCGCTTCGAAAAATGTATGGATTTGACGTTTTAAATTTCGATTGACAACGAAACCTAATGTCAATCCCATGTTTCAAAAGCAAAGCGATAACGAAGATTTACAAATGTTACTTTGGCTGGACCCCTAGGTTCGCTTACGTGTTCGCACACGTACACAATATAGCGCATTGTTGTAGCATTTAAAAAAAAATGGTGCAGGTTCCAGAGAGCGGTGGCTCGCGAATCTAAGTGGGTGCCCTCCTTAATATGAGTAAAGTACTTAAGTATCTATTTTATTTAGAAAGTTAGTTAAAATATATTGCTAAAAAAACATGTCTGTTCAGTAGCCTATAGTCGGGTAAAGATTTCCTGTGCGTATTACTCATTAGAATATGCTATAGTGCAGATATTTCAGTTAAAAGAAATAAAATTCTTAAAAAAAATATTTTTTCCTTGAAATGAGATTTTTTTTGTTAGGAAAAAGATGTGTAAAGTATAGTTTTATTTTGAAATTGTTATGTTGTTTCTAGTAAGCATCATTTTTTATCATCAGACTCAGTCTTATGAAGTAAACACGCAATGGATTCCTAATTTCAGGCCGCATAACCACGATTTTCCAGTTTTTCTTTATCGTATCTTTGACATCCACGTGATATCAATTTCCATTCTTATCAACCAAGTCTCAATCACAAATTAAAAATGCCGATTAGCACCGGCGTTTGTTCGGTAATGCCGGAATGCCCCAAATATTAAACTCAAGCGGGTTCCATCTGCAGTCCACGCATGCGCACTATCCGCCGAAAAAGACGCCGCTTTAGACTAAAAGGAGAAGGGTGCATTAACCGAAATCGATGTTAGATGAGACAAACTGGCAAGTTCTCTTTCACCTTCGGTACACCCGCACTGAGAATGTACCGGCAGGCCAGTTTTAGGTGCGTGGCGAACTCAAGTCGCACTCGCTTGAATTCGTACTCATATTGTATAGTTCCGATTCAAATTGTTACGTCGAAGTAATGTGCGCTTAGGGTTGTAATCGGTATTGTTTTTGTTACAATAATCTTTAGAGGTTTCTTTCTATATAGCACAGTTATTTTTCTTTTTAACAAGATAGAGCTTATGCTCGTAGTCGTAGTACACGTTTTGCTACGAACAATGTAGAGTCTGCAATTTGATTATGATGTAGCGTATGTAGAGTAAAAATAAATTTTAACAAGAAAATAAATCAACTTGGGAAAATATTTAGAGAACTAAGTGACGCATATTTAGTTTAGCATGAGAAATCTTTGTTAGTTAAATGTCTTAAATTCAGACTCTATATTTGCAACAATTACTATTGATTTTTTTTTAGTTGCCAGTTGCCACTCACTTTTTCCAATGACTTCTTTTAATTATGACTTATTTTTTATCGGGTTTTTTTATCAAAAATTACAGAAGCTGGAATTCGTTGGCAGCCCTGACCAAAAAGTCAAATTCTCGATACAACTTTAGTCAATCCCAAGGTTTTATTAAAGCTATTAATTGAAAAAAGAAAACAATAAAAAAGACGGCTCATTACGTCACAGAGTCGTCAATCGATTGCCAATGTGTTGGGTTCACAACATTAAACAGCTGTGCGCCTCGGGCCATATCGCCTTTGTTCGCTCACTCTCTGCCAGGGACAGCACAGAGTACGATTATGTTTGCCCAACTCGATTCGAGTCGGTGAGTCGACAGTCGAGTTCGTTGTCTGTCTCTCAGTGGCAATCGAGTCAACGAGCGAGCCGCTACGCTCGTCTCTCTGAGCATTTTACAATAACCACCTACCACATGCGTAATAACTTTCGCGTCCAAAATAACACTAATAATACTCGATGTGTGTGAACGTGTTTTTTCTGTGTTAGTTCTAGTGACTGAGTGGATTACCACCGCCGTCTTGTGATTCAGGTAACAATGAAATAATAACAAAACTCAGAAACAAAAGCACTTTTCATTTTGCGCTGAAATTTGATTGTCTCCGAGAGTACAGATGTCGTTTTTATGACTGTATTAATTTCTTTGATGGGATTCTTATTAGATTTCTACTGTAGTGTTTTAGAAAAATTGCATGACTCACATCCATATTCAATCATTCTTAGCAGCCGAATACAACGGTTTTTTTATTATTTTGTAGCTTTTAACTAGCTTTCTTTAGTGAAATAATGCAAATCCGCATAAATATATTACTTCAATAATGACCAATAAACCATAGGTTTTATACATTTAATGAAGACGAAAATAAAAAAAGATAGGTTTTACTCTGCAAGTAAAAAATTGACAGCTCATCTAAAATAAACCTCATCTAACAGAAATATCTGTCAATAGAGCCTTAACTTTCAAATCTAACTCTACGTCTGTTCGTATATCACTTTTTGTTTTTAAAATTATTGCAAAAGCATTATTGCCTTATTAGTTTTAGTTAAAATGCTGATATGGCCATGTTATTCACTAAAATAGGGATAAAATTGGGAGCACCCTTCTATGTAATTTTATAAAAGGTTTATAGAGCGTTTGTCGCTTTTGAGCGATTATGAATAATGATTTTCATGAAATTCCTTATAACAAGCTTATAGGCCTTCCATAACTTTTTATGATTAAGACGGTTAGTCTTTTGTTTTTGTCAGGAATCAACAATTAAGAGCGTTATGCTATTGACATCAAATAAAATTCATGTTACAATATTGTATTTTGTCTACGTTGCATCGTAGCATGTAAAATCGATCTACTTACATATAGGCGGGCGACTGGTAGAAAACAGAGGCTATGTAGATAATTAAACAATTGATACATTAAATTTTGCATCATAAAGCTAAAAAACCTTTTTAAGAATTTTTATCAAAATGTCATTATAAATATTTCGATGAAAAAATAATTAATTCTAGATTTTGGTGTTACTTACACTAAAAGCTCTAGATACTGCTGAATTTCAGTTTCGTTAACAAATGTGTTTCAGTTCAGTATGTGACGTACTATAACACCAGAATATACTTCAGTAAATATTTATATAAGTACTTATAACTATTATTGCTGAAGTATTACGTTCAAGAGAAACTATTTGAAACGTTCAAGAGAGAGATTGTATAACAAGTGCATAAAACGCACCATTTTACCCGAGACGTATAGGCGAGGGTGGATAGTCAAGTTGATAAGTTAGTTTTATGTACGAGTTATAGACTCTGCTTTTCACTTCGATTGTGAGGAAATTAAATAGCAATATTACAAAAACAAGTTTATTTAACGAAGTTTGATTGCGTGTGTGGCTGTTTACGTGACGTCCTTTGTCTTAGAGACCGAGACTTAGACGAAAATTTTACTTTATGCACTAGAGCATGAAAAGCGATTTTATGCAGCTTATACCTAACCTAAGGACGAAGTTTGCGAGCATGAGAAGTGAAAAAGGTTTTATAAATAGTGATAATGGAAGAAAATGTTAGTGTCATGATTTATTTATGTTAGAATATGATCTAGTGCGAGTCGTATTTTTTCTAGAATATTATTTAGTATTGTTATTGTCACGATGTTTGTTTCGAACAGATAATAAGTATTATGTAATGCATTTAATATTGCTATGTATTTAACAGAATGTAATAAAATTTTATACGTTTTTAACATGTGTCGTGGTCGTGACACATAAAAAAAACTTATAGACAAAATGTTATGAGCAAATAAGTAAGAATAAATTATGTGTCATTTACTTATTTATCTGTATTTTTTATATTTTGACGTTGACTGTGAATGTTACGCTTATTAAAAAAATATATATTTTTTTAATTATTTAAAATCAAAGATAGTTACTCCTAGTTAGAGGATAACACTATTTTAAATGTAATATCAATCTACCAAGAAACGAACGACCATAACATGTCTGTAGAAAAATTACTTACAAATTATTTACAATGAAGATGTCTACTTTTTCGGATAAACCCATGCTTGTCTTATTTGTCTATGCTAAAACTAAAATCCGAAGGATGAACACAATGAGTATTTAATAATAACTTTTCTCAAACATGCTTGGAAATTATATCTTTATTTTGTCAACCTTTTTCGAGCTAAATCGAAGTAGCTGGACAGGCCCAAAACACGCTTGCAATGTTAGTATGAAAACTCATTTGTAAAAAAATATTTCAACATGGCAGTTTTTATTTTTTACCATGGTACTTTTGTGTAGAATGATTTCTAATGATCCTTAACCAAAACTACCATTTTGGTAGAAAAATTTCTAGAATGTCGTCGTCATTCTTTGATTTACACTTGTCACTAATAAATAAAAAGTAGTATGATCTACGGCTTCATTGTTTTGTTCGCTTGTAAACAGGTTTTTATCGGATAAGTTTGCACTTGCATTAAGTTTATGTTAATTTCTCGTGAGATATGATAAGGAAACGATATTATCTTGTTTGATTCTCAAAGTAAAAGCAGGTGTTTAATTTTAGTTGACTTTGTTGTTGAATTATTGAATTTTGCACTGTTTGTTGTTTATCACAATGCACAGCCTTCTTTATAGTATTGAAGATTTAGGTTTATTTACGTAAAAAACGAGGTTTTATCTTATTTCTTTGTCAATACAAATCGCCATTATGGATATTATTTCCTCACGTCTCGGATATGAGTTTTCAGTTAGAAGAATCTTATTTCCTGTAGATTCAATATCAGATAATTTGGCTTAAGAAGCATCTGCCCAAAAAGAAAATAACATACATAATAACCGGGCAGAATATTAAAGTCAGCCAGTTGGAAAAGCAATAAACTTTGAGGTAATTTTTTAAAACTTGTCTGGAATAATTTTCTATGATATATTTAAGCTTGTAAATATCGTTACTTATTTCTGTTTTTCTTGCGCCTGTTGTTCTTGTCAGTTAAAAAGTCTGGAACGGGTGGTAGGAAAATATTAGACGGTTCGAAAGTGCTTAGTTATTAAGTTTATCTGAATAAAGTTATTTTTGACTTCGACTATTTATCTAGGCTAACAAAAAAATATATATTTTAAGTTCTTATAACTATTTTGAAATAGGTTATGTTAAATAATCATGGTTCTATCAGATTTTTCGGGTTTATTCCGATTGATTCCGGATCGTTTGCTCCGTCTTTTGTATGTGTATTTTATATTTTTTTGTAATCATCCTTATCGTGCACTGGGAAAGGTATATATCGTGCACGTGTTTCTTTTGTGCTTTTTAGGGTTCCGTACCAAAATGGCAAAAAAGTAACTCTTATGGCGACTTTCGCGGTTTTTTAAAACATAACTTTATACCTCTTAGAATGCTGATCAAATCAGTTGGGTGTGTTTAGCGATCAAAATCTCCATGATTCACTCCCTTGATGGCTATCATCAGATCACATCCCCTAGATCCACTAAAATCCTTTGTAAAGATCCGCTAGATCAATCTTTGGCGGAGACCCAAAGCTTCAAAGTTACCTTGTTTGTATGAAAATCGACTGGTGTCCTTAATTATCTGGCCACCGCTATAAATATAAGTTTATTGCCATATGGTAATTATATAAGGTAACTGCGGAACCCTTTTTACTTTGAGTACCTAACAGTTTCTTTAATGATTGAAAAATATGACGACTGTTATTGAAACTCATCTTTAATAATGCTGAATGAAATCCAAAAATAGTTTTCAAGTACAGCAAATACACAACCGGCCTTCAAAACTTAGTACCACACTTCTAAAATTGCAATTTCTCTTAAACAATAGAAGTTAGAGTTTTGAAATAAAAAAGGTTTATTTTTTCATTAAGACTATCCATTGTGAAGTTATTCCTCTAAACAAAATTTTTTTTAGCCCTTTTTATTTCGATAATATATCTTGTGTATTTTAAAAGCTATTACAATTTAAAAGTGTGGTACTAAGTTTTGAAGGCCAGTGTAGTATGTACTTATTTATGATTCTATATTGCACAAAATGTACTTTGACTACGTCACTAGCCATACAGATTAGCATCTATCAATTACATAACCATGTCACGGTGCATAAATTGCTATTTTATCTGTCAGTCAAGGTGGTCCAGCTACATACATATATCTCTATATTAACGGTAATGTTATCCTAATAAGGCCCTATCAGTCCTAATTTGCTAGTAATAGTACCAAATAATATACTAGAAAAAATACGACTCGCACCAGATCATATTCTCGAACAGGAATCGAACCCGCGTCCTTTGGATGTCCAGTCCAATGCTTTTACCGCAACCGGTATATATACATAGCATAGCATAGCGGTAAGAGCTACCGGGTGACTCGGTAGCTCAGCGGTAAGAGCATTAGACCGGACATCCAAAGGTCGCGGGTTTGATTCCCGTCCGAGAAAATGATCTGGTGCGAGTCGTATTTTTTCTAATATATTATTTAGTATTGTATAAAAATAGCATTGTGAATGCTAAAATCTCAAATTAAAAAAATGCTAGTAATAGTTAATATTAGTTGGCTAGTAATATGTTGTAATCATACTTAACTACCTTGCATTTGAAAGTCGGATATTAATTTGGAAATTGGAAATGGTGTTAGTTAAATATTGTTATGTGATATTTAAACGGATCGACTTTGTTCAATTTTATTCAACTAGCGCTTTTTATCGACAATCGCTAATAAAATTGAATCGGCACCTCATTTAAATTAGGGAAAAGCGCTAATTGACTAAACAGCAAGTCGCATACCGATTCGACCCGTGTAATAAAGTAATGATAGCTGTATATCCTAATGTCGGACCCAGCCATCTCCATCCATCCTGGTCTTTCTCCAAATCAAAATTGTTTAAGCACAAAGTATTGTATGGTTAATACTTTTTTGTTATCGGAATAAACTACATATATGTCGGGATTTACACCATGTACACACGACGGCACCTCAGACTATACATGTTGACCTTGAGACCGCCTTTAAAGGCCTACGCAATAAAAGCTGTTTTCGCAGTTTAACTGTATAACCTGATGTGCTACTCAGCTGTGCGTACATTTTTATTTATGAGGCATTTTTTTTTTGAGGTATATCCTATTGTATAGTTTATTCCAATAGCGTCAATAACCATAAAAAATTTAAAACTATATGATACCTTTTTGGTTTGTACGCGAAAACGTAAGAATATAAAGAGAGAGAATATCTTCCGCTGTGCCGCATTTACAATAATCAGTAGGGATTATGCATTGACCATGGCATCTCACTGATTCCGTTACTTCATGACGTTGCCACGCTCGAGTATAGATTTGAATTATGAATGGAATACACAGTATTGTTTGGCACACGACTAAGTTTTTTTTGTTTTGCAGAACCGTTATGCATATTTTTATTATGATTGCATTATGTTACCTATCACTATCGAAACGCGATTCCCTGGTTATCTATTTGCCTTTTTTTATTTGTTGCTATTTTGTATTTTTTCCTGTTCTGAGTTATACTGAAAATATCGAAAGGAATACTTAGGAATACCAAACGTTCTAGTAAAATACGATACAAACCTCTCTACTTTGAGATGAGGGATAATAAATGATAGTGTCCACAGCAACTCGCTCAAACGTTTTTGAGTGATTGAGTAGTAAACATCCAAACATCACAAACATCTTTGTCGACCTCTGTGGTCGAGCGGCTTTGTACACCGGTTTTTGAGGTGTCGCCATCTCTGAGGTCCCGGGTTCGATCCCCGGTTGGGTCAATTTGGAAAACGAACTTTTCTACATTAGCTCAGGTCTGGGTGTTTGTGATACCACCGTTGTCTCTGATTTCCATAACACAAGTGCTTTAGCTACTTTGGAATCGGAGCAATGTATGTGATGTTGTCAAATACTTATACTTATTACTTATTATCTAAACTTTCACATTTATAACGCTGTAGCAATTATTGTAGTTGCGCGGATCAATTTTAGTCATAATGCGCCGCTACACTGGCCTGATTTCTGCATAGAGTTCGTATACATGTGGTTCAAAGACTTACCTTCAGGCTACTACACGGAATTCCGGGTTATTGCACTCTTCAACTTAGCTGGTTTGGTTTGCATGCATCTTTAATTGATGCTCTTAGTACTCGGTTTAGTATTACTTTAATGGCTACTGTTCAGTTAGTTTATTGGTCTCGGAAAACATGATGATGAAATAAAAGCTATTTTTATTGACAACTTGTTTGTACAATTTCAATCAGTGTTAATGCCCGTACGGTTTTAGCGAAAACTTAAGTTTCCTGAATGTTAATGTTTTTACCTAAGTGGGAAAAATGTATCTTTAAACTGTATGAAAAGATTATGGCTTAAATATTATTGAGTTTATGGAAAATCAATGTACAAATGAATATGCTCATGGTTGGTCTCATTATGCATTATTAACCATGAAATTCAAACGGCATAGTAAAACTATTAAAATTATTTATGTCATTTGCGCACAAAACCTTACAGACAACTTTTTTTTCATAACGCAAAGGAATTTTTTAAAGATTCTTATGTATTCATGGATTAAATTAGTCATCACATACTAAAACTAAACTAAAAACATAATCTTAACAAGCCTGTGTAATATCAACCGTATTTTCTACACAACTAGGTTACTCGTTGCTCGCCTGCTCGCCACAACAGTCCTAGATTCTGTTTTGTTTCACAAATTGGATGTAGGCCATCCTATTTGTTTATTCAGATGTTAACGACCGACATAATTATGTGGTTACATGCAGTTTTACTGCGTTTCGGACTTGAATGAGAAGGTAAAAAGTTTTTAAATGAGAAAATAATATCATACAATAAAATAATATTTTAGCTAGGTTCTCTATAAAAAAAGCAATGCAGGAAAACCCGACAAGTTTGTCATATATCTTTTTAATAAAATTATGATTCAACATTTTATTAACACTTGTTTTTCGTAGGCTAAAATTGGTATAGGTATACTAACCTAACACATCTTTAATAAAATTGTTGGCCAACATACTTCCTATCGAGTTTTTCCCAGTGGTCAGATTGATGGTCAGACTAGTCTGGCCCATCAATTCCATCATTTCTTACATTTCCCAGAAAACATAGTATGTTTTCTTATTGTCAACCGAAAACAACATCGGCATGAGTAATTGTGTCATATTACTGATTAAAATCAATGTTATTTGTCTTTAGAACTAAACAATTCGTATAGACGACCTCCGTGGTCGAGTGGCTTTGTACACCGGTTTTTAAGGTGTCGCCATCTCTGAGGTCCCGGGTTCGATCCCCGGTTGGGCCAATTTAGAAAACAATCTTTTCTATATTGGCTCAGGTCTGGATGTTTGTGTTACCACCGTTGTCTCTGATTTCCATAACACAAGACTAAGTGCTTTAGCTACTTTGGAATCGGAGCAATGTATGTGATGTTGTCAAATATTTTATATTTATTTATTGCATAATATTCTCTAATATCATTAAAAGCCTTTATATTACAAACCTTGTTAAAAAACGCTTTAGTTTCCCAACAACAAGCATTATCCATATGCAGATTATGTAGTTCTAGTAAGCCGACTAATTCTACTTCTGTATGGAGCATGAAGGCGCGTGGCGATCGATACTAGCAGTCTAGTCACGCTGGCCAGAGCTAGGTCGAGGCTTGAACAATCCTTTGACACGGTTTTAGTATATCTTTTTCTTTTTATAAAGTTTCTTCTTCTTCTAAAAGGAAGATTTTATATGAGAAAAACTAAAATCCAACTACGGAAAAAAATGTGCTCTGAAAACAAGAAAATATTCGAATTCGAAAATTTAAAAAGGATAATTAGTAGTTGCGTGCCATTTTTATAATTTCAGACAGCACCATCTAGCCCCAAACTAAGCAAAGCTTGTAATATGGTTGCTAGAAACAAATATACTATTTATATACTTTTTAAATATATACTTATCATACATAGTAACACCTAGACCCGTCACAGAAAATTCATCATTTCAATTTCTGCCCGGTCGAAAATAGAACCCGGGACCTCTTACGTGGTAGACCGGCATGTTGACCAGTGCACCACTCAGGTCGTCAAAGTGCCTTAATTAATACAAGAGCTAACAGATGAGATGAAGCGAGGTTGTAGGTTATGAGATGTTACATTAAATCCAACTCATAATTCTGGAAAAGTGGCAAGTGCACTTGATATCTATATCTCGAAACTGACATTTTCCTCTACACTGAATGTGAGAATTTGCTGTTAAATTATGCACTTTAACCACATTGTTATTAGCTGCATTGTTTACACGAGTTGAAACCTCAAAATCAAAATGCGTAAATTATTTGTACAGCCACCTCTAGCGGTCGTTACCCAGAACTATTATTATTCTAAATAATTATTTTATTTTTATTTTTGTTTATTTAAGGACAACCAACAAGTACATTCACCTTACACAAGTTAACATTTATATAACTATGGGTTACAATCTTAAGTGAAGACTTAATTAAAGGCTGCCATTATAACAAATCTGTAAGGTTTTTGGGTAAGCTATGCTAACTCTTAGATAAAGGTTATTTACCCAGGGATTCTATTCGAGCGGAAAGTCTGTAGCCCTATTTGTAATTACGATCCTTTTAGTAGGTGAACCGTGAAATTGAACCTTTTCAAGGAAAGTTTTGGAAAAGACTTAGTAAATTAACAATCGGATTAACTACTATATGTCATTTAGATTCATCAATGCAATCTTTACATTTTCAACCCATAAGAAAAATAATAAGAATAACTCTCAAACAGGAAAGAAAGTAAACAATCTTTTAATATACTTGTAGCTTTTTCTCTGGTGTTCTTTCAAACAGGAAAGAAAGTAAACAATGCTTTAATATACTCAGCTTTTTCTCTGGTGTTTTTGCAGACTTTAATTATGGTGACAGGGCATCAACACTTCACCAATCACCATTATAATAATTATAAGGCAAAACTAAAATAAGCTCTTAAAAAAGACTAAGTATGCTAAATTATTATCCACAACAATTTTATATCCTGAATAGAGAAATTCGTAGACAAAACTTCAACAACTCAAATTTTTTGCCATTTTCAGTGACAGCTTTCACTCTATATTTTTCTTGTTCTGTGACGTCATAAGTTGCGTAACGTATCCGAGATAATACCGTCTGAAGGTTTTAAATAGTCACGGCTTTCTCTTGACCCTGAAACGAGCATTATTTATCGATCTCGTGTGTACACTTCCTAGGGTAATTTTTCCTTATCCAATAAGGGATATGCTTACTTAAGTTTGTTGCCTTTATTTCCATAAATAACCGGAAATAAATCCACTTGCCTAGGAAAATAAGACCTACCTCTATTTATTTTATTCGGTTATTAGTATTATTGGTTAGCGCTTGGCCTTCACCTCACCTGATGTTAAGTGACGATAACGCCGAAGGTGGAAGCGCACTACACCCGGAATCCTCACCACTGAGGATGATTGGAAAAAGCTGTTTGTACAAATTATGTACTTATAACATCATTCTTGTTTTATAACGAGTTTATATAGTTTGCTTTGTTTTTGTTGTAATATAATAATAATAATAAAATAGCTTTATTGATTCCACATTCATAATAATAACATTAATATAAATACATTATTACATTAAAAACAAGTATATACAACAACCATATACTTGTTGTAATATAGAAACTAGAGTTACTTTACTTAAAAAAATTAGTAACAAAGCTGTTAAAGTTTATCTTGAAATTGGTGACCCTGAAAGAAAAACTGACGGGTTGAATGTACCTTGTAAAGGACAAAAATGTAAGGAGGTGTTTACATGGGTCGAGTTGGCAGGCGACTAGCTGGTCGATTTTTGTCAATAGCGCTTTTTATCGACTATAGTTATTTATAGCGTTCTGGAGGCTTACTACGATCTCTTATTGCGATCCAGTTTAGGTCCTAAAATAAACTACTTCGCTATGTGACAGCGGTGCCATCAGACAGCGACTCAACTTTAGTTCATAACCTAAACTGAATCGCTAAGCCGTATGTCATTCATGATTTGTTCATACAAGAATAGACTCGATACAGTAGAAAATAAAGTTTTTTTGCCGAGGACACCGGCGCCCTCTTGGGGTTCGAGGCTATACGGCGATTTCGCTTCGAGTGATACTGACACCCTGGTGTAACTTATGGTACCGAATTTTTTCACAGAGTAGTACAACAGACTTTTGTTAGTAATTAGTCTGCGTTTAAAAGCAATTGAGCTTAAAAAGTGCAACGCTCCATGTAGGTTATCTTAATACAAGTGTAATCAAACTATAATCTCGACTTGAATTGGTATCCAAGTTGATAAGAATGTTATTTGCTACTGATTGCTACAATGTATGTTATCATTATCAGTCATTATCGTGTTATCATTTATCTTCTTTTTTATGACGTAGATTTGTACAATTGGGTACAATTTAATATTGATTTATTGTGAATTATAGTTATATATAATAATAATATAGTTTATTTTGAAAACAAAAAATACAGCAAACTATTTACTTACGTATAATATGACATTGTAAAACTGGCACTTACAAATTAAAACATTGAAACTAAACCGTATTCTTTTAAACGAGAAAATAAAATGTCAAAATTGTTGCTAAATCTTTAATTGAATTTTAAAATGTGTAATTTTATTTCCACATTTAAATTATCTAAAATGATCCGAAATGATTTAGATAGAACGTAATTCTTATTTTGTTTTATTAAGTTATAGAGATACAGTAAGTTTGTTTTTTATAAATCTTTAGATAAAATGAATAGAGAGTGACCTGTGATGACTATTAGTAACCTGTGGAATAACACAAAATAGAGGGAGGACAGACATAGACAGCTCTCACCGACGGGCGACACTACGTCACGCACTCGAACTCGTTTGAGATTCGTCTGAGATTCCGGTCATTCCGTGTCGGTGAGAGGTGTCTATGTGTGCGTTACTCGTGCGCACGTGGTACTAAGCTTGACTTGTCCTCTCTCTTTTTTGTGAAAATAGTCAGTATAGTCACACAAAGAATTCATCAACTTCCGATCGTTCTATTCGTTGAAATGAACGCGTATGGAAATGATTGATGTCATGACTAAATATGAAGACATCAAGTTTATCTAACACAAAGGTCATGCCTCTAGAGACAATAGCAATTCTCCGCACAGTAACTCCTCAAATTGGTGACAATTGGTGTCATGTAACAAACATTGACGAATGTCAGGCATGTCACGTTAAGTCAGGCCGCCAGTGCCAGTGCCCTGGGGAGAACGTGAACAATTTCAGATGAAATATCTGACGAATGCGGCTAACCGTTTGGGGACGTAGTTCATTTTTGTTTTTTGTAAAGTTCGCAGTTCTTTGTTATCTTTGTATTTAATTAACAGAGTAATGCGGTATTTACACGGGTCGACTTGGTTAGCGACTTGGCAGGCGATTTTAGTCAAATGGCGCTTTTTTAGATTTTATAAGCGATTGTCGATAAAAAGCTATAGTTAATAAATTAGCAACAATATTTTGGGCTTAAATGTATGTTCGATACAACCTAAAACAAAATAACAGGTTATGCAGATTTGAATAATATTCAAATCTGCATAATTACTATTTAAATACGCATATCTGTTATTAAAAAAACGTCTTATGAAGTCGGAATGTTGACCACTGCACCACTCAGGTCGTAAAAAAATAAAGATTTACGATGATTTTTTAAGTAGCTAACTAAATTTCAGACACTTGAGACTCGATTGTACCTAGGTATTTAATTGAGACATTGACATTCGATAAGTAACATAAAAATGGTTAAAGCGTAATCATGCCAAGTTCAATATTAGTGTTTCTCTTGTAAGATAAAAACACAATGTATCTAATATATTTATATCACTATCCTGTAGCATTTTTTTAAAATTTACAGTAGAGAGACATTATATAAGTCTGTCTTCACCGAGTCGTTTCAGCTTTAATTTAACTTGTATCAGACGCATGCAATATTGCCTCCAAAACGTGCGCTTTTCCTTTGAACTTTCTACCATATAAATTTGACGTCTTTTTCAGAAGATACAGCACATTCCTCTGTTGAAAGCGCAATAGGAACAGGAAAGCGGCTGTATCAAGATACAGCATATTGGACGGCCTGTAATAGCCGGCTGAATCGCTTGACAGAATAATGATTATTATCTATTGTATGTTTAATGTCAGCTCTCCACACGTTGACCCAAACCTCGCACGCACTCGTTCCCGCCCGGTTTTGTAACACCCGGTTTTAAATGACCTCTTTGACACATTTGTTACACCCGGTTTTGTAACAAATGTGTCAAAGAGGTCATTTCAAAAGCATTAACATTGGCCTAGGTCTGGACCAACGTGTGGAGCCGACATTTAGCGATAGTACGTAGTCAAAGTGTCCTATTTTCTTCAGCTCCGATAGTTCATATAATCTGTGATAGTGTTGTGCTTATTTCAAATTCCGACGGAAAGTCGGATTTGCAGATCTGAAAATGTTTCCGGTAGAATTGCAAACATTGTCCTTTCCGAAGACCAGAGGGCTCACTACTAAAATGAATTAGCGATGTTCATACTTAATACAGTTATTAGCTATGTAATCTAATAATGTCACGAAACGGAACGAACGTCACCGTATATTCTTAGGTTTGGCGTAAGCATTATGAGTTTATTATTCATCGATAGGAGATGAAAATTACAAAAATAGAAACGAAGTGTAAGGAGTAAAGTGAAAATGATTGATCACATAAACCAATTTTGTTAATAGGTACTGACAGTTGAAACTAGCATTAATACAACTTACCAAACAATATTACCACAAAACCACAGATCGAAGTTCGTAAACTAAGTTGTGTAACTTAAGACTCAAGCCTCATTGTAAGTTTAATCCTTATTCGTGTCAAAGTACAAGAAGTTTGTACGGTAACATTGTAAAGCTTTAATTTTAAGTTTTAAATGAAGGAAGATATTATCGGTCTTTCAAGGCACAAATACAGCTTAAACTCTTGAAATTCTCCTCTGAAACATACTAAAGATTGCAAAGGGTTTTTTTACTAAACATTGTCTGTAAAAGTTTTGATGAAAAGATCTATTTTCAAAGGTCGAGAATATGCGTAGCTAATAAAATATTGGTAAGGAAAATTTTAATATACAGATATATGAGATTCACTAGATAAAGATCAATAGTAGCAGAGGCTTTCATAATACAATTCTATTTGCGTTCGATATTTTATTCTTCACTTGTACAAAATTATCCCTCAGTTTTAGATACGACCTTTGCTCGTTCAACGGTAGGAAAAGACTCCTCGAAGTCTGTCTTTGAATATTAATGTAACTTCACAGGAATAAGTGGCCTTAGCATAGGTGACAAGCGATATTCAATCTTATTAAATGGGACTAGAGTTTTCGTTTGTGTCTAAAATATTTATCGATTCAAAGTGTGTCGTCAGCGATATCTTTCATACAGGGCTATCAACTTGGTAACTGAGATTTGGTATCATTGAAAGATCTTGATTGTTAATTATATCGCTTGTAGAGTAGGGTTCACGCAAAGATTAAGAAATACGATAGAAAATCTTTTATTGAATAAGCCAGGGTATAAAATATAGAATCAGTATTAAAAGTAAATTGAAGTAAAAACACATAAATCGATAGGATGACTTATGAATGCAGTATTTTTTTAATTATTGGTCGGAAGAAATTTTTCATCTCTAATTTTTTAACACTTAAGTATTTACCTGTATAATTATTACAATGTGAGGCTGGGTTGCATGATCTTAACTTTAACAGACACTAAATTATCTGACCCGGTGACAGAGCGTCACTATCGTTTATGGTGTAACCTAACATAAGTAACAATGTGTAATAACACTTAGTTCCAGTTTTGGCCACCAGCTCAGATAAGTTTAGTTGTGTCATGTACCTAGTGTTAAGTTAAATCAAGATGATGCAACCGAGTCTAAGTGTATGTTCGGCGTGTGTCCTAACACACAATGTGATATAATTATAAGGATTGAGAAAATTGACAGCCCTTAATAATCACCTACGATAAGAGGATGATGATCGATTAGTGAGTTGCGTAGACCGAGGTAATGGTTACCGTGCGTATACTCTGATGCGAGTGCGTGCGTTGCGCGCGAAAGTACTGTGAGTTGTGTCAGTTCAGTGCGTGCGCACGAGTGTCAGTGATCTAGTGCTAGTGATGTTGGCTAATGTTAGTAGCACGTGGGTGCAGGTATGGACAATTTTATATTCAAATAGTGTAAAAGTGCTTAGACAACAAACAAAGAGATATATATTGCAGTCCAAAACATGGTCATAAAAACTTAAACATACTAATTTAGACTTGAGATTTCTGCTTAAAAATGATTTTAGAACTCAGTTCAGGCAATTGATAAGTTTCGCAACCACATAGTTCTTTCTCCACGCAATAAATCAGGCTAAACTAATGGAAATGTGTTGTGTCAAAGCATTTCAATTAGTGTCCCGGGACTAAATGAGTGACCTAATTGATTGATTCATTGGTACAATTGATTTGCTTGTGTAGAAGAATTGTCGTTGATATATCACAAGACGCATACTTTAAAACTAATAATCAACCTTTCTTCTATCATTAAGGTACCTTTTCGGTTAGTTAAACTTTTGTTATAAATAAGTTAGTTAAACTTACTTTTGTTGTAACCTTAAAATCTGTAACATGAACATATGTTCTTGGCTTTATGGATTATTCATGGACTTATTTTCATATCTCAAGAAGCTTAAGTTCCTGGATTTGGATTATTATTTAAGTATCTACACTAATAATAACAATTAACTAACTTTAATATCGGTTAGCAGGTTATCAAGAAGATTGAGATAGTGAAAATGTTAATTATTTTATGTTATGTAGCCATTACGTGTTATAAAAAAGTTATTCACGTATTTGATTTTAGTTAATTATGCATACAAGCTACTTCTAGGTGCATATTTTTTTTATACCAAAACAAAAAAAGCATTTCTACCTTTTTCATGGGTATCCTTACTAATATTATAAATGCGAAAGTCTGTTTATTTGTTTGTTACGCCTTCAAGTCTTAACTAGTGAACCGATCATCATGAAATTTTGCATACACGTTGTCAGGGGTACAGAGAAGCACATAAGGTCCTTTCATCCCGAAAAAAATATTGTTGCCGAGGGATAGCAAAAAAACTTTCACGGAGACGAAGTCACGGGCGGTCGCTAGTAAAACTTTTAAACTTTTAATTAATAGCAGGAAGCGCTTTTCATCCCCTTTTTTATTATGCGCACGGTCAAGGGGTGGAGGTCCCTGCCTGCGTCTTTATTCCCGCTCATAGAATCCAGCTATATTTTAAAACTCGAATGAATAGATGTTCTGGGCTAGCTCGTTCCATCTTCGGCCTCTTCTTAGCCTTAGGGTATATAATGTAGCTAAGAGTAAGCCCATTTAATATAAAAAATAAAGGTAAACTTGCAGCCTCGGTCTGATGTCATTTACCTTAGCGCACGTTATCAATGTCAGATTTAAATTAGGTACAGAAACTAACTTACAAAATAACACATTCTGTACCTAATTTAAGTCTGACTGGTCAAACCCCGATTTGATTGTATTGAGTATCGGCGTTTAACTGTCCAAGTTGGACCTATGTTTAGACATAAATTCGTTAGTCAAATGCCGAAACACTCTTTTGGTTTGGATATTGAACAAGGCTTCATGTCAAACCTGAGGTTTGACTAGCCAAACTTGAGGTTTGACTAGCCTATATAGGAGCGCCGGAGTTTCGGAATTTTCCTAAAACACATACACAGACTTAAAATTGAGAAACCACAATATTTTGAATAAAGTTCTCGATTAGATTTAGCACAGATAAGTTTTATACAAAGATGATGATAGTTACATGCTTAAATCCCTCAAACCTAAACACGCGAAGTAAAAAATAATAATTTGGTGTCATAACAACTGGATGCAAAAACGATAGAGCAATGTCCTTAATTGAGTGAGTTGAGTTCTCTATTAGTCTTACTGGTTATTTCAGCAGACCACTCTATGTCGTCGTACTGTATTACTTTGAGTTTTTCAAAGCAGTTTTCTGACAGCTTTATGACAAACTATTCTCTAATAATCTCTGATGGTAAACGCAGATTTAATTACTGGTTACGAACTAAGAAATTCTGTACAATTTTATGCAGAAACTAGTATTAAATAAATAAATATTTTACATTACATTGCATCGACTCCAAAGTAAGTAGCTAAAGCACTTGTGTTATGGAAATCTGAGACAACGGTTGTATCACAAACACCCATACCTGGGCCAATATAGAAAAGTTCGTTTTCTAAATTGACCCAACCGGGGATCGAACCCGGAACCTCAGAGATGGCGATACTTTGAAAACCGGTGCACAAAGCCACTCGACCACGGAGGTCGCCATATTTACTATTTACTATTATTAGTATTATGCAGTTTATTTGCCTTGTTACTGTGACGCAACACCCTACCCTGAGTTTATCCAAACGATATATTTTTTTTAATTTAAATCCTAAATTATTAAACCTAGATTAATTATTTAGACTCGAGCTTAACCAAAGTACCTAATACCGGCCCCCCCTCCGGGGGGAGGGAAGCGTTGCCCCACCAACTAGAAATCTAAGTAAGTATAGCTTAGACATCTCGCGCTATCCGCAACGCTCTGTGGAATTCGACCCAGACGATAATTCCTCCACCGGTTTAATACTAAATTGTTATGTAGTTACTTTACTTTTGCAAAAGACGAACGAGTACCATAATGATCTCCCTGAATCCTAATCGAATAGCTGTAATTTCCCTAATCGAATGCTGCTGGTAAGTAACCCCGCTTTTAACGTGTTTGCGATCGGTTCTTACCTACTGTCCCTAATCGAATTGATAATGAACCCCGCTTTTAATGTGATTGCGATCGGTTCCTAACTACATTCCCTAATCTGTACACCCCATAACCCCATTTTCCCAACCCTAATAGCAGGCAGACCATTAAAGTACGACACGCGGAACATGCGCGCACACTTAATACACAACGATATGTTACGCAACAACAACAACGGCTAAAGTACTTAAAATACGCAAAACAACCTTATACTATTAGTACACTAAGATAAGTCACATAATACTCAACCCTACGCCCTAAACACTTAACATTATGAATGCAATTGGGACTCACCGGGATAATCTCGTGTAGCTTACGCGTACTCGTACGACTTACTCTAAACAGCCACCGCTCTCGTACCTGCCTCAGCTCTCATACCTGCCTCAGCACAGCACATCTATACCCACATGCACTCACGCTGCACACTCTTTACAAGACCCACGATCGAGACGAGACTTCCGTATTAGCCTCTGGACACTTAACACGCGCGCGCGCACTATCCATTTGACTCCCGATGAACGGCGTGCGTCATTTACCACATCCAAGACCCGAATGCCTTCCCTTCACATTTCATAATATCACCACGAGAAAGTTTAAGGGTTTTTTGTAACGTATTTTCAAAGCTATTCTTCTCACATCTGTTTAGCTTCGTTGGACTTCCCCAAATCATCCATTTGTCTTAGCTTCCCTTTGTCTATGATCCGAAGTTAAATACCAATGGTTTTATGATTCCACATGCTGAAACCCTGCTTTTGTAAAATTAGGAATACATTTGTCTTAATGTCCCTTTGTGCATCTTTCTTTTGAAATTTCTATTTAAAATAAAGAACTCCTACAGTCTTTGAAGGTCGGGTTCGCACATTAAATTATTTATTGTTTCAAAACCAACTTCCGCCTCAAGTTTTGTTTTATTAGTTTGGGAATAGTTTTTTTTGTGTTAAACATGCGCTATTAGGATAGGCGTCACATTCCCCCCTCTGAAAATCAGACGGCGAGATAACTCGAGACGTATGGGTTTTCACAATAGGAAACTGTTACATAACCAGGCTATATTATTCTTATACAATGTCCAGTATGAAATCTTTGGCTACCTTTTAAATAATTAAGGTCTCAAATTAGTTTCGTACCTTTCTCATATGAAACAATAATAAATAGCGAATGACACCCATACTCCGTATCCTACATTCTCCATTGCAGAACGTTTGCTCCTAACGTATTGTATTCACAAGGCGTCCGTTATTAACCTTTAATACACGTCCAGTTGTCCAATAAGAAGTAGTAAGATGTTTTAAAGTTTAACCCTTTCACCCTATACCTCTTTTGGTTTAGTATGTAAGTACACACTTACTGCAACTATGCGCTAATCCTTTCCGAAATGGATGCTCTATCTGGGTTTTCTCTAATGATCAAATATTCCGCTCCAATAAAATCTTATTAGAAAATAACCTCTCCATTCCACGTTCGGTGATTGGTGAGTTGTAGTGTACACAGCTACAATGAAATGCTTGCATTTCTCATTCGAAATAATTGTCCTTAAATGACATACCATTAACGCAAAATATAATTATAATCGTTTCCTTCTGCTAATTTTTCCTCCTGAACCCATAACGTAAGAAGAAAATTGATATTTTTCTCTTATTTTCGAATTTAAGTGGAAAACACCCATATGACATCGTGTAAAAGTCCCAATAAAGTTAACCTCTTAACGAAATCGCTACGTAGTCGAGCGTAATTAAAAGAGACATGTAACTTATCCGCCCCTTTCATTACCCTGAAAACTGTGGACGCATCACCCGTATAGTCCAAAATACCGTAACCCTACGCCGCACCGATTTCCGAACCAACTCCGATAAAACACCTAAACAACCCAGCATCATGCATTTTTACTACAAAGTCTTGTCCTTGTTTGGCGTTCATCATACAAGTCGCACGACACCCACCGCTGGGCACAGGCCTTGGTATTTGGTATGGAGATGAGACATAGAAGACCTGAACATTTCTCATGAATAATATTAATTCATAAGGTTTGAATATTTTAACCTTAAAATAACACAAAACACAGCTAAGTAAAATAATTCAGATGTGAACCATCCCCACCACTAATTAAAACACATAATAAGGCTAGTTTCCAGAAACTGTTTGCGCTTAATCCTATACAATAAACATTATACTGTCTTATAAGACAATCGTATACGATGATAAACATTTTGTGCACTTTCCCCCCTCAGACTGATGAAAGCTCGTGTTAGTTTCAATGTGATTTAATCCATTTAGTTTTATAGAATAGAATAAAATTCCGGATCATATCCTTAACTTATAAGGTAGAATCAACGCTTGAATTGTCCTTACACCTACTTAGCATAATACGCTTCTAAACCGTTTTTCCTCACTTCAGCTTTACGTAGTTTTGCTGTCTTAAATCGCACTTATCATTAACTACTCCTCCAAATAGGTAAACATTGATTCCACGAACCGAACAGGTTTATTCCAATATCATCATCATATCAGCCGCAATATCATCAACCATTTTAATTTCAATTGATAACTTAAATACCATTTCGAATCTATATGATAAAGAACAGGCTTCAGTTTATTTTCACTCCATTGACATCAGCTATTTTTTTAAATGGCTGATTTCCACTCCATATACACTTAAAATTAAAATTACAGATTAGAGCTTTACCTTTTTTTTTCCTTTTTTCTTTATCCAATTGATCAACGTACCTGAATCGAACAGGTTTCAACTTATTTCCACTCCATTGACATCAGCTATTTTTAAATGGCTGATTTCCACCCCATATACAATTAAAATTACAGATTAGAGCTTTCCCTTTTTTTTCCACTTTATCCAATTGATCAACGTACCTGAATCGAACAGGTACTTTCTAGTTCCGCAGCGTGTATAATTACAAAATGAATCACCAAATTGGGTTCTATGTCCTAATCGTCGAGCAGTGCACTCAAATTGCACGGACTTAGCTTGGTTAATATTTATTCTATACTTAAATGACTAATCGGTAACTCCGGTTACGTTTATAGTTTATCGGTCGCTATACCTAGATCCTGAATTGAACATTTTGAGTTCCATTTCCGGTATTTAAATAATGTTACTTAAATTACTAAATAGGGTTTCATTCCTCTTTAAAAGTCTTTCTGCAATATCCATTGTTAGTCCAGCTACTTGAATCGAATCGTTTGCTTCTATATATTCAATTAAATAATAATTCACCTGAATCGAACAGGTAAGCTTTGAATCTTTCTAATCCCAACACTCGAATGGAGTAGATTCATAACAACATTGCCATGTCATCCATCATGAATGCGCGTATGTATGTACCTAAGCTTTGTTAATTCGGTAAACAATAAAACATCAGTCTTCAATAGTCGCACTTAACTTAGTTTTTCATCTGGTGATAATGGTTACGTCTATCGAGCCATTGTTTACTGCCCATGAATAAATGAAGAAAATAATTACAAAGTAATTAGACTCTAATTACTATGTTTTTTATTAGAAGATATGCATAACTTTATTATTATCTATTTATATTTGTTTTCCAAATCACACGTTCTAACCTACTACGATAACGTAGACTTACTTATCCTTAAATTAATTAATAGTTATAAAAAAAATAACAAACGACGCCGCCTTCGCAAATTCGTTCAGTGAGCAACCGAATATGTCCATGATATCAGCCGTATTGTTTAGCGTGCGTCCGTAGTGTTCGAGTAATGGTACTCCCCTTTTTTATAAATTAGTGCGCGCGCGCGTTATAGTGAACAATGGTGGCCGTTTCTGCCGCCACACATACCTAACGTTCTGGGACACACAACTGGTCTATTCTTTATCTTTATATACGCATCTCTGTTGACGACAAAAACACAATCTGGATCTAGTTAACTGTCGCTATTGGCGCCATGCTCCATGTGCAACTGAAGCGATTGAGCTGGGAATTACCACGCGTTGTTGATGATTACGATGCTCGGATCGAACCATATGAAATTGGGATACAAATAAGTCGAGTTGGCTGTTCGTAATAACCTTCCTGTTGACACGCAGACACAAAATACACAAATAATAATATAATTTTGACATAACACCTTAACCTTATACAATATACCTAATAAACCAACTGCCATTAATGTGTAGGATAAATGTTAATTAAGTAAATCAAATTTAAATGCCCCCCTCAAACTCTTGGTTCTGGCGATTACTTTTATATTAACAACTTCCGTTATTCATTGGGTTCGACTCAAAATATTCGGAGACCGTTCAGTAGAATTAACAGACAACCTTTATTAACGATTTTTGATATCAAAACGCTTAATACTAGTTCTACATTAATATTCCCAATTAGTTCAGTCAGAATATTCAAAGTAACTATGCAATTACAATTCTTAGTTTTGTCATGGCTGTGATCGTTTTAGAGACCAATACGTTGTGTGAATAAAATCCTACGGTATAAGAAATAACGATGTCCGTTGTGTTGACCTGAGTCAATACATTTAATGACGGACATCCTGGTCACGCAGCACCACTTGTGACGCAACACCCTACCCTGAGTTTATCCAAACGATATATTTTTTTTAATTTAAATCCTAAATTATTAAACCTAGATTAATTATTTAGACTCGAGCTTAACCAAAGTACCTAATACCGGCCCCCCCTCCGGGGGGAGGGAAGCGTTGCCCCACCAACTAGAAATCTAAGTAAGTATAGCTTAGACATCTCGCGCTATCCGCAACGCTCTGTGGAATTCGACCCAGACGATAATTCCTCCACCGGTTTAATACTAAATTGTTATGTAGTTACTTTACTTTTGCAAAAGACGAACGAGTACCATAATGATCTCCCTGAATCCTAATCGAATAGCTGTAATTTCCCTAATCGAATGCTGCTGGTAAGTAACCCCGCTTTTAACGTGTTTGCGATCGGTTCTTACCTACTGTCCCTAATCGAATTGATAATGAACCCCGCTTTTAATGTGATTGCGATCGGTTCCTAACTACATTCCCTAATCTGTACACCCCATAACCCCATTTTCCCAACCCTAATAGCAGGCAGACCATTAAAGTACGACACGCGGAACATGCGCGCACACTTAATACACAACGATATGTTACGCAACAACAACAACGGCTAAAGTACTTAAAATACGCAAAACAACCTTATACTATTAGTACACTAAGATAAGTCACATAATACTCAACCCTACGCCCTAAACACTTAACATTATGAATGCAATTGGGACTCACCGGGATAATCTCGTGTAGCTTACGCGTACTCGTACGACTTACTCTAAACAGCCACCGCTCTCGTACCTGCCTCAGCTCTCATACCTGCCTCAGCACAGCACATCTATACCCACATGCACTCACGCTGCACACTCTTTACAAGACCCACGATCGAGACGAGACTTCCGTATTAGCCTCTGGACACTTAACACGCGCGCGCGCACTATCCATTTGACTCCCGATGAACGGCGTGCGTCATTTACCACATCCAAGACCCGAATGCCTTCCCTTCACATTTCATAATATCACCACGAGAAAGTTTAAGGGTTTTTTGTAACGTATTTTCAAAGCTATTCTTCTCACATCTGTTTAGCTTCGTTGGACTTCCCCAAATCATCCATTTGTCTTAGCTTCCCTTTGTCTATGATCCGAAGTTAAATACCAATGGTTTTATGATTCCACATGCTGAAACCCTGCTTTTGTAAAATTAGGAATACATTTGTCTTAATGTCCCTTTGTGCATCTTTCTTTTGAAATTTCTATTTAAAATAAAGAACTCCTACAGTCTTTGAAGGTCGGGTTCGCACATTAAATTATTTATTGTTTCAAAACCAACTTCCGCCTCAAGTTTTGTTTTATTAGTTTGGGAATAGTTTTTTTTGTGTTAAACATGCGCTATTAGGATAGGCGTCACATTACTTTTACTTTACTCACAGTCCGGTTATAGAACTGGCTAGCTGCTGCGTAAATATTACTTTGTTTTGTACGTAACGCCCTTTAGTATTTAGTCACTATCAGTAAGGACAAAATATTTCCATGAAAATAATAATTCCTTCACTAGTGATTTTCAAGTAAATATTTTGTATTGTCTGAACGTCATATAATTTTAATGTTAGTGTAAGTAACCATAACAAACAACAATTTTAGAGTCCTCTTTTTTTATACATTTGATTAAATAATGTAATCAAAACATACAACTTAAATTAAATTAGGTACTTGACTGTAGAGGCAAAGTGAGAACAAAGTCCAAGTAGTAAAAAGAGCCGGATCTTAAACATAAAGGTCCAACAATCACTCAACTTTTTTATTGGTTACACACTAGCTTTTTTTCGATAATTTAAATAATACAATACAGGTTTGTTGGAAATTATTGACCCAGCGAACGCAAAGCGCGAGCGCACGTTTCCGTTTTAGCTTGGGCTAAAATGCTATCGTATGTATGTCCGGCTGTTTTTCTCTACATGTCTCGTTTCCCAAGCGATTGTAGGTATATAGAAAGTTGTTTGTCGATACAGTTTTTCGATAAATCGTAAAAAAAACCTATTTCAGCAATTTCGAGAAATGTTCAAAATGTCACAAACGAGGGTCAACAGCTCGCAGAGCCACTAGTTTTTTTTGTCATTTCATGGATTTTCATTTAACTTCATAGCCAATAATTAAATCCCGTTATCACAATACAGCCAGCGTTATCATAATGAACTGCTAATATTATTATGATTCTGTTATCGACATGAAGCTTACAGATTGATCCGACATCAAATGGCTACGTTGAAAGTATTTGCAATTTTGATACCAATAAGGATTGTCATTATACCAGCTCTGTCAGGGAAAAAAAAAAATATTGTGCGAAAACTTAATTTGACGAATGAGGTTTTTACCAAATATTATGATGGGTTCGAAATCGACCCGTGTAGAATTATGGCAACACATTTCCTCGTAAAAGTATCGAATTTATGTAATCTTCTAATTGAACGCGATTTCGCGACCATTGCTAGCTCGTACGAACATACCATTGTTACAATTTGTAATTCTATTATATGTTGAGGAGCTCGGCGGAGTAGTTTAGCGCATGGCCCATCGATTGAGAAGGTTATGCTTTCGCAAGGGTCGGTCATGGGATGGGTGACCAATAATTTATTATCTCGAGCTCCTCCGTGCTTCGGAAGGTACGTTAAGCCGTTGGTCCCAGCTGCATTTGCAGTCGTTAACACCCACCAATCCGATTTGGGCCAACGTGGTGGGTCATAGCCCATCCTCCTTATCCACCCATCAGGAAGGCCAGTGCCCCAGCTGAATAATGTCCCCACTAAAATTCCTTTCAAGGTAAATAAGAATTGTAGACGGTAAGTCTAGTAACTGTAAATGGCCTAAAAATATAAGTAGGTACGCCATCGAAAATGTACGTTTCTGGCACGCCACTCTACGTTCGTGCCAAAGGAAATGTAACTGAGCCGAAAATAGCTTAGTCATTAAAGGGCCACTGGCTATAAAAAGGTAAAGTTAAATGGCCAATTCGATCTCCTTTATATAATTCAGTGAAATTTAAATAGGTAACAGAAATGAAAAAAGCCAAAGTCCTTTATTTAACTTTTCAATTTTATTTTTGGAAATTTAAAATATGAACAGTTTAGTATTACATTTATTAACAAATTATACCTGCTGTTAGAAACAAAGAACCTTGTCAATTGAATAATGCCCATTGTTTGAAACGAAAAGATAATTAAACTGTGTACTTAATTATTATTAGTTTGTACAGCTACAAAAGTTTATCGAATCGGTCAATAAATAGTCGCCTGCGGTTACATGCTTTGCTATCAATTTAGTACTTTGATTCTAGAGTTGCGATAGATTTTTAACATTTCCAATCGGTACCTCAATGCCAATGAAATTAGACTTTGTTTTAAACATATTTTTTATGAGAAGAAAATTTCGAAACTTGTTTTATTTTTCTAAAAAACAAACTTAATAAGTGTTTATAAGAATAATAAGTCCATTTGAAATGTATAACGGAAGATGCTATTCATAGATGTTAATATACTCAGGTGACGTCAATTCACTATTGTCACAACAAGGGTGTGTTCACAAAGAGACGTATTGTTGACAAGCACTCGAGATACTATTCCCTCGATTCGATTTTTGTTGTTTATGCTTTTGCATTGATAAATTAATTCAAATAATATCAGTTTTACATCACATCAAAGCAACTAGAACAAATTATTATTCTGCACGTCGTCTCGATTTTTTCCGGGTTTGATTCGAAGTCAGGATAAAGTAGGATAAAGTTCTTCTCTATCATTCATGTTACACGACTGCCCAAAAATACAGAGAGTGTAATGTGTCCAGATTTCAAGTATGTTTGTGGGTAGGTGAATTTCTTTATTCCACCATAACTTCTAAATGCCTGAACGGATTTGGATGTATGGGGTATCGTTAGAATCCTTACATCATCCCGAGTAACACTGGCTATATTTAAAAAAAAAAATCAATTATTACAACATTGGCATCAAATGATGAGCACATTCCAAAACTATATAATTTGTCACCAAAATGTGTGTAATAAAAATAAATCAATTAAAAAGAAATACGACTGCCCTGCCAAAAACGAACTAAAAAGTTAAATAACAAGTGTCATTGCAGTTTTGTGGAACAACTTTTAATCAAAGAGGTCCCCCGATTTCAATGGTATGTCTTGTTATTTAACTTTTAGTTCGTTTTTGGCAGGGCAGTGGTGTTTTTTTTATTTTTTTTAATTATCATCTGATAATTATCATTTCAAACTCATTAATATTGTATTAAAATAAACTTAAAAGAGCTTTGACCAATATAAAAGTATGACATAAACATGAATAAACACGTTGCTTAAAATTATTCCTTTAGTTTTTACCCGTAAAACTATTATAAGTCAGTTGAAACTAGAAACAACAATTAGCACACTTTACGAACAGCTGCGTTATTTCCCATATTCATAGACAGGTGTGAATTTTCGCAAGTACAGGTTCACAAAGTTAAACAAGTGTATAAACGTCTTAACAGCCATTTACGTCATGATTGGCCAGCCGTCATTCATTTTGCATGATGGGAAAGAAAGACATCTCCATTAAATAATAAATCAGCATAAACCTCTAAACGATCAATATTTACATGAAAAAAAAAAATATTTAGGTGGTACATTCATTTCATGATGAATCTTGTTTTCATGTACAAGTTTTCTTTACGATCATAAGGAAACTATTCCAAATTTCAAGTTGACAGCATTAGAAGTTCCCGAGATATCCAGCTGTGACAGATAGACAGACTGAGTCGCACCATAAAGGGTTCCTTTTTACCATTTTGGTACGGAGCCCTAAAAAGAATCACGATATTCGGACGATGATCTTTGATCAATTTACTTGATTTTGAACCTTATTCGTGAGTTAATAATGTCAAGGAGTAGGACAAATATTGGACACTTATCGCGATGCTTTTTTGTAATAGGCCCACAGTTTGTTTGAAAATTGCTATTTAAATTAGTCTCTCGGAAACATTTTGAAAAGAAAACTCGTTTACTGCTATTTATCTCGTAAGGAGTCTTTGTAATTATCCCTCATTCTTCTACGATCCACCGACGAGGCTTCACCGTTGAATAGCAGGATATATTTTTTTCGTCTTCGATCCACCGGAGAATTTATGAATATTTTTTTCGTTGAGACGTAGAGGAATGAGGGGTAAATATCAGATGTTAAACTTAAACTGTGCTCAAAGAATTTGCAGATTTTCTGTTAAGTAAATGGTTGACACTTTTAGACGAATAGAGTAGGTATTGACATCAAGACTTGTACGAGATTACGTTACTATTGCAACAATTACACTTCGAAAGTTACATAGCAAGTACTTTCTATGACTCTAACAAAATACTGATAGAAAGAATGGAATCATATTGCGGTTCTGCATCAGCCGTTAACTCTATACTTGCTATCACTAATAACGTTCCAAATTGTCCCCAGGGTCTCATATCACACGATGTTAGTGGCGCGATGACACCCGGCCTGAAGATGGAGTCCAAGGGCACCCAGATCCACTTGCCGCTGATGGGGCGCGGCAGCCGCGGGGAGATCACAGACAAGGTGCTGTTCTCCCAGGTCAAGTCGCCGCCATGCTCGGAGCAACTCAACAATGGACAGCTGATGGGGTAAGGATTAATAGAACAACCAAAGGAAACCATGTAGCAGAGCGATCGGGGCGACTAAAGATTTCTAAATTTTATTCATAGCGTGTGATCCCCATTATCCGCTATGTAGTCCGCAATGAAGAGAGAATTCCCTAGCCGCACCGCCCACGCACTTATCTGTGAAAACCGCATCTATTTTGAGTACAACATACAGATAAACAGAAAGCACAAAAAATATAAATTATTTAGAAATAAAACACTTTTTACGGATTACAGCGCGTATATTACTAATTCAGGTGTTGTTTTGGAATTATTTAGTTTGTAGCAAAAAGGCCTTTTTGCTTTAGTCCTCCCGTGACCACGGCCCCTGGAAAGGTGTCGAAACGTCGGTAATTCTAAAAAAACAATAAATACAAACTAAATAATTCCAAAACAACACCTGAATTAATAATATACGCGCTGTAATCCGTAAAAAGTGTTTTATTTCTAATGAACTGTACGCGCGAAAGTCTTAGAAGTGTATATAAATTATTTACAAACAAAAATAATTAAACTGTTTTGGCTTTTATTATTCTTATTATAGACCCCTTATCTATTTTTTTCTTAAATATCTTCAATGTATAGACATTGGCCAGTTACCTTTTTTATTATTTTTACAATTTTTAGTATCTGTAAAATGCTAATTTTATTAGTAATTTTATTAGGTTCCTAGGTGAAGATAAGGTATTAGCTGATATTGTAAGCGTCACTAAAACTTCTTTTGTACATACTATAAATATAACATTATTGTCACCTAAAAGAGTCTTGAAAAGGTGGTAGGAAAATATACATAGACAGTTCAAAAGCACTGAACATCTTTGTATAAAGAATTTTTCATTTTTTCATTTTCATTGTTTGATTTGCTATATGCGTCAGTGGCGTCAGTAAGGTTTTAAGTATGCAGTGGAATTATAATTTTATTTCGCAAGAATGACTTGCAATGAAATATATGTCTGGCTCAACAGCGGTTGCTATTGGAACTATGTTGTTTGGTAAATATTTTATTCGATGCCAACAAAGTAGGTATCTTTATTCATTAAGAATAAATCAATTACCCCTCTCTTCTTCAAATAGCCTTGTTCATGGTCACTGATATTATTTCCATTTGTCACGCTACGATTGTGATATTATTTTAGGACACCATAGGCAAATTTTGGAATAACAGTAAGTCGACCAGATTATTTGCTCCAAATAACTCCACACAGCCTTAACATCCAACTACACACACCTTTAAAACAACCGAAGAAAACAATACATCTTTATACATTTCAACAAAATCATCGCTATAACTATTTGAAATTTGGAGGCATCATCAGACTGCTGAGATTTTATATATTTAATGAAATAGAACACATTAGTTAATTTACTGATTGCTGACGCGATTTTATTAAATTATTCTCGTTTTTTGTCCAGATTTCTTCCAATTTTGTCCAAAGTTTCGTAGTAACATCAGTGATGCTAATGTCTCCTTCAGTCAATGGTGTGTCTATGACGTCATTGATATGTTTTGCGTATCAGTTAACAACTAGGTACAGTACTTTGATTCATTAAGCGAATTCATAAATCTTTTAGAATCGTTATTGAATTGTCATTTAGATAAGTAGTCTATGATAGCAAATATTGAGAAGAACCGTTTCTTTGTATAAATAGCAAACCTTCATGCACAGATTTTGATAAATTAATTAAGAATCTAGATTTATCATCTAGTCTAGACTCTATATAAATAATGATTAACTAAAGAGAAGGCTGTTCACAGATAATTATGAAATTCTATTTTTATTAATATAAAGAAAAGTGTCTGTTTAAGAAGCTATTTATAAACTATAATGGTATTGAAATAACCTTGACATTCTGTTGCGATGTTCTTGTATTTGGGTTTATACAGAAAAAGTAAAATAATAGTCGAAATCTAACTGCACGACATACTCAATTAAAACAACATCCAAGACGCTATTAGGAGAAAAAAGTAGGTATTACAAAATAAATCCCAACTTTACGTAGTTAATTAACGGTAATTTCTGCAACTTTAAAAATAGCAATACAAGACTCTTATAACAAATGTATATTAGTAAGCTTTAATAAAAACTTAAAAACATAGTTAATTTTTAACGCTTTATTAGTTAGAGCACAGATACCATAATACGAGTCGAAGAAAAACTTGCTATTAAATTATTAACATAATCTGGCGCTACTCTCTGGGATTGCGATAAATGTAAATATTAACTGAGTCAGCAACCTGATTAACTTTTGCAATAAGATCCAAGACTGCAGAGCCACTAAGAAAAGACACCTCAAAATGAAAGAACGGGAAAATTACCAAAATTACCACATTGTTTATGGAAAATATTTAAACATTTCCAGAACAGATTATGATGCAAAAAAGGAGAGCTATTGCTTTTTACAATAACAGATAAAATTTTTGAAACTGAAAAGTGAACTTGACTGCTACGACTAAGCATAGCTAATTCATTTACCATGTTAATCAATATAACAAAGTGTACTAACTAATGGTGTTTTCTGTGTGCCATTTGCACCAAGGACGAATATTTCAGACTAATGGTCACGTACAATCTAATTATCATCGCTTGTATAATAGATAGTATCAAATATTGACAACTACGAGTAATACAGTTTCTTTACATAATTAGTTTTGTCCGCTACATAATGGGTTGGGTACACGAAATAATATTGTTCGAAAGTTTGAATTTCATGAACGTTACTGAGTGTCCCAAAACTTGAAAGTTAAGTAATGACTGTAAAATGAGATGCGAAGACTCTCAAACAAAGACTTACCCTCTGTTCCAAAAGTAAGATCGCATTAAGAAGGTCGTAAGTAAGTGCGTGTTTAATTAAACTAAAACTATTTCAATTAAATGATCAACCATTTAGCTTATACCAAATTGTGTAATCAGGAAAAAGAACAATGTGAATGAATCCCACACAAAAGGAATGGGCACATCTTAAACGTATTAAAATAATGGGCAGATAGCTATTTGAAGTCCGTAATTGAAACGTCATTTGTTATTATGATCATTCTTTATTATGATGTCATGACTATCAACTACGAAGTCCGGTACTAGGAAATTTACAAAAAGCAAGCCGATCGATCGACCAGTCAACGACCTTAATGAAACTGCGACTGAAATAGTTCTTATTGGTGTCTGTGAAAATCAATCCGTCTGCTATAATGCTTAAGAAATTCGCCATCTCATGTTTCAATGCCATGTTATTTTCTTATAAGTTCGATGTTTTCTTCCTATTGATTTTTCCTTCAGGCTGTCTTATGTCAGCGACATTAATAACGAACAATATTTGAACAAGGAGCTTTAGGTTTTGGTTTTCATTAAGTTTTTGTTATACGTTGAAACTTTTTAAGACCTTGGAGAAATAAAGGTCTGATGGAAATTTCTTGTAAATTATTCTAGCTGTTGCGAAGTAGGTATCTGGGTAAATATCAACTTGAATTTTAATGACCAGGGACGGGTTCTTGGCTTGAAATTGAGATTTGGGAGACTATTGCTTTCAAAATGTATATAGACTGAGTGAAGATAGTAATAAATATAGGTATATAGAAATAGGTTCTATTCTAGTGAAGGGGAATAAAGATAGAAGAGTGAGAGAGATATATTTATTAACTGAAGTTATAATCTTACCTAGGTAAAATGTTTATACTAATTACAGTGAGATTTCGGCAACAACTGTTTTATTAAGCAACTCTTAGAGCTTGATGTCTTAAGAGAATTTAACCTCTAAAACATATCTACTTACGCAAGGATCTAACTTGATTTGATTTTATTGGTACTTTTCAGTGATCAATGAAAATATTATGATTATACATAAATTATCATATTTCATTATCCGTAAATATATTTATTCTATTGAAAAACACCCAGCCGATGCCTTGCTTGACTTGCAATATATAATGTAACTGACATCAGATATTCATCCGATACGTAAACAGTATTCCATTATGTTTCGTAACAGTGCCGTTTCGCTTGGCTCAGCTCCAAGGAGTTGTACCCACCACCACACCAAATTGGAGACATGACATTCTGCATACTATATGTAGTCTCTAATTAAACTTCAAGCTGTTCAAGTGATGCGAGATTTATAATTAAAGAGGTTTCTTCTATCTCTAGTTTAGGAGCAAAAATGTTTATAAATTAGGATTATAATTCCAGCATTATTTGTATTCGTGAGGTGGAATTTGCATTTATCTATGTCTGTCTGCAACTACTTGTTTGAAGCAGCTAATGCAACAGTATTTTAGACCCAGTCAAAATATTTTTGTAACATGTCAACCAAATTGTTTCAGGGGCTCACAAATCAATTTGTGTAATGGCGGAGCCGGCACGGCAGCTATGACGGGTCTGGTGCCTAAAATTCCCAATGGATATGGTGACCAGAAGAAGCCAATGGCAACGCTCACTCACCTTCCCAAACGACCCCCAGTGGATATCGAGTTTACTGATCTCTCATACTCGGTCAGTGAAGGCAGGAGGAGAGGGTACAAAGCCCTCCTGAAATGCATCAATGGCACTTTTCGATCTGGAGAATTGACGGCCATAATGGGACCTTCAGGCGCTGGCAAAAGTACTCTAATGAACATACTAGCTGGTTATAAGTAAGTATCATCAAAGAATATTTTATATTCAGTGTTTCAATAACATCTGAGAAAAATTCAAGGTTTTCTTTTATTGTAAATGCCATTTTTCTTCCCAAATCGATTTCGGCCTTCAGTAAACAAAAATCTTTATCTGATTTTAGAACGTCAAACGTGAGCGGATCGATACTTATAAACGGAAAGGAGCGAAATTTAAGACGGTTCAGAAAGCTATCATGTTATATAATGCAAGACGACTGTTTGCTACCGCACCTGACGGTCAAAGAAGCAATGAACGTAGCAGCGAATCTTAAACTGGGGAAGGACATAACAGTCACTGCCAAAAAAATTGTGATTGACGAGATATTAGACATGTTAAGCCTCGCTGATGCTAGCGACACTAGGACGATTAATCTGTCTGGTGGGCAGAAGAAGCGATTGTCCATAGCTTTAGAGTTAGTTAACAATCCGCCTGTGATGTTCTTCGACGAGCCTACGTCAGGATTGGACAGCTCATCGTGTTTCCAATGTATATCGCTGCTGAAGTCGTTGGCCAGAGGAGGCAGAACAATAATATGTACCATACATCAACCGTCCGCTAGGCTGTTCGAGATGTTCGACTTTTTATATACTCTTGCCGAAGGACAATGTATATACCAAGGGAAAGTCAGTGGATTGGTGCCATTCCTGTCGTCGATGGGCTTGCACTGTCCCAGTTATCACAATCCAGCTGATTATGGTAAGCTTAAACTTAAATACTAACATCGTTATACAGTTATTAGGCTTAGTCATTGGTATCCACTATAAGAGCACTAAAATGCGTATACAAACAAACTACAGTTAGGTAGTCAATTATGGAAATTAGTAAAACAACACTTTGCTTCCTTAGTAAATGATTAAAATTATGCATTTGGCAGTTCATGTGGGTTAAGTTATTAGCTTTTGTTTAAGTAATGATTGACAAATAATTATGATACATTTTCGTTCCTTTGTTTTCACGAGTACGCTCATTCTTTGATTCATATTGACCTTTGAGCGCATCTTTTTTATCTCGTTTTGTTTCCGTTTGTCTCCATTGTATAGCATGTTGTTTCGAAACATTTGCGATGCGGAGAATCAATTGATATGATTGGTCTTCTTATGGAAGTTAATGTTTGATAATATTTATCATTATTATGATGGTCACGTCGGCGTAGTACTTTCTTTTCTTTTGATATCGAGTTTCACTTTAATATTTAGTTTACTGAAAGAAATGGGAAATAAATATATTTTTTTATCAAAAGCTTTGTATAACTTGTGGTACAATTTGATTACATTACTTTAAATAGTTCCTTTATCCGAAGATCACTCAATTTTGGTAACTATAATACCCATTCAGACGAACATAAAATGTTCGTTAACCAGCTTTAATTTATTTATTTGAAAAAGAATATTTTCAGACGTGTTCGAATCATGGGTACAGACAACAAAATAACTTACTTTTAAAACTCATCAACATCATCATCATCTATTTTAGTGATGGAGGTAGCTACAGGCGAGCACGGTGACTGGGTGCACAAGCTGGTGATGGCGGTGAACAAGGGCAACTGCGGTCGCGGACAGTCATCATCATCATCGTCCACATCATCGGTCCCTCAGAACGTCAACTACAACAACGCGAGTACCAAGAATAATACTCAGAAGGCGGAGGCACTGGAAATTGTGATAGGTATGTTTTACTTTAGGTACAGCATTAAAATATTCTTTAGTTCATAAGAATCAGAAAATGTGGGACTAGCATCTACTAACTTTTCTGGAGAGATTTTATGCAAAAGTATTGATCTGAGTAACAGAACGATACTTGAAATGAAGCACTTTTTACGGATAAAAATGTACAATAGTATTTATTTTAATGTGTAGTACACACGGAAATCTTGATTGTGAATACGTGAGAATGAAGACGAAACAAAGACTAACAAAGCCATTTTTCTGTTCCTATTTGGAGAGCCCACATAAGGAAATAATGGAATAAAGTTTTCAAGGCGCATAACTCAAAAGGATTTGTAAAAAAGACACTCTCGACTGCGACAAAAATAACAATAGTTTGGAAATGACACCAAAAAAGTACTAATTACATAACAAAATGTCAAAAAAGAATTCCTGCTTTCTAAATATAGATAACTGGACAGACACAAACAATTAATATAGAGCAGCCTTGACTAAAACGAACCGTTGTTTTCACGGTTACATTAATTTAATATAAATGTTATATGTCTTTTGTGTGCCCACTTTGGTTGTCACTAGTTCGACATAATTTAAGATAAGGATTATTTCTTGCACTAAGTAAGGCTAATTCTATTTTGTATCTACTTCCAGATAAACCAACCTGTACTGTGATAGACATGTCAGAGCCAACGGCTAATCCTGAGAAACAGAATGCTCCTAACGCAACCAATTTAGCTCCTGTTACTTGCACTACGTCACTCCTCGACTCTAGCGAAAGCTTTTCAAAGAAACCCGTTAAAGGAGGCTTCCCTACTTCAGGGTGCAAACAATTTTCAATCTTAGTGAGGAGGACCTTCCGGAGTATATTGAGAGACCAGACGCTAACGCATTTGAGGCTATATTCGCATACGATCGTTGGCTTGCTGATTGGCTTCTTGTACTACGGCATCGGTAATGATGCTGCTAAGGTCATGAGCAATGCTGGCTGCATATTCTTCACTGTGATGTTTACTATGTTTACTGCTATGATGCCTACTATTCTTACATGTAAGTATTTTGTTTTCTTCAATTGTGTGTGATACTAAACGGCTTATATATTTCAATAATTTAAATTTTAATATTGTCTAAGATATTTTCGAAGAAAAGCTCACAGTGATTAATTGCAAAATCAAACCAATCAAACCAACTTTATTAGGAAATTATTGATTACCCGTAGTTTGTTACTAGATCGTTGGACATTCCTCCTGATCGAATAAATTATTGATAGCTTTTACTTCTTTGCTTTCTATGACATACGATTTAATACAGGAGTATACATAAATTGATCTTATAGTAGTTATTGACCAAGCGAGAGCGCAGCGTCTTTTTCAGCTAGAACAAAAATTCTTTCGTCTGTCTGTATTCCTCTACAGGTTGCATTTCTCAACCAATTCCTGGAAAATTATTGTATGGAATTTTTATGTCAATTCAGTTTTAAGAAAAATTTCAAAATTGCGGTGAACGTAAAAAAAACATAATTTCAGCCATTTTGAAAAATGTTCAAAAAAGTCACAAACGCGAGGTCTACAGCTCTCAGAGCCATTTAGTTTGGTTGCCAAACCCAATTAGAACTTTTGTAGCTTAAATCTTTTGTTAGATTCATACATGCGGTCTGCAGTTTATTACTAGGATTTATTTCAATTTTAAATTATTACCTACTACTTACCATTTTTCAAAACTATTGTACAATGCACTTTGAACATTTGAAATAGTATATTTACCTTTTGTTCTAGTCCCAACTGAAATGAGCGTCTTCGTGAGAGAGCATCTGAACTATTGGTATTCCTTGAAAGCATTTTACTTCGCAAAAACTATAGCGGATCTACCCTTTCAGGTAAAAAATCAACATTATTAATACACTATATTACTCGTAGTTCCTTAAATATTCGTATATATATGACGTTTGTTTACGATGAACATTCTCTGATGTTTGTAACACCGTGAAAATGGTTAGTTTCTGGTACTTAATAGATTTTTATAAACATGCCTTTGAAACCTTTGAATTAAGCAGAACAATTAATTTTATACTCTTTGAAACCGTGAATATTATAAATAAAACATTCTGTATTTCAGAATCGTCAGAAAAATCCATGTGTGTACTTTGTGCTTTGTTTGTTGGTTTAATTCTGTCTACACCAAACCATAATGTTTGTGTCCGGAGTTTAAAAATTCAAACATTGCATTTCTGAATTACAAACATAATTGATTTCAACTAGTCTGGCACGTTTTATGAATCACCCATATTAGAATAACACCAATTTGGTATTTCATATTTCTTATTGTTATTTTATTTTCCATTCCAGGTGGTCTTCAGCGGCTTGTACGTAATGATAGTATACTTCATGACGGGCCAACCACTTCAATCAGATCGCGTGCTAATGTTTGTCACCATCAACATCCTGACCGCGTTAGTCGCGCAGTCACTAGGCCTCCTCATAGGTGCCGCCATGAAGATAGAGACCGGTGTTTACTTAGGTCCGGTGACCACTATCCCCGTCGTACTATTCTCGGGCTTCTTCGTAAACTTTAACGCGATCCCCGGCTACCTCCGCTGGCTCACGTACCTCAGCTACGTCCGCTACGGGTTCGAAGGCGCCATGCTCTCCGTCTACGGCTTCGAACGAGAGAAACTCAAGTGCTCCGAACCTTACTGCCATTTCCGAAAACCTGAGAAGTTTTTAAAAGAGATGACAATGGACCAGGCCAATTTCTGGGTGGACGTAGGAGCGTTGTCCGCTTTCTTCGTCTTCATAAGAGTAATCTCGTATCTAGTGCTAAGGTTCAAATTAAAGATGATGCAGTAGATTAGATGCACAAAGCTTGTTGCGATGATTCCGAGAATGATCAGGGAAGGGTTATGTGGATTCGTTTCCCGAGCGATCGACCGATCCACGTGTCCCTACTCAGATGTTAATAGCTATCGAAATACTTAGCTTTTTAGTCCGCAGATGGAGTTAGATCGTTTGTACGTACCTCTCGGGGTTAGTTAGCTTAAGGTTTTATAGGAGATTGGGCCCATGACTTAACGTTAAGTTCCTTCGATTTAGGTGTTCGTTGACTTCGATGGGGTTTTTGTTTTTAGTAGCCTGCTTTTTTCGCGGTAGCATTGTTATAAGGATTTGGATTAGCCCTTACCGAGTTTTCGATTTCTCGGTTCGGTAAAAAAATCATGGTCGTTTGATGCTCATGATTTGTAAGTTATCGAATAGTTGTAATTTGAACACTTGGCTCTAACAAATTGTATGTTAATAGTGGTTTGATGTAATATGAATGAATTATGAATAATTGGATGCAAATTATACTTATGTGTAGCGCACATGAAATTCCTAACAAGAACCAAATAAGAGAGAATTGTTTGTGATGAAAAATGAGCAGCGCAAGTTAACTCTTCATAAATATTTTGTTGTACAACGTTTTGACTCGCGTAGTACTAATTGAAAACAAATTGACGCATATTTTGTCACGGATAAATTCGCAACTCTAAGTAGAGTGTAGTGGGATATTTAAGGTGATTCTGATGTAAACAAGAGAAGTGCTACATGGGATCAGAAGAATGTGTGAGGTTGCCTCATATTTATTTATAATCTTAGAAAAATAGATTTATATTTTGTAAACATCACTAATTGTGCCCAGCACAAAGTGACCCGAGTGAGGGGTGATTGGATTAGATAATAATAATTAATAATAATAGTATAGTTATTGAATGGCCTCATCATTCCTATATTTTTTTATATGGACGAGAAGTACTTAGTGATTTTTTTGAAGGGGTGCAGCCATGTTTCACTCTTAATCAAAATGTAGGTACAAGAAAATCTGCTAGCATAATATTTAGTACCCTTAGCACGAACAGCTATCGAAAAAATAACGCTCGTAAAAACATTCGATAGCGTAATTTTGTATGGAAAATTTGTACAGCGCCATCTACCGCCGAAAAACGAAATGAAATATTCCATAGATAATTACTCTATCGAGTACTTTTTCTCGCTAGATGTTCGTGCTAAGAGTACAATAGCTCTACCATGAGTTTACAAAGACCATTCTTGATAGCGACCGCGTAACCAATTTGTATGGGAAATTGAAGCAGTACCTCTAGAGGTCACTTGAAGAACTAAAATCTGTAGTAAGAGGCGCTCACGACCCTGATGTCAAAATGTTAAAGTGATTTCTCGATATGTATTTGAGATTAAGGTTCCTATATACCTCCTATGTACTTAGCGAGCAATAAATTTAATTAAAATGAGGGCGCCACTTGAGGTATATAGGGGCCTTAACACCCGTATTAACAAAAATTACTATGAGGTCTCACAATGCCCGCGGACGCACAGCGTCCCGAACTACCAATCACAGGCTATACGTAAAACAAACGAACCAATCACAGAGCTCTATTTTGTTCGTTCTATTGAGTATTGTTCTTAACGGGTGTCAGTGTCATGGCAGCTTCCCTTCTTTTAGATGTATGGGCTTATCTTTATTATATTGTAAGGTGCAACAAAGGTCGTTAAAAGTGGCTACTAAAAATACCTTACTAGTTAAATGGCTAATAAAAACCGATCAGCGAAATAAATTATGTACTTGAACCGAGTCTCATGCATATTTTGACTAACAACATTGATATGATATAATGTTTTAAATTTCCATGGTTTTTGACGTTATTAGAATAAACTATATCGGGATTCACACCATGTACCTGTTTATTTTTGAGACTCCGATATTTCGGCGCAGTTGCATGCGCCATGGTTCGAGTGAGTAGTGAGTTTCCAGACAGTGGTACCGGTATCGAGCGTAATAATAAAAGACTTAGACGGAGGGTAGACCGATTCGTCTGCCAATAAAATCTACCCGCACGCAACAATCGACAGTTCTTCCGTGACCATGGCGCATGCAACTGCGCCGAAATATCGGAGTCTCAAAAATAAACAGGTACATGGTGTAAAACCCGATATAGTTTATTCTAACATTGAAATGATTTTATGATTAAAATCTATCAACCTATTTTAGTCAAAAACAATCTAATACCAACTTACAAAAACAAAATAATCTGATAATGTTTTTAATTAGCAAACTTCTTTTTTTTTTAGTCTTACATTTATTCTGTCCAGCCACAGTCTAGACTAGTGGTGGGCAAACTTTAATCATGGGAGGGGGCAGAAAGTTAAAAAATAATCAGAGGAGGGCCAAAATTATATCAAAAATGCGTTTTGTTTTAATTTTTTTATTTAATCATAGAAATGAACATAACACCACGTTATTTAAAAAAATACAATTTATCTTTATTCGAAGGCTCACCTCACCGCGCTCCGCTCTCCGCGCCCCGCGATCCGCGACATTATGAACTACGCGGCTAGTCTAGCTGGCTCCTTTACCTATGCATCTATTATTTTACTTCATGCTGCTGGACCGTCGATATATAATTATCGCGGGCCATATATATTAATTTTGAAGGACCGTCGGCGGGCCGGATTAAATCATTTTGCAGGCCGGAGTTGGCCCGCGGGCCGTTGCCCATCACTGGTGTAGACGATAGTCACTCAAAAGTTACTCGGCCTTACATACAATTTCCCCTTATTTTTTCACTTGTATCAATGTTAACAAAATGGTGCACAAAAAACTTTAAACCTGTGAATAAATAAAAATCTTGCATGAGACACGGTTTAAGTAAAAGCTGTGTTTTTATGGGCCAAGCTATTTATGAAGCGACTTTAAAGCCGCTTTACTCGTATCTACTCACTTAAACATTAAACTTCTAGATTTAAATTACTTAGATATTCTTGAAGTACCTTTCATTATGCTAAGGTTTTTTTGGTAAAATCTCTATACCTACCCTAATTACCAGTATTTATTAATAATAAACGACTGTGATTTTTATAACTTTTGCTTGTTTTAATCAACCCTTATTTATACAATACTAATAATATACTAGAAAAAATACGACTCGCACCAGTACCCTTAGCACGAACAGCTATCGAGAAAAAAACGAGCGTAAAAGTACTCTATCTAGTAATTCTCTATGGAAAATCTCATTTCGCTTTTCGGCTGTAGATGGCGCTGTACTTTCCCATACAAAAATTACTCTACCGAATGTTTTTACACGCGTTATTTTTTTCGATAGCTGTTCGTGCTTAGGGACATATTCTCGGACGGGAACCGAACTCGCGACCTTTCGATGTCCAGTCCAATACTGTTACCGCTGAACTACCACGTCACGACCGTGACAAAATAGCATTGTGAATGCTACAATCTCAAATATTAAAAAACCCTTTTATTTTATTATGGTCGCAAGTTCAGGTTCAGCGAAAGGTGTTGAAACGAAGACGTTGTACTGAACCTGAAAAATCCATGATCGTGTTTAGAAAAATATATATTATCATCGGTAGATAACATTAGCATTACTAAAATATAGCTCAAACTTACGGTCAAATAATTTTGGTTAGGCTGAAAGAAACGAACATGAGAGACCAGTACCGCTATCTATTGAAAATGTTTGGTATCAACCTTCTCCGCTTTCCCTATTTTCTTTGGTTCAAGATAGGTATGTGAATTATAACAACTATTGTTGCAGCAAAAAATTACAGATGGCGCAATACCTACTTAAGAGCGCGTAGTCTGCACACTAGCGCCACTATTGGAAAAAAACATAGTATAATTATTATTAAGCATTATGTTTTTTTTCCAATGGCGGCGCTAGTGTGCAGACTAAGCGTTCTTAAAGAGTTCCGAACAGATAATTTACGAACTTTGAAAATTGAATGGGCCTTTCTAAACCAAAGGTGTAGTTTCTGATATTTAAAAATTAAATAAGTTTTATAATTTAATTTTAATTCTGACAAAACTAAATACTTAAGTATATTAAATTTTCCCTTCCAAAAGTAAGCAGGTTACTTCACATATAAATAAGCATAAAATGAGGAAACAGTCAAGTGTTGGTTCATTCCAATAAATTTTCAGGCTTAACTTGAGATCCAAGACTTCAATGGGATCCGATTCTCATATCGATGTCCCGTCTGGTAAACTTAGGCCCGTATTTATAAACCGCTCTCATTGAGAGCAATCTTGAGATCATACCTGAGATGCTGTTCCTATAAAAAGAACATCTCAAGTATGATCTCAAGACAGCTCTCAACGTTGAGGACAGTTTATAATACGGGCCTTAGTTCTGCTACTTATGCTGTCAAGAAATTAGGCTTTTGACTGACGTTTAAACGACGAAATTGGTTTATTTTAGTTATTTTCATAGTAATATGACCTATGGTTTGTTGTTATTGGGCTCAGCTGCTAGTATTGATAGTAATATTATTTATTAAAAAAAAAAAATCTAAAACCCGCCTGCATCAAAACACAAATCAACTGAAAAGATGCAAACAAGATCAAATATTAAAGTACGTACAACAAAATAACATGCAGTCGGAGGCATGTATAAAGTGGCATTATAAATGATTTGACTTATCTTTAAATTGTATGCCTCCGACTGCATGTTATTTATTATGTTGTCTTTAATATTTGATCTTGTTTCCATCTTTTCAGTTGACTTGTTTTTTTTAATGCAGGCGGGTTTATTAGTTTTTAAATTTAGTTTTTAAAGTAAGTGTTTGAGCTCGAAGTAAGATAACGATGTTCAGTCAAGTCGCTCAAGTCTTTTTGAACTAAGTACTCATACTCATAGTCGGCTAAGTTCATATAGTACGAACTACGACACCCAAAAATGATTATTTTTAAGTATTTGATTGAATCAGGCGTCACTTGGCGGAAGTCCCAAACCATTGTGAAAAAAGAAATATAATATGTAGCTCACTTCCGCAAAAAATATATGTAAGATGCACCGAATCATTCGGTGTTGGTTTACGCACAATCTAACTCCTGAGGATGCTCCGGGTTGGGGCGAAACACGTGTAGAGTAGTTTAATTGGTGAAGGTGTAAGGTGTGTCGCTGTCTTGCTAAATGCAGGAATTGTGCACTGATATTTTTTTTTATTTTTAAATATTTATCTAGGGTTTTTCCTTAGGAAAAGCCACACTCATAGGTATCACAAGGAACATCATTAAGTTTATCTACGCTTTAGACCACACTGCACGATATAATATAACATTTTGTCCGTTTTTGATAACGGTTTTGAGCCCGCCCGCAAAAAAATGCACATGCACACAGCACGTGCATTTTTTTGCGGGCGGGAGGGCGGTTCATCTTGCATATATTTTTGCGGAAGTGAGCAACATATTATATTTCTTTTTACACAATGTTTTTTTTTTAAGTGGAAGAAATAAAAAAAGAAACAAATATCTATTTGAGTAGGTAACTAAGTTGTTAAGTAAAAAATCCAAAATAAAATAACTCACTATTCCGTTCATTGGCTGTAAGCTTTCGCAAAGAGAAGTCGTCGTTTAAGCTAATATTTATAGAGCACGGGTAAAGCAAACACTCGTTTGCTAATTGAATTTGAGACACATAGTCGCGAACATTCCGAAATTGTCGCTTCCATTTCCAATTTCAGTCTTGTCGCTTTGGAATAAGGCACATTTCAAATGCTCGCCGTCACATTAGACGTTAATTTTGGATCAGGATGCCGTTTTAATCGAATACCGATCGTATTCGGCAAGTGTGAATTTGTGAGCAAATCTCGTTTAAAGCGTTATTGATATGTATTGGATATTGCCACAGAGTATAAAAGAGGCGGTTCACTAAAATGTAAATAATAAGTACCTAGCTTACCTACACAATACTTTAGACAAGATGCTTCGAAGTCATTCACACACTTCAGTTCAATTTTTGGAAGGGATACAGAGGAAAATAACTTTCTTATTTTCTGATTCGCGTATTAAGAGGCCGGCGAACAGTGTACTTCCTGTACAAACGTAATACCAAAATGATTTGCAATTTGAGGACAATTAACTCTTTTTGTGATGTTATTCGGATTAAAACAGTATTTGTCTTAGGATTTATAAAATGAAAAATCCAAAATACTAATCCAATTGAAAATAAATGCCATTTACATTTTATCATACAAAACTGTAAATAACATTAGGTTTTGTTTGGTTTGGTATTTTGGATATTTTATTTTATAAAACCCTAGATCAATACTGTCTTAATCCGAATGACATCACAAGAAGAGTTAAGTACCTATGCTATAAAATAATTCTAGTAAGCAGTGTTATTATTTTACGTCCAGTATTAAAAATAATATTTAAAAAGTACCTCAATGTTTCTGATTTTTTACCTGATATAAAACATCCCGACAATTTATATTTTCGATTCCTAGAAAAGCGGCGCCGGTGTAATGAGTAAAACAAAATAATTAATTTACTAGTTGCTCATTTTTCTACGCTGTGGCGTAGTGACTACCCTTTCGACACCCTCGGCTTCGTCAGTTTTGATTGCCGTTAAAGTAATAAGACTTTAATTTTCAAGGGCGGAGAAAGGGATTTCAGCAAATAATACAGTTCCAAACTTACCATTTTACCGGCTAACGAAACAAATAAAGACTAATTTCGAGTAATTTGACGAACGAATAGAAGCGAGGGGCCGTAATTGAAATTCGGAAAAGTTTTTATTAACATTTTAACTGATGCTGAGAATATTTTTTTGCAATATAATACCGATTTTAAAGTAAAATAAAGGCCGTCCTTAATTAAAAATAATTGCTCTCACGTTACTTTCTCATTTGATGTGTGCAATGTGTTTTATGGCAGCGTGAATAAGTATAAAGGCTTTTATGAGCTCAATTTTGGAGAATATGAGATGTGAACCACTATAATTAGCGAGCGTGCCGCTGTAATAACATTGAGCCCTTTTGCTAATGAAACTGTTATTGTTTGGTACACAATAAATAATATGAAATAATATAACTAGTTAATTTATTTTCTCGCACAGTTTATTTATTTTTATTTTATTTATTTATGAAGTACAGCCACATAATACATATTAAAAAATCACATTAGTATACTTATTATAACAATAAAAGTTCTGATATGTATCAAAATAACGGCGTACATAGCATTCAATGTGATACGAACAAAAGAAAATAAAACAATATTATCTACTTAAATTACTAATTAATAATATACTACACAGTTAAGGTTCAAATATAGTGTGCTTAGACTTTTATTAATCCTATTGCGTGTCAGATGGTGTTTCAAGTTTCCCCCTACTATATATAAAAAAATTGGGGGAGTATTACAATCTCTTAAAACTTGCCAGGTTCATGAATTGATATAGAAAATTGAGGATTGATTCTCTTTCTCGTTGTAAAGCAAATAAAAGAGACGCATTGATAGCCATCCAGAAAACTGGCAAGTTTTAAAAGGGTTATAATACGGGGGCAGGCGATCTCTCCAGATGTGTCTAGAAGTGTACATATGTACACAGAAAATCTTTTAGATATCTTAAAGATTTTCTCGGAAAACAGTCGAATGAATTTATTAGTTCTCACCACTTTTACATAGACCTAGAGGCAGTCAGAGTAGAAACAGACCATTTGGACATCGTGACACAGACCATTTTCGCTTGCACGCAAAACCGGCTTGTAGAGCATTACTTACAAAAGATTGCTATTTAGGAACTATCTAGATTCCGCCTTGTTTAATGTTGTACGACAATTTTTAAGTCATGGATCACAAAAAAATAAGTATATTAGTAGTCAATTTCAAGAAATGTTAGTTCAGTTTATATTAATAATAATATAATATTTGACAACATCACAAACATTGCTCCGATCCCAAAGTGAGTAGCTAAAGCACTTGTGTTATGGAAATCAGAGACAACGGTGGTATCACAAACACCCAGACCTGAGCCAATATAGAAATGTTCATTTTCTAAATTGACCCAACCGGGGATCGAACCCGGAACCTCAGAGATGGCGACACCTTAGAAACCGGTGTGCAAAGCCACTCGACCACGGAGGTCGTCGTTATAAAGGTACCTTGCTCTGGAGCTTAGGGTGTATAACCTCGAAGCCTGACAATTAATTTTCAAGTTTTCTTGTTTCAGAAAACGTATTTAATCTCCCATCTATTTAATTTACATTTAAGCTACTGTTAGTTTGCGATGACTGCCGATACTTACCTTAGGTCAATGGCACGTAAAATCCTTTAAGGGTTTACACATTGTCCAGACGGCGGAGGGGATGTAAAGATAAACGCTGGCTTTTGTTATTATTCCTAAACATCGGTATGTGGCCCTTGCTCCTCCTAACTTTATGAGACTATAAAACGGCTAGTTGCCTTTAGCCGTAAGTCTTTTTAATATGATAACGTATATAAAAGCGAATAATAAGTTCTGCGCCGAAAAACTCTGAAAATATTGAATGTATGGATAGTGTGAAGACTTTACCGCATCATACTCAAAATTATTACGTTTTATAATTAATTTATAATGTGTTCAAGATATGCCTGTCGTGCCGTAAAAAACCTTCGGCACTTTAACTTCTATAGTCTCTATCTAGAAACTTAACTAATAAATAACGCGCCAAACAATAAATCTACTTACTAAATTATCTCCAAATTAGACTCCAGCTCCATACAAGTAAACATTTTTACACTTTACAACATGACGTCGTGCATCCAACATTGACTTTTTTTTAATCTATAGTCAAAATTAAAAATTTTTTATTAAAAAAAAAACAAACATTCCGACGAACTGAGAACCTCCTCCTTTTTTTGAAGTCGGTTAATAAACTTAATAATTAAGCACTTTTGATCCGGTGTCACTCGGGGTGATGTGGATTCCAACGATACCTACAGACTTTCAAATCTGTTCAAGCATTTAGAAGTTATGGTGGAATAAAGAAACTCACATACCCACAAACATACATGAACCCTGAACATAATACACTCTTCTTTTTTGGGCAGTCGTGTAAAAAGTATCAAATCGCTGTTCCGCCAGATACGAAAAATAAAAAAGCTTAAAATAAAAATGAAAATGTATAGTGCCTAACAAAAAAGTTTGAATTCTGTAATCCTTTTAACTCGACCGCCGAAAAGTAATCGAAAATTCGAAACATCAGAAAAATATTGCGCGTGCTGTACATTGAAATAAAACTCTTTTTACGGATACAAACGTTTATTTATTTAATACCTAGCGACCTGCTGATTCTATTAATTGGTGAAACCCGCATGAAAACCCGTATAGTCGTTTTTGAGTATATCGCGGACAGACAGACAAACACGGCGAGGGACTTCGTTTGATAATTACGTAGTGAAGGTTTTTGACGATCAGTAAAAAGAATGAGCAAGTTCCGTTGGAGTAAGTCCTTATTTCCACACGGTAACACACCGGTCTTTCGACATAAACTACAAAGTCTAGAAGCTGGAATTTCAAAGATTATGGCTGCTTCAGTTTTATTTTTACGGTCAACTATAACTGTTTCATGGAGAGCTTGGTCGACTGCTATTATCGTGAATTTTATAACAAGGCTGTAACTAGCTACGACGGGTAAAATCAAATGGTTGAGTTTCAGTTAAGTTTGCTATTACCTTTTATGAAATACCAGTTACCGTGTTAGCAGAACTATTTTCAATAATAAATCCAAACATAGTTCTTATGGATGTTTCTTCCTACCATGTTTGAAGTAAAGCCTTTCTTCTTCATCATCATTATTATTATAACGCTGTTTTTTTTAAATATTTTTTTCGTTAGTTGCAATACTTATCAGCTCGTGCTTTTTTTCATAAGGGTTGCCCGATTAAATGAAAGTTACTGTAAACCTTTCATTAATATCAACATTTTTACTGCATTAAAAACCTATCTTACTGAATTGTAAATAGCCAATTAGGTTAGTGAGAAAAAAATTAAGTTTAAACAATATTTGATCAAACTGTTTTTGTAAACAATTATTTATAATTGCAAAATTCTTATTTAAAAAAAAAACAATCAGTTATTCTTCATTAAAAATATATACAATTAACGACGTGTAGTGAACTGACAGCCCTATTCCGAACTCATTCATCTGCTTGAGTTTAGATAGATAGGTATGTTTGAGAAGTATTCGAACGTGATGTTTACGGTCATTTAAAACCGTTTAAGCCTTTCTAACGGAATGGGGGGAGGAGGGGGGGCAGGGATCCGCTCATCGCAAATATATCTCTCGGTATCTCTAAACGTCTCTCGAGATTAGGGCTTAAGTGTTAATTATATAAGGTTTATTTTTAAAGATCATCAGGTTATTTTGCACACGGCGCATTTTGTGTGACCGTTGTATTTTCTCACAGACTTGCAAATGTATTTATTATGTACCTATCTTGTCTGCGGTTACGAAAAATTGTAAAATTTTTAAATACCACTAGATAAGGTGTTATTTGAATTCAGAAAACCGCGGAAATTCCTTCAGGATGCACTTGAAACGGTAAAACGTTAGAATTTGTAACTGATTAAGAGTTAAGTGGTTATCCAGTCTGCAAATTATTGCAGTTATAAAAATCTATACAAGTCCCTTTTGAGCGCTATCTCAATATTTCACATTTCGATTACTTACCTATCTTTATTTTTTCTGTGAATCATTCTTCACTAGTTTTATCACATCCATTTAGTTTCCAGTACGAATTTCGGAAACAATGACACAATTAGTACTAACCCTGAAAACTACCACATGGCTGTGAAATTTCGTTTTTCGGGTTCCGTACCTCAAAAGGAAAAAAGGAACCCTTATAGGATCACTTAGTTGTCCGTCTGTCTGTCAAGACCCTTTATCTCGGGAACACGTGAAGGTATCGTGTTGAAATTAAAACCATATGTATACTCAAATCTACAGTCTCTTGAAACTAATAGGCAAAAGTTAAACGCAATTTCGGTCTAGGGTTGCCAATGCAGTTTATCATAAAAATATACTGTTATCGTGTGGGAAAGGTAAAGGTGAGATAAATTATCAGACAGACAGGCATATTTATCTTTGTTTGCATAGTATTAAATTCAAAGTATTATTCGTTTGGTAAACAAACCCTTGTCTGCAATTTTAAGACAATATTTTTATGCAGAAGTGTACGGTTGAAGAAACAATTTACATTGTTATCTCACAGAAGAAAATTAAAAGTAAGTTCGGTTTTACCATTTAACATAGAATTATTACAATAACAAGCTAAGAGTGAAACTGAAAATGTGGCGTGTGAAAATAAACGTCAAACCGTTTCCACATTTTGCTTCAAGACGAGTTAAACAAAGCAATTATTTTCTAAGCCAAGCCATAATTGAGTGGGAAATTAACGCCATGTTTGTTTTATTATTTAGATAATTAGGCGTATATATTTTTTTACCTATAAATGAATGCTTGTACTATTTCACACATCGCCATCTAGCCCCAAACTAAGCAAAGCTTGTAATATGGGTGCTATACAACTGATATACTACTTATATACTTTATGTACTTATTATACATAGTAACACCTAGACCGTCACAGAAATTAAAATTGATTATTTCAATTTCTGTCCGGCCGGGAAGCGAACCCGCGATCTCTTGCGTGGTAGACCGGCATGTTGACCACTGCACCACTCAGGTCGTCAATCAAACCTATACCTAGTAACTGTTCATCGCAGGTCATAAAGCATTCTTATTTCAATTAAATTTTTGGAATACTACCTGGGCTCTAATTACTAAACGTGACAATTTGTCACCTGTCATGACAATTTTAAATCCATTGCGTTAAACAATTTGAAAATAGAACAAACTACATATAGCTGCACCGCAATGTTTTATTTTGATTTTATTTATTAATTTTAGGAAGACTATCGACTAATACATTTTATTACATAACAAATTAGCAACAAAGAGTCATTTATAAGTCTCCACTGATAGAAACAAATTGTAAAGCTAATGATACAGTTAAGTTTAGTTTAGTTAAAGGCACAACACTAACTGTTAGATATTGATGAAAGTGGGTTATTGTAAACCAAATAGTCACGTAGATGAATAGTATTAGAAAAAATACTAGAAAAAAACAACTCACCCGTAGCACCTAAATTACCATTATTTAAATAAAACCTTTAAAAAATACAATATAGGTAGTTGACTTATTTTTTTTGGATCCTATGCGATTGCTAAATAACAATCAACCCGAATCCTGAAATTAATTAGGTTATAACTTTTTCTGACTTATTAATTTAACTTTTTCAAAGGAGGGACTGTACTGAAAATTAAAATTTACGGAATCGTAATGTAATTATGAAAAAGTTTTTGATCATTTCTATTGTTTTATCAAAGTACAAGCTGTTTAGTAATAGCCTTATACAGCATAATATGGTAGATAAGATACCATATATACAACCCTGAAAAATTATTAAAAAAACCTGAAAACCGCCACATACCTCAGGGATTTTTTACCCGACTGCAAGAAAAGGGTTATGTTTTTCGCGCGTACCTCATATCTTTCAAACGGTAACGGATTTCTATCACTAATATATTGTTAGATCTTTCTTGACAGCCCAAGTGTTCTTAAATAAGTGACGTTAAAAAACACCAACATGACGACTGGGTGCTATTATTTGAAGTGAAAAAAGTTTTCTTTGGAATACTGCAATATGGGTATCAAATTAAAGGGCTTATCATAAGGATTTCAAAAAAGTATATCATGACCGTAATAATATAATATATAACTAAAAAGACAATTTAAAAAACTAATAAACCCGCCTGCATCAAAAGACAAGTCAACTGAAAAGATGGAAACAAGATTAAATATTAAAGGCAACATTATAACATGCAGTCGGAGGCATAAAGTGACATTATGAATGATTAGACTTCTCATTAATTTCTATGCCACCGACTGCATGTTATAACCTACTCTACATGAATGCTTATAGAAACATAAACTGTAAATAAATTACGTTGATAAGGTACTTTTTTTTTACAAAATATGTCGATTCTTGCTCTATGTATATATGTCGATTCTAGTATTTACCTACGCAAAATACTTTGGTCAATTGGTTGCTATCCCAAATAAATAACAAAATATTTAATTTATCAAAGGCCTTTTCGCAGTAACTAAGCAGCTACGGAACAAACAAAATCTGGCTGAAAGTCCTTAAGTGGGGCCTTTTTGTCCCACAAAAAATCCTCAGGGCGCATTGCAGCGTGAGGGTTAATGTACACAAAGAGGTTTTTGCGCCATACGCAATCCTTTTCCCACTCGCACCTGCCCCCAGATTGGAGCTCACATGTATTTTCGTACATATTATTATTATTATGAGACATGTTTCAACGCCTAAGGCTGGCCCCAGACCTACCGGTTTCATTTCTTTGCTTTGCTGTTCTAGTAGAACAGAGGGCCGTACCGGCTGACGCATCGAACTTCGGAAAGTCTGCCGGGCTTCACCTTAAAACAGATAAATCGAAGTAAGAAGTTTCGTATTCGGAACAATATTTTCTGTCACCTAAGTTTAGATGTGTCACTAATCTGCAATACCCAAATTATAATATCTATCCCCAAGAAATATATTAGTCATCATATTTATCAAAACTGTATCTAAGTATAAATCACCGTATTAATGTAATATGTCTCTTAAATTATAGTTTGATCACTTTTTTCTATAGCCTAAATATAAGATCTGTCCTCTAAAAAGTAAGTCCCTGGCAGCAATAATATATTTGTACCTAAAATAGTAAATCTTAACCTTATAAATCTAATCAACATACTATTAGTATCATTTTAATCGTTCAATCATCAAAATAATAGATGTGTCACTTAATTAATAGAAAAATTCCTAAGTAGGGGCGGAGTCAAATTGGCGGGCTGTGAAAATTTAAATGCACTATGTAGGTTAGGTTAGGTTAGTGTTTAGACCACTCGCATAAATATCAGTATCAACTAGTTTGGCCATAATGCTTATATCAGGATCAACTAGTTTGCCCTAGCCTAAACTGGTTTATCCTATCGGGCTTAGGACAAACTAGTTTGGTCTAGGCTATACCAGTTAATCCTATCGCGTATGGGAAGAACTAGTTTAACCTAGGCCAAACTAACTTGTCCTGAAAATCAGGTTTGGCCGGTTACAAATATACCTAACTAGTTTTAGATAAGTAGTGTTTTTGATTCGATTATAAATGTAAATTATATGATTAAAACCTATTGTAGTTTAATTTAATTAATTGTAACCATATTGTCAAATTTCAGTTGAATTATGACATAAATTAATATTATATTTCAATGATCAAATATATTTTTTAGGTAAACATTTTTAATTGTTTGGTGATTCAGTTTAATGACACTTTTATTAATTAGAAACCCAATATAATTATTTGATGATTGATATTATTTCCAAGTAATTATTAATTAATATTTAGGTAAGCGTTTTTATATTATTTGGTGATTAAATTTAAGTGACAGATCTACTATTTTAGGAACAAATATTATTTATTAGGTCACTGAAAATACATTTATTAGGTAATTGATAAAATCATACCCGTTTCGTATTGTAGTTATTTAGAACATATCGAAGTTCATGTGACATCATAAATTAGGGTTCGCCATTTTGGCCCGATTGGGGCTCGATTTATCTGTTTTAATTTGAAGCCCGGGCGAATTTCCGAAGTTCGATGCGTTAGCTGGTAGCCCCTGTTCAACTAAAACAGCAAAGCAAAGAATTGAAACCGGTAGGTCTGGGGCCAGCCTTACAAAGATATAAAAAAAAATGTTTTCTACGGCCCAGTTAAATTATTAATAATGTATTTTCGTAATGTTATCAATTCAGTAATACTTTTATTAGAAGTAAGTAGTACATAAAGTACTATGATAACATCTTAAGTTAAGAGGTGGTTACTTATTATAATGTTCTTGTTTTGTAGTGTTATTTTTGTAATTGTTTTATTTTTATGTTTGCGTAAGTTAATAAATTGTGCGTGATCGTACACTAAATTTATATTATTGTCTTGTGTTATCTTTTAATATAGTTTTTAATTTCTTGTAATGACTCTCTGTTATTGTATTTATAACAAATAAAAAAAAGGTTTATGAGTTTATTTCAGATTCATACTTTTTTAACACTGCGCACAACAAACTATTTAGACTTAGTAGCATTCTGCCTGGGGACTAATCGGTAATGTTGAACGATAAAACCAAAGGAGAATGGCAGAAACCCCTGCATTTTTAAAACTACATAAAGGCTTAGCGTGCCAAAGTGAATATTAGACTATTAATTTTTCTATACAAAATTGCGTTTTGTTTATGTTAAGAAGAAATTATACAATCGTGTTTCAGCCTCTCTGCATACATTTAAAATTAAAAAGTAACCACCAATTAATTACTTTTAAATCACATAAAGTCCGCATTGGGAATGCTAAGTATTTAAAACAGTTGAAGACGTGGTTCCCGGTTTGCCATTCTTCTTTAAACAAAGGTCATAGAGTGCTGAAACATTGTTATTTCAGTTATATTATTATTTCAGTAATTGTCTGGGATTAGAAAACTATAATAATTTATCTGGAAACACGTTTAGGCATCTCTATTTCATTTAATTATTTCAGGACTTACCAAAGGGAATATTGTAGATGTGATGTGATGCTGAGAACCAACCATGGCTAAAAGACTGCCTGTCGATTCTATAACCAAACTCGCATCTCACTTCGAACCTCACTTCACTTCGCGTGAATTCGATATTAGAAATTAGCTGAATATAAGCTACTTTACCGATTGCAAAAGGTTTTAGCTACAGTAGCTATCTAAAATCTTTTGTGATTAAAAAAACAGCATATAATTTTTCCGTTTATGCTTTAAAATTCCCGCGCAGTGAAGTGAGGTTCGAAGTCAGGTTCGAATTTGGTTACAGAGTCGACAGGCAGTTCGGAATATTCGAATTTCCTTTTTATTTTCATAATAATTTCACGTTATGAGACTTATTTTGTAGCGGTTCTGATTAAGATAACACGAAATGTTTACTAAAGGATTTTCATTTTCCTTCGCAAGAGTTCTGTGAGAGTTTAATATAACTATCTTTTTAACTTTCAGTCGTTCTGTATTATTATTAATTTCTGTGTGGCCATGTTGCTTAATTTATTTATGCCCGAATACGAAACATGTCGGCCGACTTCTGCCGGCAAGTATTACATTTATTATTAAAAAAATGTATGCCTCTTTATTTGAAATGGGTGAATTGTTGGCATATAAACTTTTATTCGGTACCCTAAAATATTATTGTGAGAGCGTATTCACGTATTTAAAATAAAGATTGGTTATTCAAAAGGTTTTCACATATTTTCACTTTACATTATATGGTTTCCGTTATTAAGTTTATTGTTTTGTTGTAATTGTTTGTTAGCGAAGAAGTTTGACGACCTCCGTGGTCGAGTGTACACTGGTTTTCAAGGTGTTGCCATCTCTGAGGTCCCGGGTTCGATCCCCGGTTGAGTCAATTTAGAAAATGAACTTTTCAATATTAGCTCAGGTCTGGGTGTTTGTGATACCACCGTTGTCTCTGATTTCCATAACACAAGTGCTTTAGCTACTTACTTTGGAATCGGAGCAATGTATGTGATTATGTCAAATATTTATTTATTATTTATTAACGAACCTTGTTTTTAATCATACGCCTTAACTAATTGTATACACATGTCACATGTTTAAGAATAGCTGTGAATTCACATGTCAATGAGAAATCCTTACAACTCCGTTTAGTAATGAAGGAAGGTAGGACGCAAATGGCGATATGCACACCAATCTGCGAGGCACTCAGGCTTTTAGGCGAGTGTCGCATTTCCGACGCGATACTTAGCGACTGTCTGGCCAGCTGTTTCAGCATGATGTTGTAGTAAATGGAGCTGAAATACTATCGCCTTAACTGATGAGTGGATAAATGAAACTAAACAAATGAACTGAATCTATTAGAAAAAAAAGTGCAGAAGTATTTTCTTACGTTAAAAAACGGTTTGTAAACTGACATTGAACGATATTGTTCTTCAAGACATTTTACTTTATAAGCTCGTCCGCTATCTGAAAAACTCGAACTACGTCCATTAGACTTTAAAAATCCGTAAGCTATTTTCTAACAACTGTTGTTCCATCTTTTGGAGTTCAAGAATCGTAAGTTTTCCGTTTGGTAGTCCCCGTAATAATGGGTTGACAAACTGTCTGGACTCGGGAGCATCTCCGAGGGAGAAGTTTAGAATTGTTTGGACGCACGCGTATGCTTCACCTTTGGTTCAAAATGAGGGAAAGCGCGACTGAAGTACCGACAGTGGAATTTAAATATTTGAAATCATAGTACATTAGAAATAAAACACTTTTTACGGATTACAGCGCGTATATTATTGATTCAGGTGTTGTTATAGAATTATTTAGTTGGTATTTATTGGTTTTTAGAATTCCCGACGTTTCGACACCTTTCCAGGGGCCGTGGTCACGGGAGGACTACAGCAAAAAGGCTGCTCATATTTTTATGAAATTACCCGAGAGGTTTCTTCCGCTAGTTCTTTCTTTCAGAGGCCTCCCAATTTGTGAACTGGTAGTAGATTCAGTAGCTAGATCTTGTTTTCTAATTAACCTTATTCTATTTAACTCAGTAATAATGATTAAAATCAGAACGCAGCTATAAAATAATTTGATAAACTTGAATACATTTTTATAAAATTTTCGAGCGGGTAATTTCATAAAAATATGAGCAGCCTTTTTGCTTTAGTCCTCCCGTGACCACGGCCCCTGGAAAGGTGTCGAAACGTCGGGAATTCTAAAAACCAATAAATACAAACTAAATACTTCTATAACAACACCTGAATTAATAATATACGCGCTGTAATCCGTAAAAAGTGTTTTATTTCTAATGAACTGTACGCGCGAAAGTCTTAGAAGTGTATAATCATAGTACAGATATCATTATTTTTGCGATGCAACCATGATACAAGTAAACAATATCTTCTCTTCCCGTGACAGCTGGGTCACGTGATCGACCTAAGAATACGTCATGACCAATCGTGATGCGTTCTCAAACTACCAATTACACTTTATAGTGACGTTGTATTTGGCGATCATAGGAAGAGAATACTTGGTGAAGTATATGGTACCATGGATGCAATAAAACCTAACTGCAACAATAAAATTAAATATTAATAAAATTATTTATTATTGTTATTTAATAAATAAAGGGCTTAATAATGATCCTTGAGGCATACCAACAGATAGTTCACTGAGCGAAAAGAAGGAAAGATGCTAAATTCGCTTAGAGACAGACGAGGAATATAAAGAATACAATAATAACTGAGTAAACGGTAGAGCTTTTATTATTAATAATAATGACTAACGTTAGGAATATAAAAATAAATTATCAATAAGTCTGCAATTTAGATGGAACAAGTTGGGTATTATATTTAAGTCAGTAAACCTCTTAAAAATACTTAAATCTTAATATCTGCAATAAATTTTTGCCCAGACGCTTTTTGCCAACTTTTTGAGATGATGATAATAATGTATCATAACGCGTATTTTAATGTACATTATGAATATAAATAGACGCATAATGATGCATACTTCAAGATGAGCTCGTTTGAATATATTTGCGAAGAAATTTGTGGGACCCAGACCGCATTTAACAAGTTCATTGTATTTTTAATATGCTGGTTGAACTTGTTTGAATCTTATTACTTGAGGGGCATCCCTAATGAAGCTCGAGATCTAAGTTAATTATAATAATTCAAGAGACTAGGATATTGAACCTTTTTGTAGTCAAAAGTTTGCTTAAAATGTTAACTTCGGACATAAGTTTTCGGTTAGTTGAAATCCCAATAAAGTCGATTCGAAACTTTATTTATGAGATTCTTCGATCAAAGGCTACATTTATATATTTATAACCCAAACTACTATCGTACTCTAATTATATTTCTAAAAGCTTTATCTCAAACGAAACAAAATCATAGAATAGACATTATAAGTCCTAATGTTTTGCGCAAAGGATTATCTACATTATTAATTTAGCCTTGTTATGAAAAAGGGCTCATCTATTCATCTGCATTAATTTAACATATGTAATACATAAATAAAGGATTAAACCAGCAATGGTTCTCAACGCGCCGGTGGATTTAAACCTTTCTCGCTAATTGAATCAGCGGCTGAAAAAGTACAAGTGTTTGTAAGTAATTGGAAGTTCTTGGACTCGCTAGAGGCTCTTGGGATTCGAGGGGAACTATGTAAAAAGAAACGCGATAATCGAACGATGTTGATCATTCGATTTATTTAATTTTATAATGTTAATAATGTAAGCGGAATGAATGTTGTTCAAAGTACAGAGGCGATCGGAGGCGACGGGTCATGGGAAAGCCACCGCCTTTAAAAAGCTCACTTTTACTTTATTTACATAAATATTTGCGCATTTGGTCGGTTTCTTCGGACATACATTTGCGAAGGTTTTCTAAGAATTATTAAAATCTTTTTTAGTTTCGCTGTCAACATTCTGTTTATTTTTTCAATGTAAATATTCTACTTTAAACCGAGAGGTCGACTACAAATCATAATGAATACCTACTACATGCTATAGCTAAAACATTTACATGAAATTACGCATGGCTTTTACCATTGACTGATGCAAAAGAATCCATTACAGTGTAGATATTAAGAATTTGATATTTTATGCTTTGAATACGGCGGAGGAATAAAAATTGATGATGGTATTGTTTAAAAGTATATGAGTGCAATATAATATCTGATTAACTGTATTACTTCTCATAGTGTAAGTACTTATTTTTGTGAACTAACACAATCCATGTCTAACCAATTTGTTTGCACAAAAGTCTCGTATTTGCCACAAAGTCGGGTTAGTTTTTGCGGAGACTTACAGTTGCCTTAATTGTAGTTGCCGAAGTTCACCACCGATTGGCCGGGTATACACAGCACAGAATAAATAAAGCTAAAGCAGTAACACAACTACAAACGTCCGAATCAGCGCACTCATTCAGACACATGTCAATTGAGAAGAGATGTCTTAATAATGTTCGCAGTGCAGCCAGTAACGACGCGAGTGCCACGTGCCGTCGTGTCAGGCAGTACAGTTCCCGGCAACCATCTTGAAACATTTTTTTCACATGCACTAGGTAGAGGGATTAGGTGACCAATAGCGGGCTCCGGTGCCCCCCGCTGCCACCCGCCCCCGCCCAGCAGACCTGAAATAAGTGTTCTGCGCAGGTGACGCTACTATTCAAGAAGTTTGCCTGTCATTTGTACTGTCTCAATGTGTTAATGTGTCACGCTTGATCAGCCTACGCACCGGCGACTTTGACAACGACGAGGGACCAACGCAATTAGACGCTGTGTAGTAGAGATACTGCTTGGTACGTACTGTGTACAAAGCGACACAGTTTTCTGTAACAAGGGCACTTCATAACAACAAGGATTAAACACGCAAGTTTGAGGGCTCCAGAGCGGATGCCGGTGGAATGCTGAAAGTTATTCCCGGATAAGGTAAGCTCGTGGATACACGTGATTGTAATTTGTATACAAACTATAACGTTACTAACTACTGAATAGCAGCCTCAATAGTAAAAAATTGAAAGACACAAATTGTTTGCGATGAACATAACAGCAGAAATTGTAACAATCATTAATAATATTTTGAAAGTGATCCATTTCTACAACTTGTGTTATTTTAAATAAGCTTGAATCCTGTAAATTGATTCAATAGAAATGAGCTAATTAAATAATGTTATTTTGTTATTTATTTATGAATCTATGTTAATTGTAACATGTATGAATGAAATGTCAATAAATGCAGTACCTCATTCATAAAAAATAACATTATTTAATTAGCTCATTTCTACTGAATCAATTTACAGGTGTCAAGCTTAATTCAAAATTTAAGGTTCAGTCTAGGCTATTACAAAAAACATATATATATATATATATATATATATATATATATATATATTATATCAATTCATACAATTCAATAAACTTTAAGACAAGTAGGCAGAAGCAGACCCATTCCCACTGGCAGCACCCGTTCACGAGCATGACGCATGAACCTGCCATCGCTTCGCTCAACCATATTTGAGGGAACGTAACGACCCGCCTCACACGACACCACCGCAGAAATGATTAAAGAGAGCATGACATACTTAGGCTACCCATGTTAAGGCATCGAATTGAAAACTAATATCCAAATGCTTTTCATAGGCCTATAGAAAGTGATATTCGTATTCGTATTCGTGTTCGTATGCGAATGCGTATAAGGCCTTGCATTCGAATATTCGAAATATTCAAATAATAAAGAGGTTCAATCGTATTCGTATTCGTAAACGTGTTCGTCTTCGTGTTCGTGTTCGTAGTAAAATGCGTATTCGTTTTTGTATTCGTATAAGTATTCGCTTTCGCTTTCGCTTCCTTTTCCGTTTCCGTTTCCGTTTCCGTTTCCGTTTCCGTTTCCGTTTCACTATGCGCACTATGCGCATTTTAGATGGCACTATGCGCAGCTGGCTTGTGCTACAGAGTTGCTTCCTGCACTGAATTTTTGTGTCAAAACATAAAATGGTGGAAACAGTAGCCATGTTTTTTTAATCCAATTTGAGATTGCGTCGTACCTACATTATTGTTCTGAACTAGGCTCTACAGTTTAGTATAATTTACAATATCTAATGTAGCTCTGTGATATAAACAATTCGTTACACTGGGTCGCTAACTACTAAACCACGTTCGCCAAATATGTAAAATAAGTTGGCAAGTGAGTACTAAACCTTGGCTAAGCAACCGCAGTAATCTCCTAATACGGTATTATGACAAAGTACAATCATTAAGCAAGCCGAGCCCACAGGACCCCGTGCTTACTTATAACTTGACTTTTTAAGTACTTCTTGGTAATTGGAACTTAATTTAGTATTAGAATAGGAAAGCCAAGGGATAAAATGTAACTCCACAAAACTTGTTCTCTTTTTTGTATAACAAGTTACTCACACACACGCATACACACAAAACACACTCACATAACACAAAAACACATAACACACATTATTATTATAAGCAAAGTCACATCTGTGGCAGAGTTCAGAATGTACCGGCTGCATCTACGCATCCTATGTATGCATCCTTTTTTTTACGCGGTGCACTATTTACACGATCTGATACCTGATCATTTTTCCTAAAGCAAGCATCTGGCTAATACTACGAATACTTTAATTCCTTATTCCACCCCCCCACGGAGCGCTTTACCAGTCTGGGAGGGGCTAACTGTCTAATTTAAAAATCTATCGCAATCGCTTTCATTTGACAGTTGGATCCGACACATTGCTGCATTTCTTTTGTTAATTTTTTATTTGTGCCAAAAAAAAGCATCAATGTGTTTCATCTTGAAAGCGATTGCGATAGATTTTGAAATTAGACAATAGAAAGGCAGGTTCCAATTTTCACTCACTGTGTTGTATTGTAACTAAAGTTCTATTTGTTCCTGACCTCGTCGTTGTACAGGTACAGGTTTTGCATTGAGATTATTCCTATAGATGAGCGGCCTTTGGGATCGAACTTTATCTATTGATTACTAAACAAAAAATAAATATATAACCTCAATAGTGAACTTTGAACCAGCGTATTTTCTACTTTAACTGAACTTAAGGAAGCAGTGTTGTTCAGTTCAAAACCAGAAAAATATTTAGATTAATATGTATTGATTTTATTAAAATCTGCTTGCTGCAATATTTTTACCGGCAAAATAGTTAAAAATACAGTATCTCAACAAAAGCTTTAGTAAAGGCTTTTAAGTTAATTTCAAAGGGTAAACTTGAGAATGTAAATTTTAATTACTAAACGGGATAAAAAATCGATTAGCATAAAATAATAACTTTAAAGTGCAGTCGAGCACTCTGGTCTGTTATTGCGACGGATTATGCTAACGAATCTCGATAAAGCCTTTCTTCCTGGTACTACAACAATTGGGATTGTTTTTATTTCTCAAGGTGTATTTTAGTTTTAGTTCTCACTAGCTCCCTTCTAGAGACTTTATAAGTCACCGGACCACGAGGAAACCCTATTCCTCGTAGTCCTACTAGTACGATAAGTTATACATAGAAAAAAGTACAGTGAAAGTAAATAAAAATGGAATCCAAGTATCACAAATTAAGTTTTATTACCATTTTGTACTTTCGAAGTTTTTATACTATTGCAACATAAATAAATAAGTCAATATTAAGAATTGTCATATTTTCCTGATTTACCAATGACATGTCACATAATCTTAAAAAAATAGACCAAAAAGTTTTTATGTTCAAAAATAATCTTGGTCTTGTGATTGTACCGCAGTAGGACTACGAGGAACTAGACATTTATCATTAATAATTTTACTCTACAGTAGTAGGACTACGAGGAATAGGGCTTCCTCGTGGTCCCAGTAGGAAAAATTAGTAGGACCATGAGGAAACGGGTGTTTTAAGATGTTTGCGAGACAGAAATCTGTTGAAGCCCACGTGGTGGTGTTTTTTTAAAGTAATTACGTCGGTTTTTAAATCCTAACTAATATTAAAAATGTGAAGGTAATTTTGTTTGCTTTTTATGTTGTTCACGTCTTAACTACTCAACCGATTATCATGAAATTTTGCTCTTTTCGAGGGATTGAAAAATAACAGGCTACGCAGACGAAGTCGCGGGCGGTCGCTAGTTCCAAATCATAGTAAAATCATGGTTTTCACGTTCCACTAATGCGGCGGTTGTGAACACATTTGGCACGTTGTATGTAAAACATATCCCTTAATATAAATTGTTGTATTCGGTGCATCGAACCAAGCACTAGAGCTTATCCAAGTTTATTGAGCACAATGTTTATGTTTCAGATTAAGCCAAAGATTTAAGATACTAATACGGCCACGCCGGGCATCTATACTTAACTAAGTTATTATGTAAGATTTTATTGTGAGTCGGTTCTTATTAAGACATGCTGCTATTTAATTTCTTCCAAATATTGACTTTATCTTGTAAAAGGTTTAGCAAGCTTAGCACATCAGTATCACACATACAAAATTGCTGTACTCCGTGGTCGAGTGGCTTTGTACACCGGTTTCCAACGTGTCGCCATCTCTGAGGTCCCGGGTTCGATCCCCGGTTGGGTCAATTTAGAAAACGAACTTTTCAATATTGGCTCAGGTCTGGGTATTTGTGAATACCACCGTTGTCTCTGATTTGCACAAGTGCTTTAGCTACTTTGGAATCGGAGCAATGTATGTGATGTCGTCAAATATTTATTTATTGATTATTATTTATTTATTTATAATACCTAACTAAAGCACATTAACTTAAGGTTCAAACAATTAGAGATTTTTGTTTAGATATCGATTAGAGATTTGATCAAATAGGGATTTCTGAAATGCTCCGCAACATGTACCTCCCTTAATGTATTCGAGGCTTTATTTATTTTGAAACTCAGCTGCTCTTTTTCATATCACAACTGTCAAAGCATCTGTCAAGTAAGCTACTCAGAACTTACTTTTACATTGTGAAACAGGCCCTAAGCGTCTCTTTTTGGTTTAGTATTGTGTTATTAGTGACCTAATAATAAACAAGTTACTAATAACAAACAAAACGACAAACAACTATCACTGTTGAATATTTGTTTTGTTGAACTCAAGTGGCCTGAGGCATATCATAACAAATACTTCTGTTCTTAAAAAAACAAAAGGTTTTCCTGGATCTCGGCTTTCCGACGTGCTGTAATCTCTAAGTACCGTCCGCAAAAACAGCGCGAGGTAAAAGCCGTGTTTTTGTGAACCTTGCCCCATGCGTTCGCCTTTGATCAATCACAGCTCTTTGGTACACTCTTTCTTTGGTATTTATTGAAGTACTAGCTGGTGCCCGCGACTTCGTCCACGCGTAATTCGGTTTTATTAAATACCCTTGTTTGAGGATTCCGGATCTAGTGCACATAGACACTTCAGGATACGCGCCGCTAGTGCATAATAAATACTCGCTACCGGTTCCTACAGACCCAGTTTTTTGACATATATTTTTCAAATATATCACTTAAGTTATCTGAGAGAATAGCATTTTATTTTGAAGTTAGTTATGTCTTATATACCAAACAGTTAGACACTAAATACAGGCGAAAAAAATGGACCAATGACACAAACTAGAATAATAAAGTGATAGTTATAGTATGATGTGGTACTTGTATTATTATGTACTCTGTGGAGGTCGCCCAAATTTTGCGACGTATTTCAACCTAGTACCTATGTTTCTTAGAGAAAGTTGTTCAGTTTCATGATCTGAACACATTCTGAAAGTTCCGTGACTTTTAAATTAATCATCCTATGTAGTCGTTTCTATAATCGACGACCTCCGTGGTCGAGTGGCTTTGCACACCGGTTTTCAAGGCCATCTGAGAGGTCCCGGGTTCAATCCCCGGTTGGGTCAATTTAGAAAACGAACTTTTCTATATTGGCTCAGGTCTGGGTGTTTGTGATACCACCGTTGTCTCTGATTTTCCATAACACAAGTGTTTTAGCTACTTACTTTGGAATCGGAGCAATGTATGTGATGTTGTCAAAAAATATTTAAAAATAATACAGGATAAAATAAACTCTGATACCAACAAAGAGACACTGGCCATCTCTAGCAGTGATATCCAGCGGTCAGCGCGCCCTAATGAGTGGAACTTTTTGCGTGGGATTAGCTCGTCTCGTCTATCTGACGCTCGCTAAATGACTTGTTAATCTTGTTATACGCTCATTAATGAATTTAACTACGCCATCTGTGGGTTTTCGACTCCAAAATTTGGTAAACTATTGTATTAAAAACAAATCCTATTCTTAGTGGTAGATATTCAATAAGCTTAAGCTTGTAAAGCAACACAACATGTTGAGCACAACTTTTTAACATAAATATATCATTTGGCAAGAACGCGGGCTGTTGCGCAATGTTACGCGTCAGATTTTTTTGAGAAACTAAAAAACTTACTTTATAGATAAAATACTTTTATTACATTTTCAAAGAATTCTCCATCGGCCTCTATACAAAGTTTCATGCGTCTGAACCAATTTTCGAAGCACTTTTTCAGTCTGCCGCAGACACCCTTTCTTCAGCCTTCTCTTCTTCCGGCGATGACAACTGTATCCCTTTGATTTTTTATTTTAGGTAATAAAAAGAAGTCCACGGTGCCAGATCAGGAATGTAAGGAGGGTGACCCAAGACTTAGACCGGTGTGGTGTCCAGGTAGTCTATCGTTTTGAGCGCTGAGTACCTGAGTACTCAGTGCTCACTGCCTGGTTTTGATTGACATCAAAACCAGACAGTGTTTTAAAAGACAGAAACTGTTAATCGCAAAACTTTCACATTTACCCCCTTACTAATAAAGATTGTATAGCAGTTGTATAGTTACACAATGGTTACTCTCTGTCGAACTATTTAAGTTTGACATTAAAAAGAAAGGGACAAAACAGTGTGTAACTAAACATCTGCTATAGAATCTTTATTAGTAAGGGGGTTATAATATTAGTAGGATGTTTGCATTAAGCAAAATAATGTTAACTGTACAGTATTTTATCTAATCATTAATATTTAATATTTTTTCTTGGAAGCACCATACATTTTTGGTCCCTCGAGCCGGATAAAATGTATGACAAAATCACCGCCCATTTCAATAAATAACAAAAAGGTTGTGTCGTTCCGTTCCACGTAATCAAGTTCCATCCGACGCAGTATTAACATGATTTTTGTGCGTTTACCTCTGATTAATCGGCGGGCCATTCTTCCCGCTGTAACGGGTACATTTTCATAAATCACAGCTATAGGTCTGTTTGAACTGATGTATAGGGTTCCACACTTTTCTACTGAAATAACTAACTTAGTAAATTGTTGGCCACCTTTTTTGTGTCTAACTTTTTTGAGGACTTTATTATCATTAATAAATAATTACATAGCCTTTATTCTGGTACTTGAACATGATTTTTCACGTTATATTACATAAATTTTGTAAAATATCTATAACTGCATCTGTTTCTCTAACGAAAAAGGCGTCTTCCATCTTTCTTTATTCTTCTCTGTCTCTGGCTATTTTCACATTTACCTGCTATCATTTTTAATTCATCTTCACTTAAGGACTTGATTAGTTCACAATGTAGTTTTGGTTGGTAACATTGACAGCAAATCGATGATTGTAGTATCTTGCAAGTAGGAGATGACAAAGACATTTTGACGACCTACTTGGTTGAGTGGTTTTGTACACCATTTCTGAGGTTCCGGGTTCGAATTAAGAAAATTAACTTTTTTTAAAAGGCGTACTTTTCCACCGTTGTCTCTTGATTGTTATAGCACAAGTGTTTTAGCTAGGTACTTACTATGGAATCAAATCAATGTTTGTGATGTCGTCTAATAAAAAAATTATGAGTACCTAGTTCACAACGTAGACGTGCCTTGTCTTATCTTATTTTAATAGAAGTATAAAAATAATTTGAAACACTTTAATGCTATTTAATTTTGCAGCTCAGCAAGAACAGAAATTCCAAAGAAAACAATTGGAATAGGCAGGTACACAAATACATTTTTAACAAAGTACTTCCTTTACTATAAACAGCAAAGGGATCAATATTCATACAGCCTCAAGCGTCATACGTCGCTCTCGTGTCTTATTAAATTGTTGGCAGAAATGTACCCTTTTCCTTTTCAGGAAAAAAATATACGGAACCTCGCGAGTAAAACGAGTGGGGACAGTTTTTTTGAGCGATGTGTGTTGGCACGCTTGTTGTGAGCTAACAAAGAAGTTAAAATCTTTGTTGTACCTGCGTGAAGTGCTTCGTGTAATTTTTTGCCGGCTTCTCTTTTATTTAGCCACTGTTTATTATGGTTGTCCGGGCGGTTTATCGTTGACGGGTGTTCGTTTGTTTTTGATAAATAACATTGATAGGGCTTGATTGCGAGGAAATAATATACTTTTGTTTGGGTACCGATTTTGCTCTCGCACGTTGGAATTCAATTATTGTAATCAGGTTGTTTAAATGTTCTACTGTAATTTGTGGGGTTAAGCGCCAGTCAGCGCTACTAAACCCTGAAACCACAGTATACTACAACATGTTACAAAAATACCCCTAATGCCTAATATGGTATAATATAGGGACATTAAACTGATCAACTTTTACTATGGGACCAACTCTGAAATCAGAGTTCAGTTTGATGGTCCCTATAAACCATATTCGGCATTAGGGGTATTTTTGTAACATGTTGTATATTCTAATATGCACTTTTAAACTTTCGCTTTTAATATTCATCATTAGTTATGTTTGCGTTTAATTCCTGTTATTTCCACTAAGTATAAATTCTAATATATCACGAAAAAAAAATCAGCTGTTTCATATAAAAATTAAAATCGAAAATATTAAAATGTATGAAACAGCTGATTTTTTTTTCGCGATTTCAGAGTTGGCCCCATAGTAAAAGTTGTTCAGTTTGATGGTCCTTATATACCATATTCGGCATTAGGGGTATTTTTGTAACACCTTGTATATACTGTGCTGAAACTATTTTCGATAGTCAGCAATTATCTCAGTTCTCTCAATGCAATTCTCTAAAATAACAATAAGGTTTCCCGTCCACGAGCGATTTTTTGTTGCCGAGTATAGAACATACAGAGTTCAATAATTTTGAATTCTGTACATAGAACAAATAGAATTTGACGACCTCCGCGGCCGAGTGGCTTTGTACACCGGTTTTCAAGGTGTCGACATCTCTGAGGTCCCGGGTTCGATCCCCGGTTGGGTCAATTTAGAAAACGAACTTTTCTATATTGGCTCAGGTCTGGGTGTTTGTGATACCACCGTAACATACCATTCCATAACACAAGTGCTTTAGCTACTTACTTTGGAATTGGAGCAATGTATGTGATGTTGTCAAAATATTTATTTATTTATTATATTTCATATGTAAACGCCCACGAGCTACAAGAAGTAGCTCGGCGACTAATCGCCCGCAAAATGACACTGACAATAGTGACAAAGAGTTTACTTAGCCAGCGACCAAAACCGCCGCGATTAACGCCGCGATAATAGCAGCTACAAGAAGTCGCTCGTGAGCGCTGACGCTAAGTCGTTCACAGAAACAATAACTTGCAAACTGTAAACAAAACATAGATCTAGCTTTCACTTAATTACGTAGAAAGATGCAGTATTAGATTATCAAGAAAATCCAACGTAGTAGGAAACGTAAAAACTATTGCACGTACAGTCGAGTCCACAAATATGTTGACACTTTTGACAGGATGTTGACTTTTATAACAAAGACATAAAGGTTGATGAACTGACAAAGGTGCGTACATATTATTGAACTCGACTGTACCTACTGAAACATATATAAAGATGGGATATGCTTTTAAATCAGTGCCTTAAGAAGCTGATTATCGTAGCTAACATAATACAGGGCAGATGGTTATACTTAATTAGTTAATGAAATCATAAACTTCTTTAAAAGCTTATATGAATAGTGCAAAAAATTGGAAAAATACAGAATAGAGTCGGTCAAGTTAAAACATAGGATCCTTTTTATCCAGGTCAAAAGTCAAAGGGTTTTCCGAATGTCCGCGTGGACGAAGTCGCGGGCGAAAGCTAGTATACAAATAAAAACAATCGCATCGTGGAAACACTAACAGTTTTTATCGTCGGCTAATCTAAATTGTGGCAGCAAAAGTTCATTCACAAAGCTGACCTCATTTCCCTAACTTTGCAAATGAAATTGGCTCCCATTTCGTTTTATTTTCAATTCGTAAAAGTGTTTACAAAAACGAACGTGCATTTAAGAAAATTCACCAGAATTACCGGAGATAGTAGTCGACCGCTATTTGGACGGCATAATTGGGAGTCAGGTTTGCTAGGAAAAGCGGATTAATAGGCCAAAGTCTTTAACAAACAAATTTTCTTTTCCATCGATGTTTTAAAATTTAAATGAAACTTTCGGAGCAGCAAACACAGTACCTATTTTTCCGGTTAGATAAATAATGTAAAGTATCGAAATATTTGAAACCTAAATATTGAACTTAAAGGATGTCACCAAAAATGGCCCAAATGATGTACCGAGGTACACTCTGCGGAAAAAAATACCCTAAAATACCCTGAGTAATATACCAGTAATATATATTTTTTAATTAATGGTTTTTTGGAGACGAGAAAAAAAATATTTTATTTCAAAAATACGCTCGATATAAGAACCTGTTACAAGATTATATCATAACATTCAGCTCTTTGGTAGTCGAAAAACTGTCAAGTTGAAAGGGAATATCCGAGTTATTATAAAAAATACAAAACAAACGATAGCAACGAGCACCCCGAAACGCCGAAACGAACGGAATGACGTTTCTCTCATGACGTTTTGTTTGACAGGGTTTGACGGCACTGAGTTGTTTGTGTTACCAGTAGTTTAAATATTTAAAATATAAATATAAATATTTAACAACATCACAAACATTAATCCGATTCCAAAGTAAGTAGCTAAAGCACTTGTGTTATGGAAATCAGAGACAACGGTGGTATCACAAACACCCAGACCTGAGCCAATATAGAAAAGTTCGTTTTCTAAATTGACCCAACCGGGGATCGAACCCGGGACCTCAGAGATGGCGACACCTTGAAAACCGGTGTACAAAGCCACTCGACCACGGAGGTCGTCAAGTTTACACTTTTCTTGAGTTATTTCTAAGTTTTATATAAGATTGTAATAAAATCAAATAATTTTCGGAATCCTCGAATTTTTCCCTACATTTTGGTATACATGTACTTTAGGTACATAAAATGGGCTAAAATGTATGAAGCGATTAGTGACCTCCTTTTATATTCAAAAGATTTAGGGTCAGTTTTCCATTCCGGTTATGATAGGTAGACAATTTACTAAACCAGAAGTTAGAACTTAATAGTTGAGGATTTAAAACAGCTACTTAACCCCTCTCTACTTATCAACAAAATTGATATTTTTTAATTTCTTTTATGAGTCTTATCGTTATAAGCGCACATAGCTTATAAGAGTTTTAAGAGTATTAAAATAATTAGCACATGAAACCTTTATGATCATTTGCGATTAATACTCGTAGTAACGTGAATCGATGGAACTTTCTATGCCACAAAAGGATTAATGGTAAAGTTTTCAAATCAAAATCAAAAAGTCAAATTTATTTATTTGTATCAAACAGTACAAGGTTCTTAGAAAAAATACAACTAATAAAGCATCTTAGTATGGATAAGTGACAAGATTAGGCAGTTAGTCTACGAACTGAACCATTGAGTTGATTCAAGTACCCTCCGTATTAGTATAAAACTGTGCCTCGGTAATGCCAAAGTTCGTACAACAACTGACATATTAGTGCTATATTTGGAATAGGAAAATCAGAAATCTGACTAAATGGAAAGGTGGTATTTTGATAAAAATATAACGTGCGTAAATCTGCGACATTGAAAGGGAATTTGTATTAATAGTTTTGAGTTCCACGTGGTCTGGATTGAATAATTTATTAATTCTTTCTTTACTATTATTTTACAACATGTAATTTCTCAACATCACAAACTAATATTTTTATTAAAATCTATTTATCTTCAAAATAAGCAATGCTGTGTGTTTCGTAATCTGATCAATTCATAGGAAGGTCACATCTAGATTTTTATATTCTGCTTGTCACTACTACATTAATACACTATGGTTAAATCTAAATTAATATCTGAAGTGCACAGCATTAGCCACATCTGTCGAGTTAACTTCCGACACTCGGGGAAAAGAATAATCAAGAAAGCGGAACAACGCATTAGTGGCAATGTACTAAGTTGGTGAGTTCAGTTCTGTACAATTATTATTGGCTAGCTTTGTATGCAGCGCTCGCACGGTGGGGTGACCATACTATTACACAGCCACGCGCTTTACGATCGGCAACTCACGTGCTTTACCACTTTGCAGAAAAATCCGTGTGCGCGCGTATATCCCCTGCACTAATTAAAGGTATGTTAGTGACGGCGCGTGCAAGCGATTTTAACCTTAGGAGTGGTAAAGCAGAAGTGTTGTAGTACGTCAGCACTCAGTGCTATAATTTATTCTATATCACTAGCCTTTGTCGCTGGAAAGTGTTGCACTACCCATCATATATTCTTTATTTATTAATTTTAGGAAGACTATCGACTAATATATTTTACTAAATAACAATTTAGCAACAAAGAGTCATTTATAAGTCTCCACTGATAGAAACAAATTGTATAGCTAATGATACAGTTAAGTTGAAATTAAGTTAAATCATAATTTATAGGCACAACACTTAGGTATTGATGAAAGTGGGTTATTGTGAACGTCACAAGTAACCTAAATTAATCTAATTAAGTAACCCAAATAATTACGATATTACGACCACCGCAACATGATATTTTAAACTAGCTTCCACCTGCCACTTCGTCCGCGTGGACATTAAAAAAATCCATAGGAAACCTCTGACCGGGATTAAAAGTATCCTTTGTTTTTAATCCAGACTATAAACTACCTGTGTGCCAAATTACATCCAAATCCATTCAGCTGTTTTTGCGTGATTAAGTAACAAACAAACATGTAACCTTTCACATTTAAAATATTATTAGGATAGGTAACAAATAAAAATCCTTTATAACTTCAGACGTCTAAATTTAATTGGAAGGAGTTCTATCTTATCTTAAACGCTTCAATCTCCTATGAGCTGATTTTTCAATGCTTAGATAACAATTTATTTGTTTGATAGCGTACTATACCGCCAATTTTAAAATGTTTGTCATACGTTTGTCAGTCATAGTTTTTGAAAGACTTATTTTTATTTGGTTACTAATTAAACTAACAGGTATCTGTTATCTAGGATTAATAATCAGCCCTAAGTCAATTTCAATTAGTTAAGTTCTTTAACAAAATGTTTATTCAAAGTTCTATTCAAATGAAATAAAAGTGTAAGTTAAAGTGTAAAAACTCCTCAACTTTACAAAGGAATTTTAAATGGCAATAAGTGTCAGTTCTGTCTAGCAGAGCGCTCGAAGTGGCGTCACCCTACCCGGAAGGGGAAGTTTGCGCAAGTTCCTTACTTTTATTAACGGTCCAGCTAATAATAAAGACGGAACTCGCGTTAGTGTTTAGCAAAAAAGCACTAAGGATTTAGTGGTTTAATTTAAGTTCCGAAGAATATATTAGCTGGTGAGGTTGGCGACAGAGGTTTTTCATTTATAACGTGAATATTTTCCGCAACTTCACTTAATATTAAGATTGTATATATTTAATATAACTTTACTATACTGAAGTGAAATAGCTGTGGAATGCGGGTAATATTAAAAAAAATATATTTTGTTTATAACTAAACTGAGAAGCTCAGTGGCGCAGTGGTTTAGCGAATAGCCCTGCGATTGCGGAGGTTAAGCAACTTTCGCAAGGGTCGGTCATGGGATGGGTGATCTTGAGTTCCTCCGTGCTTCGGAAGGCACGTTAAGCCGTTGGTGCCGGCTGCATTAGCAGTCGTTAACACCCACCAATCCGCATTGGGCCTGTGTGGTGGATTATGACCCATCCTCCTTATCCACCCATAAGGTAGGCCTGTGCCCCATCAGTAGGGACATTAAAAATGGCTGATGTCAACTCAAACTGTCTAAGCACTTCAAGTGTAGTAGTAAATTATTAAAAAAAAGTCTTAAACTTTTAAAACACAGCTAACGATTTCTTATTTTTCATTCACTTAAAGTGTGCAAAGTCATGAGTGGATCCGCCAAATTTTGTATTTTTCCCAAAATCTAAAGCTTCCGCATCTCTTAGCGCTTCTCAAAACATCCTGTGGTTATGTCTAATAAATTACATCGGGTCCCTTCCAAATCGGGAAGTAATTGGACAAAATAAGTGCTTCTGTTGCTAAGAGGATTTGCGCTACAATTTTTTTATTATTATCTTGTAACATCATCTGGCCGCTCCGTATTGTTGGACAGATACCGTTATTGATATCTTTCTCATTTTGTTCCATTATGCTCGTACTTTCGCAAAGATAAAAGCTTTTCTTTTTCGTAACAAACCAATATCTTTTAAGAATGCAGTGACCATTTTGTGAACGACATTGTATTTTTTTTAATTCGAGATTCTTGCATTTACATTGCTGCTTTTATACAATACTTAATTATACTAGAAAAAATACGTCTCGCACCACAGATCATATTCTCGGACGGGAATTGAACCCGCAACCTTTGGATGTCCGGTCCAATGCTCTTACCGTTTAGCTACGTACAGCAGTAGCTACTTAGTGACTCGTTAGCCAAAGGTCGCGGGTTCGATTCCCGTCTGAGAATATGATCTGGTGCGTGTCGTATTTTTCTAGTATTATTTAGTATTGTGTAACGACATTGTTTTTTTTAATCAAACCTTACAAGCAAATTGAGATCTCGATCTAAAGCGCTTATAAAATTAAACAATACTAATATTTTATTTTAATTCCTATTAATTAGTACAAAAATAATACGTTGTTTTAATTTAGTGAGATTAGACTGAAGGAAATAAAAAAAATGTATCAATTTGCTCTAACATTAATCGGCATTTTTTCGATGAAGAAATAATTAACGACGTAATTAAAATTACGATAACAAAGCTGAGCTTGCTTCTGTAACGCGTTAAGAGGAGTTATTAAATGATCTACTAAATTATCAAACTGCGGATTAATAATAATTAAGTTAATTAGCTCATAAATTAAGGAACCATGAGTTACTGAAGTATTTATTATGATAACGAATTTGGTAATCGAATGAAATAAAAGTAATCGACAACTTTTTGTAACATTTTTTAATTACCGTACGCACTCATATTTAAGAAATCATGAGAAAACATAAAATGTGCGAGTGGGAGAGCGACAAAACGCCTTTTATGCCGGGTTGATATGATAAGAGTCAGCTCGGACCGAGTGAACTCGGATTACTACTCAGATGCTACTCGTATTGTGTGAACATGTAGTCCGAGTGCACTCGGAAGTGCTACGTAAGAAGCTGCCTCGTACGAGTGGACTCGGTCGTGACTCGGTCCGAGCTGACTCTGATCATATCAACACGGCAGTGTTGAACATAATTATCCAGTTCACCGATATGATTAAAAAAAAGTAATAAAAAAGAAAATTACTGTGTTCACTTTTCGTTCAAAATCTAGCTTTCTAAATTTCAATTTAATCGAACATTCCAAATTCAAATATTCCCGCCGCCTATTTGTGCGGTTGTTTGTTTCCAAATTCAAATATTCCCGCCGCCTATTTGTGCGGTTGTTTGTTGCAAAACCCAAGGCAAGGCTCTAATGAGCATATCCGCCTATACCGATCGCTGATTGGTCCGCCAAAAGTACTAGAATCTTAGCCGGCTTCCGCGACACATCGCGGCGTTGAATTAACATAAAAAGCCTAGAAAACGGTGTGTGTATAATTCAAAATCAATGTTTATATTGTTTATCGCGTGTGCGAGCACCTATAATAATTATGATTTTCAAAATATCAAGTGCGGGTAGTGCCAGTTTCTGGACGTCCTTTGTGAAACCACGCGATGGGCTACCATCTTCTTTCACCCACGAGAAATGCAACTGCTGCTGAGCTGAAGGACACGCGGAGGGACTCCAGGTAGGTGAATAACTACTTACTTCGGTGTTAGCTCAAATAAACCGATCACTTTTCTGAACGGCGGGCGGGAATATTCCATCAAAATTAGATTCTAATTTCCCGAACCAGATGACATCTAGGACCTATTTGCTATTCTATAATCGTTCAGCTGGGTCACGTTGTCACATATAATATGTATAATTTTACCTAATGACCTGAAAAATATATATTTTATAACGCTCAAAAACTCCCAAAGCTATCACAGATTTTCTTTTCTAAAAAAACGTAATAATTGACGTATTTTCAAGGTTTTTATAATCGGTAATTAATAACCTGTAGTCACCTGGCACAACACGACACTGGTAAAGGCAATATGTTTTACCATTAAAATTTTAATTAAGGTGGTAAACCAATTTAAATTTTGTAACTTTTATTTTAATAACTGTTTTCATCAATTATTTATCGTTAAGTTTCATTTAACTGTAATCTATTTGACAACAATCTATTTACATTACAGTTTAAATATGGAATTAAATTAAAACGCCGTCATAGTGTAGGGGCTGGTTAAATATTTTTCAATTTGAATTTTCGAAATATATTTTGTGTTTATTTTTTGGTTTCGAATCACCACATGGCTATGGCAATTTAATTTACATGATCATCATCCCCACTGCTGGGGCACAGGCCTTCCTTATGGATGGAAAAGGAGGATGGGCCATGCCACACCAAGCAGGCCCAATGCGGATTGGTGGGTGCTAACGACTGCAAATTCAGCCGAGACCAATGGCTTAACGTGCCTTCCAAAGCACGGAGGAGCTTCACATAATAAATTTTTGGTCACCTATCCCATGACCACCCTTGCGAAAGTTGTTTAACCTCCACAATCGATGGGCCAGGCGCTATTACACTGTGCCACTTAGATCCTCAAAATTCCTCATCATCATTCATTTAATTTACATTCTGTATAATTATACGAATCTCCTATATTATATCATGGGCATAGATCGAGCAGACAGCCTCTCAAATCACCGCCAAACTCATTATCATTATTAATGATTATCCGTAATTTTCCCGAGTCACATATCAGTAGCGCCCTCTCATTAATTATGTAAGGACTTACAGAATCGCTACGTCTAAAAAAAATATCAGCAAATTACCAAACTACGCCATTATTAATTTGGAGTGTTAAGTCTAACAGCTCGAAATTATTTTCTAGGAATCAACATGCGTTAAAAATTAAGTGAGAACGGTGGTCTCAGAAAAAAAGTGAAACTAAATTTCACAATTAATACAAATTACGTTGGTATCCAAAACAAGAAAAAAACTGCAATAGCGACGGGCAAAAGTTTGATAGGTGCTTTTAAAGTGGAATAGTGTTTAGACGCGATTGGCAAGCGAGCAAAGCGAGCGAAACGTTTCGGACTCCAAAGTGCAGTGCAAATTGCAGCACTACTTTTATTTGCTGGGTACTTCCAAAGTTGGAGGTACACTTAAGTTGGAGTAAATATCATTCGGATTATCGGGAAAGGCAATTAAATTTAGATCGAGAAAAAGTTCAGTTGAGCGAAAATTTGTGATTTTGTTTTTCTTAAACTTTTCCAGGATTGCCCGGTTCATTTGGTACCTGCTACTATTTTACTCTTTTCAAGACAAAATACAACTCTTCTCTCGTTTAAAACTTTTTTTTTATCGAACTTTGTAAATGAAATGAGTACACAAGACTGCTTCCGTATCGTTTAAAAAGATTAACATCTTCTTCGTTTTATGTTTTGGCGGTTCCCTTGTAGATTTCGCCAGTGTCGAGTGATTTGCTTAGGGGTTTTTTTTTAAACCTACAGACTCTGCTTTGCTACTTCAAGGCGTATTGTGAAAGTACAACGCCGAGATATAGTGGTGGTTGAAATTAGATTTGAGACTGTAGAACCCACTGTTGAGCAATCTGCAATAAAAAGATTAACATGCACAACAGCGAAGATATTGTGTGAAGTGCGACAGTCATAATGACGAGTCTTTCGGGAAAACTTGCAAGTGTCGAAAATTACGAGATGCTCATCAGTGAACTAAATTTAATAAGCTAAAGTTTGGGCAGCGCTGCAGAAATATGGATAGACTACTGGAATGAGTTTCTGGCTGCGAGACGTTGCCGACAACGGAACGAGATTAACAGAACTTAGACAGAGTTTATAAACATGCTGAAATTTGTATGATAACCTATTTTTAAGAAGGATGTGTTTTTAATTTTTGACTTTCTGTTTAAAGTTTTAAGGGAATTAATTAATAAAATAAACTGCAGGCAACAGCGCAACTAATTTAAAGTTTATCCATACTTGTAATACGTATAGTTTTAAGCGTACGTTTTCGAAAGCTTTATCAGGAAGTCGCAAACTAAGAAGAAAAGATCTATACTAGTAAACTTTCAATTGTCAGAGGAGAACGAGCGAAACCCTTCAGACGAATTCAATCGTCACGAGAATACTCGTTTGAGAAACTAGGGAAGTGCAGTTCTTAAGGTCTCCATTCACATTCCGGCGCAACGGAATGCCGGCTCCGGACGGGTCGGAATTCTGCTATAGGCGATGGCTATGACCGGTCTTCTTTTATTTTTGTTTTTGGTTACTTTGATTACTGGGTTGAATACTGGCTTTATTTTTTTTGTCCCACATTTTTTTCTTTTTATTGTGGTTTGCACGATGCATTTAATTTGTTTTATACAATATTATCTGCCACAGTATTTGTGGTATGGTCTGTGTTCACCGCTGACTGCTTACCATCGTAAGCGGTCACCGTATCTATAGTAATAGAAGCATTTGAAACCATCAGAGTACAGTCGTATATCGTTTCGAGTGGCTCTATTTTGAGTATACCTACCTACATTCCGCTGGTTTACTTAAATACGAGTTTGTTTATCGATTTCTAATCGCTTAGATTAAAATGTTCTGATGTATTTTGGAGAGATAGAGAGTGTGAAAAATAACCATTACTTAAGTGCAGCCATACTTGTGTATAATCATAACCATTACTCGAGGATTGGTCTGTTTTAGATTTTTAAATTAAAAGAACCCTAGTCAAATACTGTCTTCACCCGAATAACATCACAAGAAGAGTTTATTAAACTCAAATTGCAAATTATTTTGGTATTACGTTTGTATGGGAAGCTCACTGTTCGCCGGACACTTAACTAGTTTCCGCTCGTGACTTCGTCCGCGTGGACAATTGAGAAAATCCTTTTGAGTCTTTAACCGGGATAAAAAGTATCCTTCGTTATAAGCTATTTGCCACATCCAACATTAGTTTTGTCGTTTTCGCGTGACTGAGCAACAAACATCCAAACATTTGTAATTAAATTGTATTTGTATTTTAATTTAATTGCAACTTAAATTGTATAAGTTCCACACACCTAAGTAATTTTCATGTAAGTTTGTGATGGGATAATAAATGCATATTATTATTATTATTTGTAATTTTCAGTTGGCTTTAGAAATCATCGGTTTCGTTTAAATTGGTGCAAAAATCAGTACCTACCTACTTTAGTGTAAAAAACATTCTTAGCACTATGAAAATCAGACTTTAAGTTCACAGTCCGTATAAACCCAGTTTTGAGCGCGTCCATTCATCCGGGGCAAGTGGGCCGTGCCTGGGGCGGACGTCCACTCTCCACGACGGCCATCTAATGGGACACGTGCATCATATCCATTCCTTGGACTGAAAAGCTTCGTGTCTAGATTTTCAATCATCAAGACTATGCCTAGAGAAATATGGCAGGTCAGGAATAATAATTGGCTGTAATAAAGTACGTATATAGACTACTTTTACGGCAATATAGATAATACAGTTAAGCGAGCAACTGTCTCGCTTCCGCACGCGGTGTTCGTAATCTTTCTGTCCGCTTTACTCTCCTTCAGTGAAGTGTGAACTAAATGAAGTACTGAAGTAATTGTGACCCGAATGAACGAGTGAAGGAGATATACTTGATAAGTGAACAAGTTCAATTGAAGGATTCATTCAAGGACGACTCAACTCTAGTCATGTTCTGATTTCAACAACATTAAACCCATAAAAGTGCTGTATTGCTCTTTCGTACGTAGTATTCTTGAATATGACTCTGAAATATCAAACCCTTTGTATAATGTATATTATACAAGGTGTTACAAAAATACCCCTAATGCCGAATATAGGGATATAGGGACCATCAAACTGATCAACTTTTACTATGGGACCAACTCTGAAATCGCAAAAATAAAAAATCAGCTGTTTCATACAAAAATTAAATTCGGCATTAGGGGTACTTTTGTAACACCTTGTATAGACAGAATCGTGTCCATTCAGAAAAAGTTTCTTCGATTACTACAATTTAAATGCAAGCAATTTCTTCCAAACTATAAAATCACATGCAAAAAGTATCTTCTATGTTCTGTGTATTTCCTACCGCTCAAATACGACCTCCGTGGTCGAGTGGTTTGTACGCCGGTTTTCAAGGTGTCGCCATCTCTGAGTTCCCGGGTTCGATCCCCTTCTGGGTCAATTTAGAAAACTAACTTTTCTATATTGGCTCAGGTCTGGGTGTTTGTGGTACCACTGTTGTCTCAGATTTCCATAACACAAGTGCTTTATAATAGCTACTTAGTTTGGGATCGGAGCAATGTATGTGATGTTGTCAAATATTTATTTATTTAATGCTATTAAATTTCACACGAGGGAGCATAAAATTATATTATAATTGATCACTCGTTGCTAATCATGTTTCTCATCCATCGTCATCTATGCTATCATACTATGAAATAAGTCCTTACCAACTATGATACTCGTATGTTATAACAAAACTACCACTGTTGTCTCTGATTTCCATAACACAAATGCTTTTAGCTACTTATTTTGGGATCAGAGCAATGTTTGTGATGTTGTCTAATATTAAAAAAAACTGATCCTTTTTACTTTCATAAAGAAACTAAATAACGCCATAGACTCTGCAGAATTGTTGATTTACCTGTGTTTACCTATATTCTAGTTATTTACTCCATAATTTTTAGTTACCCATTAGTGAAAACTAGTAAATGGCTTAGAGTTACTTATTTTGTAATTAGGTACTCATATCGTGTCAGACATTTTCCTAACAAAATTAAAAAAAAAAAAAGATTCTTTGAAATAGATACTACACCTGTAGGGCGTACACATTTATTTGAAATTTTGAGATTTAAGCATTCACAATGCTATTTTTATATAATACTAAATAATATACTAGAAAGAATAGGACTCGCACCAGATCATGTTCTCGGACGGGAATCGAACCCGTGACCTTTGGATATCCGGTCCAATGCTCTGACCGCTGAGCTACCAAGTCACTTTATAATAGGTAAACGTAATACCAACTACGTGTTTCGCTTACCACCGATATACAGGATAGATTGGATCAACGAAAATCACATAAAAAATTGAGAAAGGCAAAATTCTCACTAAACATATATGGCAATATTATAATATCAAACAGTTTCTAAATCGCTAATAGTTAATCGAATGTTTTACTATACACCTCTACTAAATTAACCAAACGACGGATGAATTGGTAATAATTTCTGCGGTCACAGCGTGTTGCCCTGCCGCATGCATTGAAATAATGAGGATAACGTACAATGGGCATGACTCTATAAAAAATACATTTTAATTAACTAAGCAGACTCGGCCAAACTTGTGTGCGCCTTGTATAGAGTGGAAATAAAGTAATAATAATAATAAATGCTTGGACAATTTCACACAGCGCCATCTAGCCCCAAACAAAGCAAAGCTTGTAATATGGGTGCTAGACAACTGATATACTACTTTTTAAAATGTATAGTTATTATACATAGTCATAATCGAACCCGGAACTCTTGCGTGGTAGACCAGCATGTTGACCACTGCACCACTCAGGTCGTCAAAATGTCAAAATGTAGGGTGAAATACGAAAAAATAAATACTTGATACCACTTTGAGAATCACCTAGCGAGCTACGAAGAAAATTATCTTCGCTGTCACTTTTGAATGGGAGTCTTGAGGACACCCACAAAAGAAACAATGGCGGAATCGCTAAGATTAAACTACATAATATATTAAGAAATAGAAAGAAAACTGTAATAGAAAGTAAGTAACAAAGTAAAATGAAAGAGTAACTAATAAAGACACAAAGTAGAGCTAAAGAAGAAATTAAGAAAATTTAAAAGAAAAGTAAAATGGCAAAGAAAGTCCTGCCAAAAAGCGAGGAGCAGATATTTAAAAAAAACTAAGATAAAATGGCAAGCTTAGATCAAACAGCTAGTAGCCACAAAATAAGTTTAAGGTCAAAATAACAGCTGTTGATAGAAAGTATCTCGAGTACCTACCGACCAACCGACTGTACAAAAAGAAACATGGTGGCCCGATGACTTAGTAAAAATTAAGATGACTTGCCCATGGTTATCGGAAGAAACGTTTCTATTGTTTGTATATATACTCTGTGAAGTACAATCATACCATAATAATAATGTTTATTAGTACAAGATACGCAATTAAATAAAACATACGAGGCAGTTGAAACAACTCATAACACGGAGCAGCGCGCGGAGGCGCTTGTTTCTGAGTAAATTAGTGTCAAGTTCAGGCTTCACATTTGAACGGAGCTGGCATAAATCGGAACAACATGTGCTGAACTAGTCAGCGGTTCACACTTAAATGTACTGAATAGCTTACTTAACACATCTTATAATTATACATCTATTAATCATAATATTATTTCATGGAAGAAAATATGACTTTGTAAAGATAAAATAAGATTGGTAGACGTTCTTTGAATCATGAAACATGTAATAGAAAATAATATTATGAAAAAATCAGCCCTTTCTTTGAATCATCTGGTTTCTTTTCAGAACTAAGTCACAACGTACCTACGAAGCTTCTGACAAACGAAGTCATGGCATAGCAGCTCATTAAAAGCACATTTAATAAACTTTGTACTCGTATAGTTATATCGTTTAGTTTTACTAATAGAACTAAATGGAGAAAAATATCCGTTTAGTTCTACTAATTTCTATACAAAATATAATAGGACTAAACGGACAAAAAAGTCCTTTTAGTCCTATTAAATTTTGAACAGAAATTAGTAGAACTAAACGGACAATACTATTAGGACTAAACGGATAAAACTAGTAAGACTAAATGAAGAAAAAGAAAACTCTAACTAACTTAAACTTAAACTTTTTAATATTTTTAACAATGAAAAACTAACAAAAAAGCGATCATTATCAGTCGGTCAGTGTCTAATTTGCTTTAAAATTAATTTATAATTAGAAATTGTCAGCATTTCTGTATTTTAACGATAGATTGAGTGTTGAATTATAAAATCTCTCAAAATATCCCAGCAAAAATATCCTTAGGGTAGTTTAGACCAAAAATGTGGTTAATGATGGAGCGCAGCGCTGCAGGGTTGAGCACGCCCGCGGAGGTGATAATATTCCTCATTACGGCAAGCCTACGAGACCGCATTCAACCAGTTACGTGACACTAGCAGGGCTATATGTCACCAGTTACACCGAACAATACGCTCGCGTATATTGTTATAACTCTGTACATTTTAAACAGAACCCTATTCGAAGTCAATGTAAATACACCTAAATATTTTGATTTCCTTACTTTGTTAATTATTGTGATGGAATGACCTCTTCCAAAATGCTGAGGTCATTTTTAAATTTTTGACGACTCTGTACGAAATATACAGGAAGAAAAAAGCAGCCCTTGACGAGTTTCTTGCCGGTTCTTCTCGTTACAAGGTCTGCCGCTTAGGGCGCGCGAACCGATGGCGTAGCTTTTTTGACACTCACAAGTGCTTGTAACAGCCTAGACTGAATAAATAAGTTTGAATTCTGAATTTTAAATTTTTTTGAGCACGCCGATCATTTAGCCCTCAACTAAGCAAAGCTTGTACTATGGCAACTTAGTAATGTATATAATAAATTAGAGCCGAGTTTATATCTTTTAAATATTATTTACCCTTCAAACTTTCTACAACTAAATAAATAACGTGAACCCAATATTTTGAAGGTATTCTTACAAACATCATGCAACACAATGATAAAATAAAATACCTGCCAACACGGTGTTACTCACACCGTCTTAGAACACAACTTTATCAGCATTGAGGTATCTCTACACGAGCCGGAAACTAAATAAATATGACGTGAACAAGGCTGCAGGGTTGATTAAGCCCGGTTAAGGGATGATACTAATCATAGCCGGGGGCTGCGGTACCGCATTCTACCAGGTTACGTGATGCCAAATAGGCTGGTAGTTACACCGAAGGAAAAATTAAGCGCGAAATTCTTTATTTTTATCACTTGATCTGAACTGACTTTGTCACTGTATCTAAAATAGCCTGTCTTAACAGCTGAACAGTTGAAACACAACTGAAATTTGGAGATAAAGCAATACAACAACTATTAATAGGCACATAGTTCATTCTTCAAAACTTACTCAGTATTTTGTAATACTGAGCAGTTCTTGTCATTTGTGCAGTACTTACTGCGAGAGTACTTTATTAATATTTTTTAAGGGGTATGGCATAAGCATAGCGTCAGATATATTATTACACTTGGCATAAATACTTAACCATAAATTAATTTCATTCATTCGAATGTTCGCCTCAGTGTAAATAAAGTCCAGATAATACGCTGGACCCTTAATAAACTAGCAGGTAAACATTAATACGGTGGAATATAAATTATGAAGATAATTCAGATCCCTTATTTGGACCTCCGCCTGCAGATGTTCCTGTTCGCCCGTGTTCGTTACACGTGTAATATACTATGACTAATACAATATTTCGTTGTTTTTTATTTTTTAAGAAAGGGGAAAATATGGAGCTATTTCCTATTTCCTACTAATATTATAAATGTAAAAGTTTGTGGGTTTGGATGTTTGTTCCTCAATCACGCTTTAATGGCTGAACGAAATAGGCTGAAATTTGGGACACATATAGATTTGGATCCAACTTAACACATAGGATACTTTTTGTGGGATAATACAGGACATTTGGCCACATTTATTTCATAAAATAAACCTGTTGGTCAACAACAATGAGAACAAGAACGAATACGGAAATGGGAAAGGGATTGTCATATCTCTTGATCCAATTGGTTCTGAATTTTATAAACTAGCTTCCGGCCGCGACTTCCTCGCGAATAACGCGCTTGGTGCGGACCCGCCTATTAATCACGTAAAAACGGCTGTTCAGATTTGGATGAAATTAAAACAATACTTTCTATCCTGGTCATAGGTTTTCTATCGATTTTCTCCAATGTCCATGCGGACGAAGTCGCGGGCGGAATCAACTAAATCCGTCTTGTATTGAATTCTAAATCACTTGTAAACTTCTTGCTTATATAATACACGACACAAACTTAACTGAGCTGGTGGCCAAAACAGGAGCTAAGCGTCTTACATATTGTTAGGTTAAGGCCCCCGGTAACTATCAATTTTTCCGTCAATGCCATTGTTGGAGCAATCGACAATCGCTTTAATTGCACATGTAAACGATAAATTTTCGAGTCAATAAGCGTCAATAATGATCGTTACCGAAGCGCTTTACGCCATAGACGATGCGACGCTGTCAGCGGGACAGATAAGTTTGTATCTGTTAAAGTAGAGGTTAAAAAACTGCAATCACTTTTAAAAAGCAAACATAGCATTCAATGACAGCGATTAGTCCTGTCCTTATTCTGTGCCCCCTACATATTATGAAATGCTGCCATCCTCTACTCCCACAGGAGCGCGTTGGAGTGGCTCCAGCAAGCCTTTCTATTCATAAAGATATCTATTCTGTTTTCATTCCCTATAGACATGATGATGTGAACTCCTTTTTGAAAAAGAGAACAAAAATTAAACGTTTTTGAAAGGGTTTGATGAACGAAGTAGAAAGCTGGAAACTCTATATCTGAGTAACGCAAAAAAAGCAACTCGCGTCAATCCAAATTTTGTTACAATATTAATATGTACTTCATTTACATTCACATTTTTTTAAACGTCGTTGTCGTTTCAGTATGTATTTTGTTTTTTTTATTTCCAGAATCTGATTAAAACATCTTGTAAGCTTATTGATACACGGATATTGTTATGTAAGCTTCACTTAGCATATTTTAAGTTTAAGTTTGTAAATATCATTACTTATTTCTGTTAAAGCTGATAAGTTTCTTGCGCCTGTTCTTCTTGTCAGTTAAAAAAGTCTGGAACGGGTGGTAGGAAAATATGGACGATTCAAAAGTGCTTAATTATTAAGTATATATAAATAAAAAAAAATGACTATTGACTATACTAGCCGTAAATTGACTCTGAAACTATTGTTTACTGAAGCTATTTTCGTTTAATGTACTGTGGTTTGTGTGTGACCACACAATCAATGAGAACTGTTTATGATAGTATCTTGCGGCAGCGTAAAGCAATTTCGTAACCAATTAAGTAAAGATTAATAATTAGATAATTAATTATAGTACAGTATAGTTATTGACTAAATTTGGTGGTTCATTAAGCTGTGACATAGATCAGAATAAACAAACTGTTAAGGGGAAGGAGGTGCCTCATTACTGCGTTGCGTAGTGTTGTCGCAGCGTCGACGATGCGTCATTTTCTATATATTTGCGTTCCACAGGAGCAATGTTGGGCCCAATGCGCTAATTTTCATCAATAAAACCAAAACTTAATCGCTATCATTTCACTTTCTTTTACAGAAAAATACTCGCTTTAGTTTTGTTAAAATTATTAAAAGCCATGCCTAGGGAGCATGCATAGCCACCCCGGTGGCTCTGTCTCTACCACAAAAAAGTTGAAAATAAAAAAAGGTTTAAAAAAACATCCTTCAAGAACCTAAATATAAAAACAAAAACAGCTTAAAAATTAAATAGCAAAATTTAATAGCTAACAATAATTTTAAAGCTGTTTTTGTTTTTATTTTTTATTCCTCGCTGTTTGACCACAAAACAGCGAGGAAAAACCTCTGCTGTATCGTAATAAATGTTACTGTCCTTTCTATTATACTGTGCATAAGTTGTTACGTATAGTCGAAAACAATAGGATTAAGTTGGAAACTTACGCCTTGACCTGCTACTACACAAGCTCAAGGGGAAAATATCAGGAGAGCTATGCTGGCAAACACTCGAAATACATGTAAACTTTTACCCCTCGGCCACGACATCATCGCGCGCGCGTTTAAGCGTCTTGCGTTTAGGCAACCACTGCGCAGTCTCAACGAGACGGGCTGGGAGGCCGACAAATAGAGACAGCTTAGTTCAGCTGACAGTACGCAGTGGTTGCCAAGACGCAAGATGCAGGAATGTATAAAAGGTGCGCGGTGATGTCGTGGCTGAGGCGTTGTAGGCGATATAGGTAGGTACCATTTAGTCGCCATTTAATATAAAGTATGAAGGGTTGGCGTTATTCTACTCAAACTGATACCTGATTCAAATAACCTATCACAACAGTTGAATAAACGTGGTTGTGGAAGCATGAATCCACTACTTTATGAACATGATCCTAATGTGTGTTAAGTGTGTTGGTACCATTGGCGAAGGGTAAATTCCGATTTCTAAAAGGTAAGCCGATTCTCATCGGCTTACCTTTTAGAAATCCCATCCTACCGATCCACTGCAGGTTATAACTTTTTTGTAGAACAGATTACCTTTGCCATAATTTCACTCCTCTGGTTAGGTACAGAACAGCCAGTCAGAACATCAAAGTCGGTTGAGGGTGTGGTAACTTAAGGAACATAAATTTATGATGGATTATCAGACGAACTTTCTTTATATAAAAACACAATATACTCGTATGTAAGCCTTGTGGTGTTTCGAAACTTTGATGATAATTTAAAGGAGAAAAAAAATCTAAATTATACGCTTTATACGAAAAAGTTAAAAGTAAAATGTTGCGAGTGGTGTTAGAATCGGTCCCACGGGCCGCTCCGCAAGATGGATATAAAAGTTAATGGACTTACACACTCGAGGATATTCCAGTTGAGAAAAATAAAGTAAAGGAATTAAGTTTTACGCTAGATAAATCCAGATTTATTTCGGTCAGGGCCGCTCGAGATGAAGGGTTCGCTTCGTACGCACTGTCATTTTATGTCAGAGGGTTTTTATATAATGGGCCGATTTAAACAATAGAACAACTTTGCTTGAAGTATTGAACTTTGCATTATACCAGGCGGAGACGACAACACGACATTAATGAAAACATTTGCGACATTAGTCCATAGGAGTATTTTGAAACTATCAAATAATTCCTAGAAAAATTAAAAACTAAACAGCCACGTTTTAGTTGCATAAATTAGTTGTACTGAAAAAACATTTCCTGTGACTAAACTATTGGATATTATATTTTTTTATGGTTTAACGCAGTTTGTCCCATTCGCATTTCGTCACGATTTCAAAAAAGGTCCCATTCGTATTTGGTCCAATTCGCATTTGGTTTCATTCGCATTTTGTTCCATTCGCATTTGGTCCCATTCTCAAACGGTCACAAACTGGGTGGATTATACCTACGACATTCAATTTATTATCGCATTTTCGTTGGTTGTATATTTTTGATAGGCAGTGATATTTTCTGAGGACGAGACAAATTAATCTTAAGTAGACAACTTATTTCCTGTTGTAAGTTATAGTTCTTTAATTTATCTCCATCGAGTACATATTAAGCACTTACGTATAATATGACAAAACATATTGCTTGTTTGCAGATTTACTTGTGCTTTGTGCCACAGCAAAATACTTCCCCTCCGTTCACTTCATTTATTATTTTTACAGCTGTCGCCGTAGCAAATTAATGAAAATTGAAAATATTTCGTTTATAATTTCATTTTGTTTGTAACTTATCGTGAAGAAGGTAAAGAGTTGGAAATCTGGTAAAATAATATTTCTCGAAACATCTTGAGATCTAGGCCAATCAGAGGCTCTTAGAAAACGCGTTTAATCGTACCGGCACTGCGCTTGACAGTGACAAGATCGAACTGGAATCGTTTAGTAATTTTATGTCTTTACCGACATACTTACTTTTTTCAATTTTAACTAGGTCTTTGATGTGATGCCATTTCGCTCGCATAAAAGTTTTAGTCATAATATCGTTTGGCATAACAGGAACGGCATACAGTTTTTTCGTATAATGGCATATTCGCAGAATGATTTCATTGGCATAACGATTACTAGTACTAATTACATTTGGCATGAATTTGGTATAAATGTTATACATTAGCATAAATGTTAAACGCGTAATTTTAACACGCATAATAATAATTTAACATAATATACAAATGACATAATGTAATACTATATGTTTAGTCATAATTTGATTGGCAATATAAAAACATAATTTGATGGGCTTGGATTTATTGTTCCATTGTGACCAACAACGCACGAGCCGAGCGAGCGAAGCGAGCGTGCCGCGGGAGCGGCCGGCGAAGTGTCAGCTGACGTGTATGCATTATGTCACAAGTTTTTATGCCAATAAACGTTATTATTAGTAGGTAATCGTTTTTGGTAATGTTACTTTGGCTAGACCCCCAGACCAAATTTAAAATGATTGGTGCATTTGTCTTTGTTCTTGTGGTGTAAGAATATTGAAGGTTTATATTGTAACGAAATTCTGGCGAAAGTTCAAAGTGTTAAATGATCTAGTCATAAAATATTCCCAATCTAGATGGCATATGAAGGAGATGTATTTTATTTTACGAGCGTATTCATTGCATCGCTTCTCGGCTCTGGTTTCCGAATTCAGTGCACATTTTATTGGTGGAGCGCACTTCAGTGCAGGCGCGGGGGCACTTCAAACTGACATTTGTAGCTGTAGAGAAGAAACTGGAAGGAAACAGCAATCTCTATTTGGAATATTTAAAAACTATTTAACGTTGCTTTACCCAGGATAAGTAGCTAATGCTTGTGTTATAGAAATGGAAAAAAAGGGTTATGTTTTTCGAGAGTTGTTTGTGTTTTTATAATTGTTACTGTATTAAATGAATGATGAACTGTATTGTATTGAAACTTGCTAGCGTTTTGGAATACCTACTCTGTAAGCCTACAAGTTGTTTTGTATAAATAAATAATTAAATAAAATGGAAAACGCATATTAATTAGTTAATCAACTTGGTTAATACAATTTCTTGTGTAGGAGCAAAAAAATTCGATCAGCAGATTTGAAAAAGTCAAACGGCTCATGAACATTTTCGACGACCCATTTTGCCACAGACTAGAAAGATGTTCTGTCAAATGTATGTATACCTGGCTTGATTGACCCAACTACCTACTTGAACACAGTAAACTTGAACCTGTAGGATGGTTGAGAGGTGTTGCAAGTAAAAAAAAGTGTAATTCAGCAATACACACAAAGTGGTGAAAAAATTAATGTCATACAACCAACCGTATTACCGATAATCTATATAATGACGAAACTAAACTGTTTAGTGTTATGAACTTCCTGGGATTATAAATATGGATTTTAGGTTCAAAATTGGACTTCGAAAGCCTTAAAGCTAAGCGTTTCCGACCCGCTGGCGGCTGGAGGAAAGGCACCGGGTATAGGATAGAAAAACTATCTCGATGCCTCGAAATTTGAATAATTTCTTTTTGGAACAGCAAAAGGATCTCTAGACATTCTGCCTAACAATCTATCTCCACCTATAGCATACCTCCGCCGTGAAACACCGCAGTAGGTTCCGACATTCAAACGCGAAACAAATGCGAACAGCCTGTTCTAATATTTTCACGCGCTTCCGCCCGTTTGACTCCGACTGGCACAAGCGTAAGTAATGATGCGAATCCGCTACGTAAGTAGATGTGATCATCATATATCGTCTTCGATAGAAGACAATCATGGCAGAAATATGGCCGAACTACTGCGATTTCGCTGGCACTGTTTCGCGGCGGAGGTGTGCTACAGGCGTTATACTGTGTACTTGTTTTACAACAAAAATTCGTCCCTTTCTAGGACGGGTAAATGAATCCTAAAGCATTCTGCCTAATTTACAAAAACAACGCTACACATGACACATCTGCTCATTCTATATCCTTGCCTTTGGCTCGATAACGAGTGTCGAACGGTACAGCGCGACCACTCAATTTTTCGCATTATTTTTCGTAGCATATTCGAATATTCCTTTTTTTTAAAGGTTGCGCTGTTTTCGTAAAAAAATGAATCGTATCCCGTAGGTAATTAACGAGATCTATTTAAGTATTTTCAGATTTTTATTTATATTTTGTGCGAAAAACTATGTAACAATGTCACAGAATATACAAGGTGTTACAAAAGTACCCCTAATGCCGAATATGGTAGATAGGGACCATCAAACTGAACAACTTTTACTATGGGACCAACTCTGAAATCGCGAAAAAAAAATCAGCTGTTTCATATATTTTGATATTTTCATAATAAATTTTTGTATGAAACAGCTGATTTTTTTTTCGCGATTTCAGAGTTGGTCCCATAGTAAAAGTTGTTCAGTTTGATGGTCCCTATCTACCATATTCGGCATTAGGGGTACTTTTGTAACACCTTGTATACTCTGATGTCGTTTTTGATAAGGCGGTATAGTTTGGTAATATTAGCTATTAGATATCTGTACAGAATTATTTTCCAAAACCTCTATTATCTAAACTAGTCATAAGCCTTATCTCATGAAAGTATAAGTAAAGCGAAGCGTAGCTCAAACAGAATGATATGTTCCAAAGCGGCCCCTAAAGGTTCAGCAAGGAGGGGCTCGCGGCCAAGACAAAGCCCCGTAAAAAGCGGCGCATTGTGAGAGGAGACAGAACGATCTCATTTTCTATTCCGTTCGTCGCTCTAACCACACGAATCACTGTAGTTCCTGCGAGCGTGTAGGTTATGAGCGGATGGAAACTCTTTGCTAATTATGAGGTTTTTTTATAAATTAGGGGACAAAATGTCTCTCAATATGACGCATCAATCAACGTGACTCTGCAACGTTATCCGACGCACACGCTTAATCAACGTGAGGCTGCAACATTATCTGACGCGCAACACTCAATCGACACGAGGCTGCAACATTATCTGACGCGCAACACTCAATCGACACGAGGCTGCAACATTATCTGACGCGCAACACTCAATCAACACGAGGCTGCAACATTATCTGACGCGCAACACTTAATCGACACGAGGCTGCAACATTATCTGACGCGCAACACTCAATCAACACGAGGCTGCAACATTATCTGACGCGCAACACTCAATCAACACAAGGTTGCAACATTATCTGACGCGCAACACTCAATCAACGCGAGGCTACAACATTATTCGACGCGCAACGTTCAATCTATGTGAGGCTGCAACGTTATCCGACACGCAACACTCTTGAGAGCGACAGCTAGCAACATATTCCGCGTAGTTGTTGAACGACATGTTTAAATATCCCAAGAAAATAGTAAATCAGATTTACTAAAGACGGCTCGAAGGCCTTACCTGTAAAGAATAACATCAACACAATAATTAGGTACTTACGTCATCAATGTAATCAAATCAATTGGCCAGTAAATTGAATACGATGGATGGAAAATATTTAGAGTAGGTACCTACATAGATTAGAATGATTTGACTGAAAAGCGTTTCCAATGCTGATGCGTCCGGTAAACCTTTCAAAAGTATTAATCTTTTCATATTTATTGATGGCTGGAAAGTTATTTTTGCGTGTTTATAAAAGAACTGGAGTTTTTTGTGATGCGGTGTGGTGTAGGTTGAATGACGGTGATGAACAGAGTTTAAAAAATACGTGAAAATTTGAGTAATAGAAGACAGGATAAGTTAGGACATCTGATGAAAATATTGAGCACCTATCATTAAAGACACTAGTGATGAACAGAGTTTAAAAAATACGTGAAAAGTTGAGTAATAAAAGACAGGATAAGTTAGGACATCTGATGAAAATATTGAGCACCTATCATTAAAGACACTGGTGATGAACAGAGTTTAAAAAATACGTGAAAAGTTTAGTCATAAAAGACAGGATAAGTTAGGACATCAGATGAAAAAATTGAGTACCTATCATTAAAGACACTGGTGATGAACAGAGTTTAAAAAATACGTGAAAAGTTTAGTCATAAAAGACAGGATAAGTAAGGACATCTGATGAAAAAATTGAGTACCTATCATTAAAGACGCTGGTGATGAACAGAGTTTAAAAAATACGTGAAAAGTTTAGTCATAAAAGACAGGATAAGTTAGGACATCTGATGAAAAAATTGAGTACCTATCATTAAAGACACTAGCGACCGCCCGTGACTTCAACTGCGTGGACAGTTATTTTGCTTTCCCTCGGGAATGCCCTTTTCTGTACCCTTGACAACGTGTATGTAAAATTTCATGAGTCGTTTCATCGGTTAAGTAGTTAAGACGTGAAGGCGTAACAAACAAACAAACAAACAAACTTACTTTCGCATTTATAATATTGGGTCCCTACTTATGAAATTGCCTTTTTTTCTCACAAATAGAGAACCTCGTCACCTATATGATTTAAAATATTCATCAATTGCTTGTTATTATATCGAAATGACCATCATAGACAACTATCAAAAGAAAAAAATCCGTATTACAGTTTTATAAACATATAAATATAGTTAAAAAAATGGGTTATTCCAAAACGACTCCTCTTTTTGTTAGCAAAAATGACCACTTTATTTGTTTTATAATGATTTGATTTTACTTCTAGAAACGATAATATTTTGGGGTCTAATACTATCTAGAAGAATATTTACAAACAAAAAAGTGTCATGCGAGTTTTTTCCCACTTATTTTCCCAGTAGGAAACTTATGATAAACTTCAACTTCTGCTGCGGGATTAATTAGTCGGTCGCTATCGCTTGTAACTTAAACTGTCTCTTAAAGCTATTTACATAGCACACTTTACTCAATCGCGAAGGAATACTGAATCTGCTTGATTTAAATAATCAGAGCCTGCAAATGTTTTATCTCGTGTGATGTCGTCTTAATTTACTGGAGGGGGTGGAATAGGGCTGCTAAAACATATTATATGACGTAATATCATTCTAATATCGTTTGTGGAAATAAAAGGTCAGTTTTTCAGTAGTGAATCAACTTATTATAAGTAAAAAAGGGACTGGTTATTATTAATATGCGTCTTAAAATATATGCCGCTATTTTATAATCTTACTAAACTGGTGCGCTTGGCCGAAAGCTTAGTAATAAATATTTATTGATTGAACAAACGGTTTTCTATCATCATTTTATTCTCACTATCATTCAAAATATTAGAAAACGTCGAAACTGATAATACGACTTACGTCTGCGAGATTTTTATTATGATACCCCTTCAATATTCAAACAATAGTCCAATCTATACCTATTCGAAAATTCATGAAATTGGTTAAGAGTTACTTTTCCATTTACAAGATTAGTATGGATGTCAACAAATGGAAATGCGAGCAAAATACAGTTAGTTTTCTTCCAAAGTTGTTGAATTTTCTTGTCGTCTTTTAAAAATGTTAACTTTTTTAAAATGTCAGCCCTGTGTCGGAGGTGTAAGAGGGGGCGGAGGGGTATCTACATTAAGGAAAGGTAATATAAGTAGGGGTATTTTTTCCCAGCTTTAACTTATTTTTCATCCTTTTGATTAAAGAATCTGTACCCTATAGAAAAGGCTTTCTTTTGATAGTTGCAACTATCAATCTATCTTCTATAGACAGAGTTCCAATCAATTTATCATATAAATAGGGTCGACAAGTTTATAAAAGGAAGGCTATTTTGGTATGTAACGGTTTGTCGTATAGGTTTTTTATCTTGGTATTCTTTCCAGTTATTTTTTTCAATGTTTACTAATGGATATAAGTAATAAGGTTTAAATATTTTACTAGAAAGAAATAAGTTGATTAACTGATTACAATCAACGTCATACAAGACACTTTTTTTACTTCACAATGCAAAAATAAGTTCTGAGTAGCAGCTTACTTGACGGATGATTTGACATATTTTTCATATCACAACTGTCAAATCATCTGTCAAGTAAGCTACTCAGAACTTACTTTAACATTGTGAGACAGGCTTAAATGTATTTAGCTCTAGCTATTAGGTAGGTACTAATATATAAAATGTTTCGCAAGCTTTGTAAGTAAGACCATAACTCAATGTTGAGTATGGCAACTAAGGCATATTTATTAATTAACCATCGATATTGAAAAATCTAACCTAAAGCTAGCCACTGACAAGACGTCCATTTGGCATACTTCCAATGGAAGTACTTTACTCGTAGATAGGCATCGTTGACCTTCTTCATTTTGGATGCACCAACGCCGTCACTTCCACAGCTCTAATCTGGAGTACTTTTATTTGGAAGTATTTCCATTGGAACTATGTCAAACGGACGTCTCGTCAGTGGCTAGCCTATGTACTAGGAGAAAGTCAATCCAATACTAGGTGACCAAACGTATCCTTAACATTTTGCTTTAATTCCCATTTTTATATACATTATGTAGTCGAAAAAGTTCGCGGCCTTTTTATAAATAATGAAGTTACCACAGCGAGGACCATCTTTATCATGAAAATTACCAGACCTGAAGCTGCTGAACCATTTTTTTGGAGTAGTGTTTGACAAAGCATCTTCTCCATTAACATTACAAATGTTTCTTTGAGCATTAGCAACATTCTTTTTTTTATCAAGGGTCTGAAACTTTATCGAAAAAAAATTGCAAAACGTATCTAATAAATATTAATAAAAATTTGAAAAAGCAAGACAATTATCAATTTGTTTAAATTTTACCGCTATTACCAAAAAGTCAGCAGTCTAACAATATACCTATTACATTCCCGCCTAAGTTTAGTGTTGCCAGAAATATAACCGCAAAATTCATGCTTCAAAAAGGCCGCGAATTTTTCCGACTACCTATTTTATTTGAGCTCTAAGGAAGATCAACCAACAACAAAATAAATCATCTTCTTTTATTTTTATAAAATTAAAAATATGGCCCGGCCACCGCAATAAACACTTTAGTTGCTCGACCGTATAGCAAGCGGAAAAGGCCACGGGAGGCCACTATTAAATAGTTAATATAAGACAAGTATACAATCAAAGTACCTATACATGATGTTATGGAGTGGGAAATTTTGTTCGTTGCCTGTACAAGTACTTAGTAGTAGATTATGCAACGAGGGCTTAAAGTAGTGTATTATGTCCCGGGCGCTATATTTTCGGTTCAAGATCGCCCAAGACAAATACACATTTAAGCCCGCGATGCATACTCTACTTTTTATACTATCTGCGAGGCAATTGAAACCAATGACTGTTATAAAGAAAGTACTTCAGTATTTTTTTTTGTCATCTATTCTGTAGTGGTCAGTTCGACATTCGAATAAATCCTTCTTGGTGCGTTGGTGAAAATGAATTTTGTAAAAAGTTTTCATGTTTTTCTTTTTTTTTATTTGTAGGCAGTGCAAAGAAAATGATAACATACAGCCTAACCCAGAATAAAATCTCATTGCACCTAAATATTTTTGAAACCAACCTCGATCAAACACGACTGTTGGCATGTTACCCAACACTATTCTCACTGCACATCACTACTTCATTTGGAGGGGCGCCTCTCGCTCTCTCTCGTCTTCCGGCTACCATTACATAGGTTGTGTTCCCGTACTTTTACACTTTAATAAGTGTTTAAGTCAAATACAAAGTTGTATGTACCATTTGCTATTGCTGTCCAATAAACCCTGCCTTCAGTCTCAACAAGCATACCAGTGAGTTTCACTTATTACCTAATCTACAGTCTACATCTACGTGCCCACCACAACGACTACATAGGTTGCATTCCAAATTCAAATCACATTATTCCCCATGGGAAAAAAATGATATTCAGTACAACATTATGACCCGGCTAGACCGTGGGGCTGAAATGACTTACTTAAGGAAAGGTTTGCATGACACATAATATGCCATTGACGAGCAGGTAGTATAAAAATAATAATATTCCTTAGTTATGTCAAAAGGATTGATATCTCTCGCGAAAAAAGCACCCTATTATAGCTCTCCATCCTGTAGTGAACTACTTATATTATAATTATCTAATGTCCTAACTTATCCCATTGAAGGTGTGCCGCAATCTGCATTCTTGGCAGGCGGGTTAGAAACAGCAGTATTTGATTATACAAGGTGTTACAAAAATACCCTTAATGCCGAATATGGTATATAGGGACCATCAAACTGAACAACTTTTACTATGGGGCCAACTCTGAAATCGCGAAAAAAAATCGGCTGTTTCATACATTCTGATATTTTCGATTTTAATTTTTGTATGAAACAGCTGATTTTTCCTAGTCCACAGATGTTTTCGTTTTTACTTTTATGACACCTCTAAGTGTAAACTGTTCATGCTATTCTATTCTACCGGATGCAACGCATTTCCATGTTTTCCCATATTCCCTGTTTATTTATTATAACAAAGAGTTTGGAGAACAGTAAACTCCCAAAGGGTTCCTTGCATACCGGACATTGCAATTTCCTTCCGTGAACTTTCTGTTTGCAATTCGAATAATTTAAACAATTTGTGTTTCCATTTTGATTTTATAGGCTTAAAAAAGAGATGGAGTAGTCAACATTCCGGTTTAACACGCAAGAGGTCAGGGTTCGATTCCCAGCCGGGCAGAAATTGAAATGATACATTTTAATTTCTGTGATGAGTCTGGGTATTACTAAAATATATAAGTAGTATATCAGTTGTCTAGCACCCATATCACAAGCTTTGCTTAGTTTGGGGCTAGATGGCGCTGTGTGAAATTGTCCAAGCATTTATTATTATTATTATTTACAAAAAATGCGAAATATATTTCGTTTATGGACTTTCATCACTTATGTTGTAAAAGTATTCTCTATTTTAAAGTTAAAAATAAAACAGTGTCGGTATATTAAAAATAAAGGAGTTGTAACCTGCTCAAAACAAAGCTGAAAGTCTTGAAATCTTGCCAAACGACATGAAGGTTTCAAAATAGGCTTATTAAAGCTTCACGAGGCTCTGTCTCCGAGGTTAATGTCTTTTCTCAGTTGATGTATGTTTAAGTGACGCGTGACGATTCACCTTGATTCACTGGTCTACATCAAAGAATACGCAAGGTAAATTACTACGTATACAAGGTGTTACAAAAGTACCCCTAATGCCGAATATGGTAGATAGGGACCATCAAACTGAACAACTTTTACTATGGGAACAACTCTGAAATCGCGAAAAAAAAATCAGCTGTTTCATATATTTTGATGTAATTAAATTTTGTATGAAACAGCTGATTTTTTTTTCGCGATTTCAAAGTTGGTCCCATAGTAAAAGTTGTTCAGTTTGATGGTCCCTATACCATATTCGGCATTAGGGGTACTTTTGTAACACCTTGTATAGCCCGACCGATCCCCAGCACTAGTCTCTCTCACACACTTACATCGAATTTGTGTTCTGCGCGTCGCCTTGTTCATAGAAGTCGCTACACTTATGTAAAATCAAGTGCTTTTGAAAAAATAAATAGCTCTAACCTTAGTTAAAGTTAAGAAACTATTTGGTACATGATTGTTTTAATTCCTTGACAAGATTTTGTAAATTTCATCATGTTTATACTTTAAAGTATATCAAAATTTAAAAAAATCACAAATCTCCTTTTTGCTTTGCCGTAGTCGAGTAAAAAAGAGGTTAAATTGCAAACAGATAATTTCATACATAGATTTACATACATATAAAAGATACTTGAAAAAAATCTCACCTAAAGTGAAGCAATATTGTTCAGCAGAGAACACACCACAGTGTTTTCATGGAACGTATTTTTACTTCTGTAAAGCCCCAAGCATTAGGCTCCTTGCCATTCAAATTTAAGCCCAAAAGCTTACATAAAAAGGTTTGTTCAGTCTCTGTATATTTACTGATGAAAGCGTACTGCGGATTTGTAGTCCTTGAAGCTTTTATGTGAAAGTGGACCTTATGTTGTTAGTAAAAAGGGTGTGTTTTAGTTCTTTGTTTTTGTTGTTTGTCTAGGATGCGACGACTCTCCTTTTCCATCAGAGCCATCTATCATACTCGCTAATTGTACAGTCTCGTCTAAAAATGTGTATGCAGTTTAGAACTTTGTCACTTTGTTGTAGTTGCCATTTGTCATTGATTTCTGTCCAAAAAAGTAATACTTCTAGTGTGACAAAGTTCTAAGCTGTATACACATTTATAGACGTGGTTGTACGTGTACTGAAAGAGTATTAGGACTATAGTGTTCTCGTGTAATATTTATTTCTTTATTAGCAACATAAATGTGCTTTTTACACAAACTTATTTGGTTTTTACAACTGTCACTAATATGTTACAACTGAATATTCAGAATTCGTCTGATTCAATTTAATGTTGTTTTAATCTATAACTATCATAAAATCGTAAACCCAAAAAAATATATATTTGGAAAAACCAACCTCTAGCATGATCTTTACTCATGTGGCATGACCACCGAAACACGATATGTATCGCGTGATATAGCGTTATTATAGACTCTCAACTGTCAAAATCTATTGTCTTTCGGCAGTTACGTGATAAATCGCTATATCATATCGTGTTTCGCTGGGCGACTTAAAATCAGAAATTGCACATGTTAGAATAGTTTGTAATTTTTTTGTTTTTTTTTGGTGTGGATGCTCATCACGCAAAAACCACTAAACGGATTTTGACAAAACTTTGTATAGTGACAGTGTATATTCCGGAATAACATAATACAAAAAAAACTAGCCAATAAATAGTAAACCAGCAACAAAAAAAACCCTTGGTACAGTACAAACTTAGCACGCTTCAGAGATTCAATGTAACCAGCGGGGTTGATCTTCGTCGTAGTATATTTTTCATGGCATAGAAAGCTTTACATATTTTAGTATGTCAGAGATCTACTAAAACCAGCAGGGTTGACCTTTATTGCAGTACATTTTTCATATCATACAGAGCTCTACAGTCACATAAACTTATCTGACCGTGACGGCGTCGCTGTCGTCTATGTAGTCGACGGCATAACCTAGATAACAATATAATAATAGCCTGCGTCCATTGACGGTAACAACATATCGAATCCGGAAAAAAACATGTGTTTTACCAGTCACAGATCTATTTATAACAATGCAGCAACAAGAATATAGGATCGGTTCTTTTAATGTACACTTATTATAGGTATACACAACATTCATATACTTGTAAGTTATAGACAGTTACAGAAGACAGCTTTAAACTTACTTATATAAAAAAAGAAGTTTGCTTGTATTCATTTTCTTAAAAAAAATGCAGAATTATTCAAAACAACAAGTAAATCCTCTTCGAAGTTCGCTGCCTCGGTCAGATGAAATACGAGCGAAGATTTTTTACTTTTTGCCCGTTTTCTGTCGACGATATATAACGACCATTTTTAGCATCCTCGCCCCGTAAAATATCATACTCAGAGATTAAAACGCTTTGTATCACCATGATAACCTCTGTTTGCTGAGATATCAGACAAAAATACTTTAAACTTTTATAATTGCTCAAGTTTCGCGAACAAGTCCTCGGGAATAAGCAAAAGTTGGATTTAATTCGGGGACTGTGAAATATTCCAGCCGGGGGATGGACGATTTATGTTGCAGATAGCGAGAATTGTGCCCTTTAAGTGCCCCTGAAAAAAGTGTAATTTGATCTGTGTACGAATAAATAAATAAATAAATATTAGACAACATCACATACATTGCTCCGATTCCAAAGAAAGTGGCTAAAGCACTTGTGTTATGGAAATCGGAGACAACGGTGGTATCACAAACACCCAGACCTGAGCCAATATAGAAAAGTTCGTTTTCTAAATTGACCCAACCGGGGATCGAACCCGGGACCTCAGAGATGGCGACACCTTGAAAACCGGTGTACAAACCACTCGACTACGGAGGTCGTCAAATAACCGTAATATGTTTATTTGAAATCCTAACATAAATTCGAAAGTATGTTAGTTTGTTTGTTACGCTTTTACGTCTTAACTATACTTAATCGATCATCTTGAAATTTTGCATACACTAGGTGCCAGAAAAGGACAAAAGGTTACCTTCCATCCAGAAAAAAAACACGATTTTTGAGAGACAAAAATAACAGCTGTACAAGCAGAAGGAGCCGTGGGCTGCTAGTCCTATGATATTTGTCAAACGTATCATACGAGCGAGTTTTCCTAGCCCGTTAGCATAATCAGAATGAAGTTGAAATACTGTGTGACATACGGGAAAACTAGATCCAACTAGCAATTGAAGTTGATCCTCGTTAGCGTGTGACGTCATGAATTCCAGACAACTCCAACATCTCTTATTTCATTGATTTCCTGGAATTTTGCTTTATCCTTTGATTTTGTAGAAGTGAGTCGGTTCTGAGAAACGAAGTGCGATTCTAACTTCTGTAATTGGACTATCTGAGCAGCAATGATGTACTGAATTATTAATGAGAGTTTTAATGGGCCATAATTATTTTAATCTGAGCCTACGTCAGCTTAGGAGCACACGTAGATGTATATTTCTAGGGAAAAGTAGCATCTATTTAATTGTGGAAGTTTTTGATTAGACTCGCTATTATTTTGCTAATACGGTTTTAACATAAGACACACTAATGCAATTGCAGTTTTATATCCAGAAATGTACAAGAACATAAAAAATTAAAAGGTTTTCTTTGATAGTTTAAATTTAATGAAAACTATATTGTCAGTCTGCAGCACGTTAGGTTACCATATAGGCCACTTTACTTAGATGAGTGTGGGATATTAATCAATTGGCGAATTTTTTAAGCATGCCGTAACCTGACGTGCTGTTCACTGTACATCTTCAATAGTAAAAATGCGAGCCTTAAAAGGTTTGTTTCAGGCTGAAAGGTCATTACTCTTTTTAAGTGAAGATCCTCCTTAAGGCCCAGTATCGTATTTCGCTAAGGAGAAAATAACACTAAATTGTATTATCGACACTCCCAAGTGCTGCAATGCGTCCCCTTAATGGCTGCTTAGTTAATGAAATGGGATTCATTTCATTTCTGTTGCAGAAATCAATTAGAGCGACCGTTTGGTAATTGATATTTTTAATTAATTAATTATAAGAGATTGGTTTTCTGTGATTAATGCTAGGAATAAGTAAAATGACAGCAAAATCTAATCATTTACTAAAGATTCTAATTTATTATGAGCCGTCAACTAGCACCACCATTACATTTATTTTAGCATTTAAAAATAAAACAACCATGTTCTCTTATAACCGTATGCACAGACATTACTATGAGGTCTCACAGTACCCGCGGACGCACAGCGTTCTACGAACCAATCACACGTAGGTAACACTTAAAACAAATGAACAAATCACAGAGCTTTATTTCAACTCAGTGCGTTTGCGACTTCAAGGGTCGTTTCAGTGTTGTTTGTGAATACGGGTGATTGACATTATGTATTGAATAACTTTTCATTTAGTTTTAAAATGGTTTCAAAGCAAAAGTGGCCACTTTTGTTTAAAATCTTTGCTCGCAAGAATTTGTCTAGGTCAATAAATAATGCAGAACGCTCAGTGCATGTTGGGTGCAAGTTTTGTCAGTCCCCTCGTAGTCCCCTCGCAGGGACAAGCACTCCAGTGTTTATGTAAAGGGGACTCCCCTTAATGTTTTTCTATCCGTCATCCTGTTTCCTGTCGTATAAGTTTTACAAATACCGTAGAAATGGAGTCTTCAAAAAAAATATCAGATTTTTGGGCTTTATTATTTTGTAATGCTTCGATTTTTGGAATTTGATGTTGAATGGTTAGTAGTATCGTAGTGGAATGAGGGCTAGTACAGTAGTACTAGTCCTACCGACGAGGCTTCACGTTTTTTTTCCTCTTCATCCACCGAATTAGGACAAAAAGTGTGGATCGAATCGAAATATAAGGGCGTGTTCAGATGACACGCGCCGATCACACACTGGCCCGCACACGGGTTGTGCTCGCCTTACACGCTCGCCACGCGCAAATTCAGCGCACGCCTCGCACCCGCTTATATTACTAGTGACTGGACTACTTCGTTCAGTAGACACTAGTCATAGCGCGGACCCAAGGCGGGTGGGTGCAGCGCGTGTGCGGGGTGAGCGCGGGGTTGGCACGAAGCGAGCGCGGGGCGGGCGCGTGTCGTCTGAACGCGGCCTTAACATACATATGTTATTGTCGAAACCTGTAGTAAAGCAGGTAATGATTTTATCAATAATTAATTATGGGCATTCCTAAAGACTACGAAAAAATCAAAAGGTCGTGTTAATGTTTGTTGAAAGCGATATCCTTGTTTCAGCATTTAATTATGGTTGCCCATATGCTGATATATTTACAGTAGACGAGGCTTTCTACTTTTTTAAATACAATGTATACTTGACTTCCCAAATCTCAATAATAGTCTTTTGAAGCAAAATAAAACAACAAGTGAATAGGAAAATTAACGCACTGTTTTATTTTAGTAGAAACTTTTTGAATTATGTAGGTCTCTAAAAATCAACCAAGCGTTTCTTTCCAACATGGCCGACACATACAAAGAGAAATAAGAGTGGCTTTACATAACATTTCTGGCTTTGAAAGGCCTTTGGCTAGACCCATCATTAAGAGTGTGAGGAAGGACTTACGAGTGATACCGTAAAAAATAACAAGGTGCCCTGGCTGCGTGCTCCGCTGACCACTTTGTCGAGCAGTAAACCAATAAAACGAGGTCACGCTCAAAACTTCACGGATCCAATAATAAATTCTTATTTCACACTTAGAAATGGCTTGGAGTAGGAGAGGTAGCGGGTAAGACAGAAAATTTTATTTAGGAATTACACGTACACCAACCAGGGAGCTCTGTGGCAAAGCGGCGTAGCGCAATCACTCTGCAATTGCAGAGTTTAAGCAAATTTCACTGGAGTTGGTCTACGGATGGGTGACCAGCAAATTATTATCCAGAGCTGCTTCGTCCTTTGGAAGACACGTTAAAAAGCCGTTGTTCCCAGCTGCATTTGCAGTCGTTAACACCCACCAATCCTCATTGAGCCCGCGTGGTGGGAAAGCCCATCCTCCTTATCCACTCATAAGGGAAATCCTGTGCTGCAATACAGTCGTTAGAGGGGTGCATATCTGTACTTGGTTTGGTTAGTGGTACGGCTTATTTCAGTCCGCCTGGCTACCACATTATTTTTTATTTTATCTACAACGTTTTAGTGCTTGGCCTTCACCTCATCTGATGTTAAGTGACGATAAGGCCGAAGATGGAAGCGCACTACATCCGGAATCCTCACTACTGAGGAGTACCTACTACCTACCTTCTTCTTGCCTAAGTCTGACACCATAACAATAATTTCAAAATTGGTGTGTTCTTTCAATTAGAGGTAAGATAGCTAGCCAGTTCCTCAGTGGTGAGTATTCCGGGTGTAGTGCGCTTACACTTTCGGACTTATAGTTACTTAACATCAGCTGGCCTATTTTGTAACTTAACTGACAACTTCAAATGATCAAAGTTTTATAGAGATTGTTGGGTTTTATAGAGAGTTGTCAGAATAATTTTAACTGTAGCTTCAATGCACTTGCAACTTTGATTAGTGATGATCATTTTAAGTGTCAGTTGAGTTACAAAATAGGCCAGCAGGTGAGGTGAAGGCCAAGCACTATCCCGTTGAGGCTAAAAAAACAGTGGGGAAATTATAAATGGCAGAGAACGATAAACCGCGTATAAGTTAGACCAAACCAGAAGGGTTTCTAGAAAAGGAAATAAAGTGCTGTACCGCAGGAGACCACGGGTCAGCGGATATTGAAATAAGGTTACCTATTCGAGACCCGGGTAAGGACTGGCGTTTTTTTATTATGACGACCTAAACGCACACTGGGCATGCTTATCATTTTTCTAACACTAGGGGACCAGAAAAGGAATCTTTAGGTATGTTGATCTTTTACTAGTAAAAAATATTTATGAATGCTTTTAAAGCAAAATACTGGATTACCTACCTTAATGTGATTGTATGAATGATTGTTTTACGTTACAAAATATAATGTTCCCGGGAATATTTGTATAAGAATAATTATGGTAATTAATATTATTTTAATTTACACACAAAGCAATTATTAACTCACTTCTGATATTTGACGTGTTTAATCACTACAAATTTTAATCCTGTTCATCAAAAATTAAAAAAAAACTGGCTTCAAAGTTGTAAAAAAAATTGTTAGCTAACCCGTAAAAACGCCGGGGCAATTTAAATCCAGCGCAATAAACGACACCTCGATAAATACAAGCTTCGGCGGTATTTTTCGGCGACGGCGGGTTGACGTCGATTCAATTTGAGGCTGGAATTTAGATGAACTGGACATCACAGGTTTGATTCGAATCAATCTATCACCGTCGAGTAGAAATCACAATTATGCATCCACCCCAACTGTACACTGTCAGTTAAGTGTCAAAGCAGACTAACTAACTATATTGGGCCGCCAAATAAAAAAAATGCACACACAATTTGCTTTAGTATAAAAATGTAATCAGCTATACGCAGATTGAAGAAAAAATATAAAACTTATAAAAACCTGAAGTCCATTCACTGCAATCCAAATATTATGTAGTTCATGTGGAAGGCTAGCCTTTGAGAAGATCAGACGATCACGTAGTTTTTTATGAATCACACGAATCACAAACCATCCCATACTTCATCTAACCGAACAACACAGATATATTCTCGACCACCTCCGTGGTCGAGTGGCTTTGTGCATCGGTTTTCAAGGTGTCGCCAACTCTGAAGGCCCAGGTTCGATCCCCGGTTGTGTCAATTTAGAAAATGAACTTTTCTATATTGGCTGAGGTCTGGGTGTTTGTGGTACCACCGTTGTCTCTGATTTCCATAACACAAGTGCTTTAGCTACGCTACTTACTTTGGAATCGGAGCCACATGTGATGTTGTCAAATATTTATATATTTCATTATATTATAAATCCTCCGACCACAGACTTCATGATGTAACATTTCATAAAATGACCACAAAGGTTCATTATAAAGTTACCTTAACACAAAAATTACCGAAATGAAAGCAGTGTTTCACAGCGGAGTGAATTTTAATTGCAATCAAGTTTGCACCACAACACATAACTTTGGTGAGGCGTTACCAGAACCGAAATTAAAATACGTAAATATTATGTTCCTGGGGGCCTACACCCGACTAATTTTTTTTTTATAATAATGTATGTAGATAATTATTAGGTTACATATAATTTTTTTTTGGACAACATCACATACATTGTTCCGATTCCAAAGTAAGTAGCTAAAGCACTTGTGTTATGGAAATCAGAGACAACGGTGGTATCACAAACACCCAGACCTGAGCCGAGACCTGACCTGAGATGGCGACACCTTCAAAACCGTAGTGCGAATCACTCGACCACGGAGGTCATCAAATTAATAAATAATTAAATTATTAATATTGTGATAAGTGGGCAGCAAAACATTTATTTTCTCTCTCTGCAAATAGGCATCAGCAAACGGTTGTGTTTTATTTCTGCTCTTATTTACTATCAGCTACACCTTCGTGATCCTGTCTCCCTAGGGATATTACAGTTCGGGCATTATCTACAAATCTATTAGGATGAAAACCAGTAACACTATATTGTGGTAAGACTTAGAAAACGCGGGTCCATTGTAAGGAAGATTATGACAGACTCTTCCCGCGTCTTTCAAAAAAATCTATAGGGAACCTTTTACCGGGATGAAAAGTAACCATCCCATAAATTATCTTTGGTTTACTACATTTATTCCTAATTGGACCCACCCTTTCGACCTACATTCTCATTTGGACCCACATTTTACTGGTTGTCAGTTTTACCCCACTTTGAATAATTTTTTTAAAGTAGAATTACCCTCTGGCCACGTGGTCCGACTGCTTTGTTCTACCGATAGGACGACATGAACTTTTTTTTCCTGTTGGTTCGATTAACTAATCGGACTATTGAAACTGTAACCGAGAGTAAGGTTTAGCCCGAAATTTTGAGAACATTTCGTACGGCCTGTAACTACGGACGGACGAGTGTAGTTTGGAGTAGGCCTCCGGAGAGGAATTGTGCGGTTTGTTTGAGTTTGTATGAGGAAAGTGGAAATGCTACAGAAATACCTAACGCAAACGGTGAACTCAAATAAACGGGAATTCACTGAAAGCAGATAATATTCCGAAAGAATAAAAAAACATTTTATATGAAAACTACATTGTATAATTATTAATTGGAAACGTATTATTTTTCTTTAAATAAAATATTGTATTGATATTTTTATTTACGAGTATTAAAGCGAGATGCTACATACATATTTTAAAATGAAAAATGATTTTGTTGTCGCTCAAAATATGGATATTTCAAATTTCAGACTTTTAGTTTTTATTAATTCATTGCAGTATTTTAGTTTACATTGCGATATTAACAATGTACAACTGAAATGACCAACTTCAAAGTACTTGCGGTACAAATCGACGAATTTTAATATGTAAAATATTCTCTTTTCCCGATTAAATTAAAAATATATTATCGGATGAATTTGCAGCGGATCACTGTCTATTGTCAATTTAGTCGCATTGTATAATAGTTTTCTTAATTGTTAATGACCTATGAATTAGGCTAAGTGACATTTTGAATCAATGAAATGCCTATTGGCATATTGACATAAGAAGTTCTACATGTAGACTGTTATTTTTTTAGAATGGGAGGGTATTTCATTTAGATCTAAAAGTATTGTAATAAGAATTTTATTGGATTGAATATCTTTATTATTTATAATATTTGTTATACTTGTAAAACTTCTTGGTCACCCAGAGCCCACCTCGTGGGTTATGCCCCGTCCTTCTTATCTACTCATAAGAAAGAAACATACATACTCTCAACGCTAGTTTTACTATAAAGTTATACTAGTTTTACTGTAAAGTTAAATTCCCTGAATTGGTGCAGTTTGCAGATTTTATCGCGGCATTTGAAATACTCCGTCTCTCATATAACTGCGTAATGACGGAACGAGTACATTTTCGCGTGCTAATGAAATCCGAGCGCCGCTGAACACAATGCCACTTCAAATTGAGAAAACCCGCTCACGGGCAGCTTGTGCGATTAACAATGAGGGATCTCCATAATTTCCTCGTTTTTGTACAATTCTGCATAGCTCTTTTGGTTAAGGATTTTCGCTCATGGCAGAGCTTGACAGACTGATCACGTTTGTTAAGCATCGCTCGGTTCGGCCAGGTGTCGGATGGGTGACCGTTAAGTAATATAATATAATATTTGGCAACATCACATATATTGGAAGAAATCGCTCTTTAGTGATAAGGCCGCCAATTGTATGTCTCCTCTGTATTTGTGATTTTCTTTTTGTTCATTTGTGTGTACAATAAAGTATAAATAAATAAATAAATATTGCTCCGCTTCCAAAGTAAGTAGCTAAAGCACTTGTGATATGGAAATCAGAGACAACGGTGGTATCACAAACACCCAGACCTAAGCCAATATAGAAAAGTTCGTTATCTAAATTGACCCAACCGGGGATCGAACCAGAGATGGCGACACTTTGAAAATCGGTGTACAAAGCCACTCGACCACGAAGGTCGTCAAATCGTCGTCGTCTATATAGTCGTCTGTAACTCAGCGCTTCCGTGCTTCGGAGGGCACGTTAAACCGTCAGTCCCGGTTGTTGTCATCAGGGGCCTATTGCATAACAAATTACAAGCTAATATTATTAGTAATCTTATGCAATAGGACCTTGATAACAGTTAAGCCAAGTCAGAGGTCATCTTTGATCGAATATAACTGTAACAGAATCTTGGAATATATGAAGGATTTTGCCTTTCTTTGATATTTAAAATATATCCTTAAATTTTGGAAAAAACAGTGAAGTAAAGGTGGACACTGAGTACCCAAAATGCATTTGCGAACCACAGCAGACCACGATTCAAGTGCTTCGGCACTATGGACATAATATGCCTAGCTTTGGTATGCACAGAAGGGCACTAGTCTTATCGTCTAATCCTATATGTTAACCCCCTTACTAATAAAGATTGTATAGCAGATGTATAAGTTACACAGTGGTGACTCTCTGTCAAACTGTTTAAGTTTGACATTAAAAAGAAAGGGACAAAACATTGTGTAACTTTATACATCTGCTATACAATCTTTATAAGAAAGGGGGTAAGAGTCCGGCGAACAGTGATCTTCCCGTAAAACGCTATAACATTATTAAATTTAGATTTTTCGCATTCACAATGCTATTTTTTTATATTAAGATAAATAATATTAGAAAAAATACTATAAAAAATCGACTCACCCGTAGCACCTCAGACGCTATATCCTTAAAAAAACGCTTGAGCTATTGTTAGCAAATAATTTTGCTACACACAGCTATATCCGAGTATGAATACATCAAATCTTCCAAACTTCAGAGAAGCAATCACAACTTAGTTAGAGGGCAAACATTCGGCATGTGAACTACCGTTCTAGTCTTCAAGACATCGCATTCCCGCATCTTCCTAATACGGATCCCGGGAAGACTTGCAATTCTCTCAAATTACACGCCTCCATATCGGCTTAGCGTCTGACTATCCCGGATTGGGTTTACATATAATCAGGAGTTCTCGGCTGGCAGACAACTTCCTTTACCTACGCTATATTTCAAATTACGGAGGAGAAGTGTTCATTAGAAACTGTTCCGTATACATATAAGTAATAAAGTATATATTGCCAAAAAGAATTACATTATGTAAGTCAAAGTTAAAGTTAGTAACTTCGAAAATATATTACGAAATAAAATACCAATGTACAAACAAAAATATTGGTGTAAATCTACAACAGGCCAAATCAAATTATTGAAATATTTTTTCTTTGAATACAGCCCACGGCTGGCACTGATTTCAGTTTCAAAAGAAAGTTTCACCCACATAATAACATTGTTACAATTTGTGTAAATGTTTGTTCGTAGAATCCATCGAACATGTTTATTGTAATTTCCTGTCAAACATACCTGGGAGATGTAAAACGGGCTCTTTTAATCGATCGATTTTAATCGATTTTAATCGATCAGATCTAATCAAACTTTTTCGAAATACTTACCTGAAGCAGAATTATTAAAAGTGACAATTCAGCTTCAGAATGCAATAACATAATAAAGCAATTTATGTTAACTTACACGACAGTTCATTAAACTTAATCACAACAGTTCTAAGTGAATAGCAATTTATTCACTTCGGTAAGGAGGTAGGTGAATATCATTATATAAAAAAACACATTGCTTATACAATAGAATTAAACATAATTAATACAGAGGTTCCGGAAATGAAAATATTTCAAATAGTATTCATTAGATAACGCTATTTATCTGTTTATTCAGAATGAACTCTTTTATTTTTATCCCAAAAAAAGTCGCAGAGGTAAGGAGACGCAGAAGTGGTTTGTTTCAGATCTTGGTTGCAGCGTATTTAAAGCTGCCCCTAAAAGCTTTGGTGTGGTGGATAGGTACATCAAGCCTAGCTAGGCGGGCGCGAGAAGACCATACGAGTTTCTCATACAAATAGAGCGGTTTACGATTTGTTACTATACCGAACAAAAGCAGAGCTAAGTGTACATCCCCTCGAGACTGCATATTCAGTGTGTTAATACTATTAATATAGGGAGAGACATGGCTTCTAGGCGGAATACTATAACAAAATCTGGCACAAGCATTCTGCACCCTCTGTATTAGATTTTTACTTTTTGACAACAGTCTAGACCCATACACTAAGTCCATATAAGCAAATTGTCTTGTTTTGGTGCATAAAAAGTTACGAATTTGATAGAGGACTTTCAGTCGGTAGAAGCAATAACGGCCTATTTCCTTTAATGACTCGTACCTCAATTGTGAGTCCATGATAAGACCTAAATTACGCGTTTCCCGTATAAAGCAAATGGTTTCATTGTTTATTATAATAATTGGATTTGCTGAAATAATTTTCTGTATCTGACTTTTGGAGCTCAAAACTATACATTTAGATTTGGAAGTTAAAAAGTTATATTCAAGCCCATCTTTCCCACTGGGCACTCTGGGCATGTGCCTAGGGCCGCGCGATCGATAGGGGCTTCCTAGTTCCTGCCAGATCGCTAAACGATAACGGATGCTTATTACCAAAAAACATATAAGACATATTTAGGAATATCGAAAACTTAAGCAATAATTTACTGACTACAAATACTACTTGCTTATTAGCTTTCGCATGCACATAGCTATCTTACTCTTGCCCGAATATCAGGCTTTCTGATCTGATTTCAAGATGTTTAGATAAATTTAAGTCAAGATCATAGGGGCCCCCAAATGTGCCCAGGGCCTCAAATAGGTTAAAGACGGCCTTGGTTATATTATTTTGTATCAATCAAAAATCAATTTGTTAACTATTGCAGTTGGGTCTATTAAAAGGCCGTGAGTAATGGAAATTCAAACAAAGGTACCTTGATCGAGCCTGCAACATTCCGCAACCATCCAGCGGCATTTGAACAGCCGCGCCGTCAATTGCAGAATTGAAGCGCCTGTACTCTGTTGCAGCAATCCATTTAGCGCAGGATTCCCACTCGCAATGTAATTGGATCGGCAATATTATTACGTGTTCCGTTGCATCAGATGCCGATCTAATTTACACGACTATAGGTATGAGATTATTATTTGGAATGTCACACTTTGAGTGTGTTTAATCTGCCTTCCAAACAAAAAAAAATTTCACTAATGTTCATTTAACTTGTAGTCTAATTAAAATTTATCTAAAGTTATCACTGTTACCTTTTTTCTTTTTCTGTCGTGTCTTTTAAGATCTTACTGATTTTATTGGCTTATTTTCGTGTCATTGTTTTGACATATTATGCTGGATTAGTGGATTGCAAGAACTTTAAATTAATGAATTTGAAATGCTTGGTGGATTACAAGAACTTTAAATTAATGAATTTAATGTTCTTAGAAGATTGTGAAGCGTTAACAAGATTTTCGTGAATTTGAAGTGTTAAAGTTCTTGGCGATAAAAAAAAACTGGAAAATGCATCGAAGTGAATACCTACCTAAGAATACATAACGTGCGAGTCGTATTTTTTCTAGTATATTATTTGGTATTATATAAAATAGCATTGTGAATGCTTAAATCTCAAAATTTAAAAAAAAACTACGTCTTTTTTATTAATTTGATCCTCAAAAGATAATATCATTGTACCTCCATGTTATAGACAAACAACACACCAATGAACCGCTCCGCCAATAAAAACGTTTATCGATACTTTTCTAACAACGGAACTGACAGTAATGGTAAATGCTTATACGAGGAAAAGAATAACAGCAAATCATAAGGGTTTTATCTACGTCAGTTATTTATTTGGTTAGATATCTACACTGATGTTATAAAAAAGCTGATTTCATTTGCTCTTGTTTATGGTTCGAACTTTATTTTAACCCTCTTACTAATAAAGATTGTATAGCAGATGTATAGTTACACAATAGTTACTTTCTATCAAACTATTTAAGTTTAAAAAGAAAGGGACAAAACACTGTGTAACTATACACCTGTTATACAATCTTTATTACTAAGGGGGTAGAGCTATAAAAATATCCAGAAAAAAATAGTAATAGTATTGCCGAATTTCTACTGCTGTATACTTACTAAAAATATTGTTTATTGCAGTAACTGTTGCTTTGGCCATGAACATTCGATTTTTGTAGGACTTTTCAGTAGTATTGCTTTTTGTAGCATTTAAAGGGTCCAAAAATTTAATATTTGATAGGTTTTTATTACAATACTAAATAATATACTAGAAAAAATTCGACTAGTACCAGATCATATTCTTGGACGGGAATCGAACCCGCGACCTTTGGAAGTCCGGTCTAATGCTCTAACCGCTGAGGTCACTAGTAATATAATATATATAATAATAATAATATTGGCATCGTCGAATTTCTTCTAGTATATCCCACTCTTAAGTGTTATTTCATCAATGTGAGGAGTATAAAAATAGCACTGTGAATGCCTTTTCCAACAAAAAAATATCATCTAAATCGGTTCATAAAAAACACCAAAGTCGTCAAGGTATCTCATCCATAATCATAGTATTTTCAGGATTACGTGAAAACTAGTGAACCGATAAAAAGAAAATATGGGACCACACCTGAACTATTGTCTTTCAGGTAAAAAAGAATTATCAAAATCGGTTAACAACTGGCGAAGTAATGGTAAAACATACATAAAAAAACCGGACAAGTGCGAGTCGGGTTCGCCAACCGAGGGTTCCGTACCTACATTATAAATAGTTCAGAAATCGAGTCTCAGTTATTTCCGAGCTTCACCCAAAATTCAGTACCCAAAACGGACGGATCGGTGCATTCAGCAGACCGATCGCTAAGTCATCGACCACCACAGTATACATTTTAACCATGGAAAGTAATTTGTTTTACTGTTCAATTTTATAATTTTCCATGGTTAAAATGTACTCTATGGCGACCAACAACCCACTGCACCTGTATACTTGTATTTTACAGGTGCGGTGGAAAATGAGGGAATTTAAAAGAAAAAAAAAATAGAATTATCAATGTATTGGTATTTGTTAGTAAAATATACACGTAATAATAAACATTATCACCAAATTTCAAGTTTATAGGTCAATTAGAAGTTAAATTATGACGCGCATACCGTCGTTTAACCTCGATGATTGAGTACGTACATTAATTTCTATTTTTTTTATGATATAATTATAAATGTATAGTTTTAAGATTTTTTCCTGTACTTGTAGTATAACACGATATTACTTGCCAAATTTCATAGTTCTAAGTCAACGGGAAGTACCCTATGAATTTTGATTCCCTTGAGGGTGTCGAAATGCGTTGCCGTATGCGTTTTTTGAGGCATTAATTGCCGTATCTTTTTTTCACGTTAACTTAGAAGTTTGATTTTTTCACAGCTGCAAGTGCCCGTAGATTTGAGTATATGGTTTTCATTTCAACTCGATACCTCCACGCGTTCCAGAGATAAGGGTCTTGATAGACAGATGAACAGACAGACAGACAGTTAATGATTTAATTACAAATGTATGGTTTTCAGATTTTTCCCTGTACTTGTAGTATATGACGATATTATTTGCCAAATTTCAAAGTTCTAGGTCAACGGGAAGTACCCTATGAATTTTGATTCCCTTGAGTGTGTCGAAATATGCGTTTTTCGAAGCATGAATGGCCGTATCTTTTTTTTACGTTAACTTAGAACTTTGAATTTTTCACAGCTGCAAGTGCCCCTAGATTTGAGTATATGGTTTGAATTTCAACTCGATACCTCCACGCGTTCCCGAGATAAAGGGTCTTGACAGACGGACAGACAGACAGACAGACGGAAAACAAAGTGATCCTATAAGGGTTCCGTTTTTTTCCTTTTGAAGAACGGAACCCTAAAAACCGTCGACTTGAAAACTTCCTTTTTTTGCAGTTGGTTAAGAACGTTTTTATTACTTTAAATGTTAAGCACAAACATATCTTAAGTTTATCACATGACCATCGGTAATAATACTGAGGTTGAATTAAACAAGTTCTCCATACATAGAGGGTCATATCCATACCATTAGCCACGGTCGCTGGCCGCCCAATCCAGCTAATGAATGACGCGGATTGCACCCGAAAGGCAACATTTACGTCCGGCCATGAAAATAACGTCTGTAAAGTATATTCACACTGTTGTTTTTTACTGCACTTGTCTAACTTTAGGTACCCTTTTTTTAAATACACTCGATCTTCTGTTTGTCCTCATATAACATAATTATGTTTGACTGAATGAGCGCCAAGCGCGAGCGAAGTGTCCTTGCTTCAGCTTAGACAAAAATTTTTTCGTATGTCTTTCCGGCTGTCCGTCTGTTCACCTCTACAGATTGCATTTCTCAATCGATTCTCGTGAAATTTTGTGAGCAGGTTCGATAATTATATAACACTTTTTTGTCGAGCCAGTTTATCGAAAATTACTTATCGAAAAATAACATGCATTTCGAAAAATGTAGAGAAGCGCCATCTAGCTTCAATTATATTAAATAATATACCAAACAGCACATAGTACTGCTTTGAAAACTTCGTGGCGACATCTATTAGATTAATTTTTAAACAACATATAATTTGAGCTACTTTTTACACAAACGCGAGGTCCACAGGTCACTGTTAGCTTTAGGTAAAATTTACATTTGTGAACTGTCAAAAGCTGTTTACACAATTTTAATAACGAACTTATATTTACGCGTGTACCTACTGTTCCTGTTCTTTGAAATTAAAATTTTTACTTTGCTTATTCAGTGCCTAAGCTGTATAATAATATGATGAATTTCAGATGTTTTTTCAACTTGGATGTTGTGACCTTTTTCGCTTATCTTATGGCTACAGCATTGTATATAACAATGCTGTAGCCACAGGACACGAGACACCGAGATTGGCTAATAAGCTTAAAGGCTTACAGAGTCCTCTTCACACAATATACAATCGACATGATATAACACTTTACTGTACTCATAAAACAAGACGAATTTTCTTCCTTCATACTAGCGGCCGCTCTCTTCTTCGCCCGTGTGGACTATTATCCTATCCTATTAATAATAGTAATATAATCTTTATTTTTCTCTCCAACAGTTACTTGTTATTACTCTTATTTATATAATAAATTTGAAAGTTTGGATGTTTGTTACTCAATCACACTAAAACAGCTGAATGGATTTGGATTAAATTTAGCACACAGATAGTTTATAGCTCGGGTTAAAACATAGGATACTTTTTATCCCGGTCAACGGTTCCCTAGGGTTGCCGGAAGCTAGTCCCCAATATTAATTTTCGCAATAAAAGATAGCCTGTGTTGAATGAACTGAATTTTTTAAAAATTTGTTCAGGCGTGAAATGGTAACAGACAGACGGGGTTATTTAGTATCGATTACCCATATTTAATCGTTATTGTAAAAGATCTTTTGAGAATTTACTGAAATCGATTTGCACACAATTATAAACTGAAATTTTCGATTTATAGTGACATAAATAAAAAATCATATTTAATAAATCACGAACTTGAGTTGAAAGATAACAATTTACTGTCTCAGTTGTAAATCTTCCATGCCGAATGTCCATATTATTAAAAACGTAATTTCGCTAGTAAAAAGTGCATGGTTGGTAGTATGAGAACTCATTTGGATTTTATCAGTCACCCTCAAAAGCTTATTTAAAACATCATCATATTTACTGAAATATAAAGAAAACGCTATTAGAATCGAAATAGCTCGAGGAAGATTTCTCAGACATTATTAATTAAGTGGGTGTTGAAATAAAACACTTGATATTAGCGTGGTTTTATCAAGTTTTTCCTCTGAAAAATATAATACTATTTTTGTAAACAATCCATTTCATCTACCACTTTTTAATAAACATCACATTCTTTTGTATTTATATTCACGATTGATAGAGTTTATTTTTGTTACATCAAAATTCATATTCTATTTAAAAAGGGAATTCACAATCGAAATGATATTTATCAAAGACATATTTATCTACCATTCGTTAAACAAAAGCCATTCATCGAAGTATAATATTTATCTTTGTATAAGAACGTATCCGTTTTTAAATTGAAATTCTGCAGTCGCTATGTCGATTCGAAGTATTTTATTTCGGTAAAGTGGCTGGAAATTACTTTGTTTGAGTTCAAATACCTGTCAGTGTGTTACAAGATTTGTAGCGTCAGCTTTTTCAGTAATGTTGGCAAAAGGTATTTGTTCATAATGAGCACGTACTTAAACTGATTTTATTATGCATAAAAGTGCATTGAATGGCAACTGATACTTATCTGTTGGAGCCCTCAATATCGAGTAGAAAATTTGAATAATTCGGTATATTTCGAAAGGAAAAAGGGGACTTATTTGAGGAGCAGTTCCAAAAGTATCCGATAGGGCAGCACCACTGTCTGGAGACTCGAGATTAGTCCTCATTGCAATATCAATATCTATACGAGTTGTAAATACGTACGACCTCTCAAGCGACATGAACGTCGATGAATGGAGGCAGAGAAAGACTGCAGAAATTATGGATGGATTGTGAGCAAAATGATTATGAATGTGAAGAGAGTGTTTTTTTTTTCTCCTGGCAACACCAGGGTTCACTTGTCAAATTGTGTACAGCTGATTTTAAATTAATTTTAATTATTAAATTCTATGTTTTGTTAAAGTATTTTGTAATAAAAGTGTAATTTGAATAATAATAAATAACGGCAAGTGTTATCAAGACTTTCCAACCAGGAATTTTCGTAATACAACGCAGACAAATCTGTAACGTTCATCGTTCAAATTGACGAAGATTGACTTTGAAGAATTTTCAAAAAAGGCGTGATTTCTTCAAGGATCTAAAGACTACACAGTGGAATACGACAATCTAAACCGGGGGAGTATTTTCTTTATACTTACACTAAGATTAAAAGACAAAACTATTCTGACTGATTTATGAGAATATTGTTTGTGTTGTGTGTATGGCGAGTTGGCTCTCAATTTTTACTCATCCCTAACATTACTTTTTACAAGATTCACACTAGTGAATAGCGTCATATTTCATAACGATTTGGCACTGTTAACCTCTCTTTACTTGACTTATAGTGGAAGTAAAGTTGATGGTGACCTTAATTGCCACAGTCATTCATTAATCTTACAACTCATAACATAACAAGCATCACACTATACAGAATTACTTTTACTTACTTACAGACAAACTAATTGTGCAACCAACTTGCCAGGTACCTGTTGTAATCTGTTTTTTTTTTTTTTTTTCTTTAAATTAAAAATAAGTATTCAAGTTTATCGGTCAGAGTGTTAAGTAGTTGATAAATCTTCTTTTGTTTTATATTATTATTTTTCAATCCGAGTCTGCTTCACAGCTAAATAACTTGTAGTGATAAAAATACTAGTGAAGGTTAATCAGTCCTTACTTTATTTATTCAAAGAAAAACTGATGGTGATACCTGTTACTTACTTACTTTATAGTCATACAATCAATAAGAAATTAAGTACCTACATAATAAACACAAACACTGTTGAATATAGTTAACTGTACTTTACAAAGTAAATTTCATGCTATCAGTCACCTGATTGCACTACCCACATTTTTTTTCTCTTTTTTTTCTTTTATTCATTAACTTATAACTTGATTTTAATAACTTTTAATAATAAACAACACTGTAAAGTTAGCTTTATTTACATTATATTAACTACTTATTGTATATTTGCAGTAAATACGGCTTTAAATTCTCAATTCAAGATGTTGACCCGTAAGGCAACTGCGAAGGATATGGAGCTCAAACTCAAGCACACCTTGGAGGACTTGAAGGCTGCCAAAGAGCTTAACAATACTCTTCTGCAAGAAAGAGAGGATAGTGAACGCGAGATCCTCAAGACCATTACTCGGAACACCGAACTCAAGAATGAGCTTGCTGAGCTTCATATAAAGTACTCTGAAATTGTTGATAAGTGCAACCATATGGAAGACTTTATTCAGTCATTTAGAGAATGCAGTGACACACATGAACAGGCATTGAGTCGCATAACAGATCTTGAAATCAGTTTGTCTCTTGCTCAAAAGAATATTTTAGAGTTAGAACAGGAAAATAAAACTATAACAGAAGAAAAGCACTCTCAAAGTCTGTTCAGTGAGTTACAGCAGTGTGATTCTGCAATATATGATAAATCAATTTTGGTTTGTAACAACCTTAATGATAAATCAAATATTAGCAGAAATAACTGCCAACTCAATAGTGGGAAAAAAATTAAAAAATATATTAAGTTGAATAGATACATTAGGAAAACACAAAAGTTAATAAAAAGGCAAAATTACTATAGTGAATATTCAAAGTTGAGAAAAGAACGCAAGTCATTGTTAGAGCAATTAAATGTAATAAGTAGGAATACAAGTAATAAAAATAAAGAATGTGAAACAGTTAGTAATCAATTGGGTGAAAAAATAGACAATTTAGAATTATCACTCAGGGAAATGTATAATAACTTGAGTGAGTTTTCTCGCAAGCAATTAAATTATCAAAAGCTTGCTGCAAATGATATGATTGACATGTGTAATTTTAACACAGACCGGTTTGAGTCCCTAGGCAGAAAACAGAACTGCAGCTGCTTAAATAAAAATGTTGAATTGATGATGAAAGATGCTTCTACCCAGTCTGCCCCAGAGTGTTTAACTACTTATGTTGTGGGTGAGCCTGAAGTTTCTAATATTTACAATAGTACTCGTATATTAAGCACCAATAATAGGTCATGTAAGAAAAATAATTGCAGTGAAACAATTATGTATTGTGATGAAATTGGAAAGAACTTGGGCCAAATAATTCAAAATCACTTAGGAGGAAACATTATTAATTATTGCATGCCTGGGTCGACTTTGGATGACATAATGAAAATAATTGTAAAAAAATCATACAGTGCCAACACCAACTTGATAATTCTAATTGGAAATAGGGGTAATGTTACCAAAAACCAATTGATGACATATTGTAATTCCCTTTGTTCTTTGAATGTTAGGAAAGTGATATTGTTTACATTCCCCTACAGTAACAGTCTGTCACAGGCGGAAAATAACTTAAGATATAATTTGAATTTATCTTTAAATACAGTGGCATTTCATAATAGCCAACAGTTGCACCTAATTGACATTAATAAATTATTGAATAATTTTTATTTGACAAAAGATAAATATTATCTGCCTTCTTCTTTTAGAAGACAAATAGCAGTATCGCTATCTTTTTATTTAAAACAACTAGCCAATAATCTGGCTAGAAAAACATCTGCTTCTATTGGGCAGTTAAGTTTTGACATGTGTAATTCTACTTTGGAATCTGTTCCAAATAATATTATATTACATGATGCTAGTAATAATTTACTACATTTAAATTAGCACTTGAGACAATAGAGGCGTCCTCTAGCGTTGAGCCGACAACAGAAAAGCCAAACTGTCTGAGAATTGTACACCAAAATATGCAAGGCTTTTCTGGCAAAGATTTAGAAATAAGCTTATTTTTAAATTCTGAAGATATTGATGTGTTATGTGTTACTGAGCATTGGTTGAAAGAGCACGAACTAATTTTAAGTTTGGATAATTATAGAATTGTTAGCTCACTTAGTAGAAAATTTGCTATAAGAGGGGGTTCACTTATTATTCTACACAATAGCTTACAATATAAAGAGCGCAAAGATGTAGTTTCCCTCTCAATTGAACGAACCATCGAGTTGTCTTGTGTGGAACTTGATCAAATAATTATAGTATGTGCTTATAGACCCCCCAATTCGAATTACTCTGAGTTTGAGTCCACTATGGAGGAAGTCCTAAAAGTAACATGCAGGAAGAATAAAAGAGTCGCGATTTGTGGGGATTTTAACGTCGACATTTTAGATCCTAAATTGTCACAGCTCTCGAGTAGGTTCATAAACCTATTTAAATCTTTTAATTTGCTACATACTTTTAATGAACCAACACGAATCACACCCACTTCGGCAACCTGCTTAGATAATATTTTCTCCAACTGTAATGTACTTGAAAAATCGATTTTAAATTGTATTAAATCCGACCACAGTGGACAGTTAGCATCTATTGAGCACCATCATGTTCTGCCTAAACGGGAAATAATGTGTAGGCCAATAAGGAAACACTGTATTAAAAAATTCAGAACTAATGTCACAAGTAAAATTGAAACTTTACCAGAGCCAAATTTTGAGGCTAATAACTTATATAATCACTTATTTAGTATAGTCCAAGATGAATTTAGTCAAACTTTTAAACAAAAAGTGATCAAATGTAACGATAATAGAAAATTTAGTGACTGGGCCACACCCGGTATATATATAAGCAGAAGGAGGCTATACGATCTTTATGCAGAAAAAGCCACTTCCTGTGATTCAAACTTCATTGAATTTGTCAAGAAGTATTCACAAACATTCAAGGAAGTTTGTATCCTAGCAAAGTCCAAGTATTTCTCGAATCAGATTAAATCAGCTGACAATAAAATTAAGGCTACTTGGAATATTATTAACAAAGAAACAGGCAAAACAAAATCCAGTGTAAATTCCTTCTGTTTAAAAATTGGTGATCAAACATTTAAATCTGACGATGAGGTCGCTGGAGTCTTTGAAAATTTTTTTGCTCGAATACCAATAGAAACTACCAGTACTCTTAGTGCTTGTTCCAACATCGCTATCTCCCTTTTAGAGTCAAGTGTTGATAAATGCAAGGAAACCTTCTCTTTTAAATATATAAGTAGTGAAGATATAATTAAAGCATTTAAATCAATTAACGTCAAAAAAACAGAAGATCTCTGGGGCATGTCAACAAGCATCATTAAATCAATAATTGATATACTAGCCCCTTACTTGGCTTTCATTTTTAACAAATGTATTGATGAAGGGATATTCCCTGACTTAATGAAAAATAGTAAATTGATTCCTCTTTTTAAGTCTGGTAATAAAACTGACCCAGCTAACTTTAGACCAATATCTATACTGCCAGCACTTAGTAAAATATTTGAAAAAATTATATATTTTCAATTATTAGATTACTTTACATCAAATAATATACTTCATAAAAATCAGTTTGGATTTTCCAAAGGTAAAAGTACTACTGATGCTGGAATTGCTCTTCTCAAACATATCCTTGATGCTTGGGAGGGAAAGCAAGATGTGATTGGTATTTTTTGTGACCTTTCTAAGGCATTCGATTGCGTTGATCACCAAACACTATTAAAGAAGCTAGAACATTATGGTGTCTCTGTTAAATCAGTTAGTCTTATGAAATCTTACTTGTACAATAGAACCCAGAAAGTAGTGATTAATAGAACTGAATCTACTGGAGCCCCCATCAATATGGGGGTGCCACAGGGATCAATATTGGGACCTTTGCTGTTTTTAATTTATATAAATGACCTTCCTAACTACGCGAATAATTTATGTGAGACAGTGCTATTTGCGGATGATACTTCTTTAGTTTTCAAAGTCAACAGAGGTAATAACTGTTCTGACGAAGTAAATAGCGCTCTCTCTAAAGTTTCATACTGGTTTAATAGTAATAATTTAGCACTCAACCCCAAAAAAACTAAATGTGTTAAATTTTCATTACCGAATGTTGAGCACGTCGAATTGAATATTAATCTGAATGACGTTGAAGTTGAGTTTACGGAGAGTACAAAATTTCTAGGTATTACGCTAGATTCACGACTGCAATGGGATCCTCATATTGAAGCTTTGTCAAGTAGACTTAGTTCTGCGGCCTTCGCCGTTAAGAAAATAAGACTTTTAACTGATATTGAAACGGCAAGGTTGGTATATTTTAGTTATTTTCACAGTTTAGATGATCAAACGAACTTACCTTAAGTGAAGTTCGATCCTAATTGTCCTGGCTTCGTCGAAGAGATTTATTTGACCATGTAGTAGCCCTGCTACGCGTCTGTATTCACCCGCACACAGGTTTAGCGCAAGAAAGAGAGAAAAAATCATCCCCTCTCACGCGCCTCACAGCGCCCCACCCGCCTGTGCTTCATTCATTTCAGAGCCAGGAAGACGAGGTATCAGATACTTCACAACATTGATTAAATTTAAGGGGTCAATAATTATTATTTATTTGTAAATAAATAACTAACTGCAATATTAGAAGGGAAGGGTCGGGATCTTAAATCTCTTCGACGAAGCCAGGACAATTAGGATCGAACTTCACTTAAGGTAAGTTCGTTTGATCATCTAATTGTCCTGTCTTCGTCTCTGAGATTTATTTGACCATGTAGATGTTTGGAGAAACTAAAATCAATGTTGTTTGTCAGGTAAGTACCTAATAAAATTAACTCTGTATACAAAAACTATTTATTTGATGCATGTGAGCATTAACAAAACAAAAATAAACATTATAAATTCTTGAAAATAACTAAATCAATAACTTCTAAACACATTCTTAATTATTAGAAAATACACCTGTCATAAAATCATTATCCCTTACTAGCGGCCTATTATAGTATTCAGCAAAAACCGCGGATTGCTGAGACCAACCCGCAGCCTTGCGAATAACATCAACACTGATTCCGGCACGGTCTGCAGCAGAAGTTGCTGCATGACGCGTGCTATGAGCACGGAATGCGTTGGTATCTATGCCACTCTCTTCTAAAACGTTTTTTATCCATCGTCCTATAGTTTGAGAGGATGCGGCACGATGAGGACTTCGAAAGGTTAAAATTAGATTATCCACATTCAATGGGCGTAGATGTGACGTTTTCAGTATATATGCTGACAAAGCATTAGCGGGACAAATATTTGGATTTCTAAAGAATGGTAAATCCAATACAGGCTGTGATTTTCCTATGGAAGACGTTTTAACAATGTCTGTTATTTTTATTATATATTTGTCATTAAGTCTACTTATATTTGAAACGCGTATCAAGGATAAGGTTTGACATCTCTGCCCAGATGCTAGTGCTAGTAACATGACTAGTTTCTTACTAAGAATTTCTAAGCACAGTTCATTATTGGGATGAAAATTTGACAAAAAATTTAAAACTATCTGAGGATCCCATGTGACGTCGTAACGTGGAAAGACCGGTTTCATCCTAAAAACTCCCCTGAAAAAACGTTTAACTTGGTCATTTTCCCCTATCTTATTTAAGGAAATTAACGAAATTGCTGACCTATGGTTGTTTAACGTCCCATAGGATGCCCCATTTTTGAAACAACAGGTGAGAAAATCTATTAAATCGTAACATTTAACATCATAAATATCTTCAATAACATTGGCTTTACAATATTCCCACCATAATTTAATGCTTGGTGAATATTGTGTCAGTGTACTCTTGGACAATGAATTTAAAGTTATGTTCATTGCTGCTTGAGGTATCCCTTTTCGCGCAAATGCTTCCCTGATAACACTGTGGCTGCCAGGGAAAGGTGCTGATGGAGTGGATGTGACTGTCTGAAAACAGATGTAAGGAGATCTTTACTGGGTGGAAATATAATAACATCACTGACGGCAAGAGACTTAAAGAGAGGGAACCATGGCTGAGATTCCCAATGCGGGACTACTAGGACACCAGTAGCACGATCTGCTATTATCTTTTGAAGAACTTTTAAAATGACTGCAAACGGGGGAAAAGCATAAAAGAAAAAGTTGTGCCAACTTAAAGTAAAAGCATCAACATTGTATGCATAAGGATCTCTTTTCCAGGAAACATATCTATGACATTTTGCGTTAACGCGAGATGCGAATAGATCAATTTCTGGACTTCCGAAAGTTGACACAATTTTGTTATACGCATTGCGAGATATTTCCCATTCAGTGTCTACATTAAGTTTTCTGGACTCGCTATCTGCATCTACATTTAGCGATGATTTTATATATGAGGCAAAAACAAAAACTTGGTGTATCTCACACCATCTCCATATTTTTTGTGCAATCTCATTTAGATGTACAAATTGAATTCCGCCCATTCGGTTAATATAAGATATGGCGGTAGTATTATCAATGCGCAATAAAATTTCACATTGAAACATTTTATCAGCAAAGGTTTTAAGTCCCAAATAAGCAGCCATTAACTCAAGGTAGTTTATATGTTTTGTTTGCTCTTCCGAATTCCAGAAACCACCGGTCTTTTCGTCACCACAGGCAGCCCCCCAGCCAGTAGTTGAGGCATCAGTGAAGATCTCTAGTTTGTAATCAAACGATCTTATGGGGTTTCTCGACTGAACGATATTATTTGCCCACCACTTAAAATCGTGCGATAAAGATTGAGGTATCGTCATTATTTCATCGTAGTTACCGTTATTATAACTAAGAGCTAGGAACTTAGCTCTCTCGAGAGACTTCGTATGAGCCCAACCGTATGGCACGGCTGGACAGGCTGCTATTAACGTGCCAATTACATGAGAGAAATCCCGAATGCTAACATGGGTTTTCTTAATGTACTTTTGCATTAAAGAAAAAATTTTTTGTTTCTTTTCTGGGGGTAATTCTAGACACATATTTTTTGAGTTACATATAAAGCCTAAAAATTTACATACTTTATTTGGAACCAGGTTACTCTTTTCATAATTAATTAAAAAGCCTAGCCTATTTAACAGTGCTATTGTTCGATTAGCATTCTCGTAGCATTCGAGATAACTACCCCCAAAACACAAAAAATCGTCCAAATAGATGACAGATAAGAGACCCTGAGATCGTAGGATAGCAGCCACCGGTTTTAAGAGCTTAGTGAAAATATAAGGGGCAGTGCAAAGACCAAAAGGTAATGCTGTAAACTCATAAAGATGATCATTAAATGTAAATCTAAGGTATTTTTTGTGGTCGTCATGGATGGGGACCAAAAAATAGGCTTCTTTTACGTCTAAATTCAGCATATAGCAATTATGACTCATCAGTCTAGAAGCCGTTCTCAGATCCTCCATTTTAAAATGATGAGTCAGAATATATTTATTTAACTTTTTTAAATTTAAAATAAATCTATTATCACCATTACTTTTTGGAACTAGAAAAATGCTAGACAGAAACTGCCCCTTAATTGGTTTACAAACCCTAACGGCGCCAATACTTTGCAAATGCGATATCTCCTTGGCAATCGCATTTTTTTCGGTGTTTGAAAAGAACTGATTAGGGTATTTATCAGGTGTTTGGCATGGTTCTTCGAAAAAGGGGATGCGGTATCCTGACACCGCCTCTAAAATAGTGGCGTCGTGTGTGATAGATTTCCATTCCTTATAAAAATATTTAAGACGACCGGCATGTACCTTTATTTGGTCGGGTTCCGTCCGCGAGAGGTTGACGGTGCTGGATGCGGTCGACTCGCCGTTGCGTTCGATTGTGGTTGGCGCCGTGTAGTCGCAGCGTAAGTTGGAGTCTGCTGGTGCTGCGCTGGTGGATGGTATGGAGCGCGGCGGCGCCCACTCCACTGCGCTCGCGAACTTCCTATGCCGCGGGTTGGTGGAGGCCGGGCCGAGCGATGAGTTCGCACCTGAGACGTCGACGGGCCTTTCCAGTTTAAATTACTAGTGGTCTGTATCGGTGTTATGAGCTGCCCTGACTTTTTTATGCCTCTGGAGGACTTAATGAAGTCCTTCAGTTGATCGCCGAATAGGAAGGCATCTCTTTTTCTATCCTTTATAGGATCTATAAAGGATTTGTCTAGTAGGGGCATAATTAATGACCTTCTCGTGTCGGTCTCCAGGAAGTGAGAGTCGGAAATTAACTTTCCGACGTCGTTCAGCACCTCCAGGACCTGTGATGTTTCCATCGTTTTAGTCATTATTCCCGACATCGCCTTTCCTAGAGCTGTTAAGGCACGCCCCAGCTGCTCCTGCTTCTTTTCAACGCGGCTGTCTCTATTACGACTTGAATCTGTCAAAACTGATCGGATTTCGGGATTCAATAAGGGTGGCTTGGAGGAGGGGGTATTTTTAGGAAATAAATACTTCTTATACAAGCCCTCCTTTATTTCCTTTTTTATCCCAGCTTTTAGTATGGGTTCCCATCTCTCGGACAGGTGTCCTAGGATGTCTTCACCCCACTCCGGAGTTTCAACGTGATCGTCCCCCAAAGCCTTTAAAAAATCGGCATCTATGATCACCTCTGGAATATCATTTGTGTTCACTATGTCTGTTAGTGGCAAAGGTTCAACCTCCGGTGCTACTTCTGGTGGATTTGGCTCAATTTCATTTTCTTTTTCTGAGGATTAAAAAAAAAAAGAAGGTAGATGTAGCTAGGTCGCCTTCGTGTGGTTTGCACAAATAAAATATATCACGCTTGGGCCTTAATTAATATTATGAAAGGGTTAATATCTGGTATTAACTCATATTTAAAAGTTATAGATCAATATTCCATATTGATTCTGAATGAAAATACGCCGCTCAGTCTCACGGACTTGAGTCAGTAAAAGCAAAACCAATAATAATCATTTGACAATCTTGAAAAACTGTTTAATTGAACATCTTAATTCCTGCAGATCAATATCTCGTATTGATTCAAAGCATAAGTTTAACGCATTTATTCACTTACAAAAAAAAAGATTAATCACTTGTAATACAATATGACAATTATATATTTTGTTGAGAATTATTAAATTTGTATTCATTGTTGTAGGTTAGCCATAAAGAGCTAGGTAGTTACAGATCAATATCAGGTATTGATTCGGAACTTACGGTAAATTTTGCATTAACACATAATTTGCGCTTACCTTGCATTTCTTCAACGCAACTCGCATCGCTATCGGAGTAAATTAATACTCGTCGTTGCTTTCTTTTGCGATCTAATTTCTTTTTATACTTTTTTAGCTTACGTTCCCATTTATCTTCGTCAGAATCTTCATAAGGACGCTTAGGCATGACTTTGCCGTAAACAAAAGGGAACTTTTTTTTTTTTTGCTGTGGATTAACACTGCGTGCGTTCGGCGCGCGCGCACGGACACGAATGAAGCACAGGCGGGTGGGGCGCTGTGAGGCGCGTGAGAGGGGATGATTTTTTCTCTCTTTCTTGCGCTAAACCTGTGTGCGGGTGAATACAGACGCGTAGCAGGGCTACTACATGGTCAAATAAATCTCAGAGACGAAGACAGGACAAGTAATGTCTTATGGGCTACTATTGTGGGGCTCGGCTGCCAACATTCAAAATATTTTTATACTTCAAAAAAGAGCTGTTCGTGCCATATATAATCTTCGTCGAAGAGATTCCCTGAGAGAATTGTTTAAAGAAATAAATATACTAACTTTGGCTGGCCAATACATATATGAAAATTTACTATGTGTAAGGAAACACTATGATTCATTTGCTAAGAACAGCGATAATCACCATATTAATACAAGGAATAAAGATAAACTTGCCGTTCCAAGATTTAGGCTTGCAAAAACTAGAGGTTCATTTATGGGGAAACGCATAACCTTGTTTAATAAAGTTCCACAACAAGTGATTGATCTACCTTTGCATGAATTTAAAAATCATGTCAAAAAGACGCTCATGGGTAAAGGTTATTATAAAGTAGACGATTATTTGAAAGACCGGAATGCGTGGAAATGATGTAACACAATAACTCGCTAGTAAGTACTTTATTGTTAATAACCTGTTGTATTTTTTTGTATTTGGTAACGATATATTTAAGTTTGTAAATATCGTTACTTATTTCTGTTAAAGCTGATAAGTTTCTTGCGCCTGTTCTTCTTGTCAGTTAAAAAAGTCTGGAACAGGTGGTAGAAAAAGATAGACGATTCAAAAGCGCTTAATTACTAAGTTTATTTGAATAAAGCAATTTTTTACTTTTACTTTACTGCAACATTTACGTCCGGCCATGAAAATAACGTCTGTAAAGTATATTCACACTGTTGTTTTTTACTGCACTTGTCTAACTTTAGGTACCCTTTTTTTAAATACACTCGATCTTCTGTTTGTCCTCATATAACATAATTATGTTTGACTGAATGAGCGCCAAGCGCGAGTGAAGTGTCTTTGCTTCGGCTTAGACAAAAATTTTTTCGTATGTCTTTCCGGCTGTCCGTCTGTTCACCTCTACAGATTGCATTTCTCAATCGATTCTCGTGAAATTTTTTGAGCTGGTTCGATAATTATATAACACTTTTTTGTCGAGCCAGTTTATCGAAAATTACTTATCGAAAAATAACATGCATTTCGAAAAATGTAGAGAAGCGCCATCTAGCTTCAATTATATCAAATAATATACCAAACAGCACATAGTACTGCTTTGAAAACTTCGTGGCGACATCTATTAGATTAATTTTTAAACAACATATAATTTGAGCTACTTTTTACACAAACGCGAGGTCCACAGGTCACTGTTAGCTTTAGGTAAAATTTACATTTGTGAACTGTCAAAAGCTGTTTACACAATTTTAATAACGAACTTATATTTACGCGTGTACCTACTGTTCCTGTTCTTTGAAATTAAATTTTTTACTTTGCTTATTCAGTGCCTAAGCTGTATAATAATTTGATGAATTTCAGAGGTTTTTTCAACTTGGATGTTGTGACCTTTTTCGCTTATCTTATGGCTACAGCATTGTATATAACAATGCTGTAGCCACAGGACACGAGACACCGAGATTGGCTAATAAGCTTAAAGGCTTACAGAGTCCTCTTCACACAATATACAATCGACATGATATAACACTTTACTGTACTCATAAAACAAGACGAATTTTCTTCCTTCATACTAGCGGCCGCTCTCTTCTTCGCCCGTGTGGACTATTATCCTATCCTATTAATAATAGTAATATAATCTTTATTTTTCTCTCCAACAGTTACTTGTTATTACTCTTATTTATATAATAAATTTGAAAGTTTGGATGTTTGTTACTCAATCACACTAAAACAGCTGAATGGATTTGGATTAAATTTAGCACACAGATAGTTTATAGCTCGGGTTAAAACATAGGATACTTTTTATCCCGGTCAACGGTTCCCCTAGGGTTGCCGGAAGCTAGTCCCCAATATTAATTTTCGCAATAAAAGATAGCCTGTGTTGAATGAACTGAATTTTTTAAAAATTTGTTCAGGCGTGAAATGGTAACAGACAGACGGGGTTATTTAGTATCGATTGCCCATATTTAATCGTTATTGTAAAAGATCTTTTGAGAATTTACTGAAATCGATTTGCACACAATTATAAACTGAAATTTTCGATTTATAGTGACATAAATAAAAAATCATATTTAATAAATCACGAACTTGAGTTGAAAGATAACAATTTACTGTCTCAGTTGTAAATCTTCCATGCCGAATGTCCATATTATTAAAAACGTAATTTCGCTAGTAAAAAGTGCATGGTTGGTAGTATGAGAACTCATTTGGATTTTATCAGTCACCCTCAAAAGCTTATTTAAAACATCATCATATTTACTGAAATATAAAGAAAACGCTATTAGAATCGAAATAGCTCGAGGAAGATTTCTCAGACATTATTAATTAAGTGGGTGTTGAAATAAAACACTTGATATTAGCGTGGTTTTATCAAGTTTTTCCTCTGAAAAATATAATACTATTTTTGTAAACAATCCATTTCATCTACCACTTTTTAATAAACATCACATTCTTTTGTATTTATATTCACGATTGATAGAGTTTATTTTTGTTACATCAAAATTCATATTCTATTTAAAAAGGGAATTCACAATCGAAATGATATTTATCAAAGACATATTTATCTACCATTCGTTAAACAAAAGCCATTCATCGAAGTATAATATTTATCTTTGTATAAGAACGTATCCGTTTTTAAATTGAAATTCTGCAGTCGCTATGTCGATTCGAAGTATTTTATTTCGGTAAAGTGGCTGGAAATTACTTTGTTTGAGTTCAAATACCTGTCAGTGTGTTACAAGATTTGTAGCGTCAGCTTTTTCAGTAATGTTGGCAAAAGGTATTTGTTCATAATGAGCACGTACTTAAACTGATTTTATTATGCATAAAAGTGCATTGAATGGCAACTGATACTTATCTGTTGGAGCCCTCAATATCGAGTAGAAAATTTGAATAATTCGGTATATTTCGAAAGGAAAAAGGGGACTTATTTGAGGAGCAGTTCCAAAAGTATCCGATAGGGCAGCACCACTGTCTGGAGACTCGAGATTAGTCCTCATTGCAATATCAATATCTATACGAGTTGTAAATACGTACGACCTCTCAAGCGACATGAACGTCGATGAATGGAGACAGAGAAAGACTGCAGAAATTATGGATGGATTGTGAGCAAAATGATTATGAATGTGAAGAGAGTGAACAAGGAGATGTCTGGTGATAGGTAGAAAAGAATAGAAGGGAAGGGACAAACAGCGCCGACTCCAAATTCACTAGGATAAGAGCAGGAGCTGACGAAGAGCTCAGGACATCAGAGCATGACATGTGAGTACAGTGTCAACTAGCCTAAGGGTCTCCTTATTCAGGGTCAAGCATAACCTTGAATTGTTTTTAAGCCATCTTCATTGTATCCGAATTTTCATTCCGCCGCTTTTCCTATAAAAGTTGGCCTACATTCTATTCGTTTCTAGACACGGTTGTTCCGCAACGAGGCAATTTGCTTGCTACAATTTTTTTATCGCCAGCGTGGGAGCTTGTTTAAATTTCATTTAGCCGCAGTAATCTTAATTGTTGATCCGCGGTCTCTGTGTTTTCGAGCTGTCGTCGGTTGCCAGGATAATAGGAATCGTGACTTTTGTTACGTTCGACTGAATACGAATGAGTGGGTGTGATGATGATCGGATATCGAATTTGCAATCAAGTGACAGAGTCAAATCTTACAAACTACGTGCAATTTTCTTAAATAAGATTATGAGTTCATGGACGTACAAAATAGTTTGATTTTATTCAGAGTGACTAGTAAGACTAATAAAGACTGTTTACTTAGATTCCAAATAAAGTATTAGTAGGCAGGTACAAAAAAAAACTTGAGGCTAAATAACCATGTATGGAAACAATCGTTTCTCCTGCTCGCATTGCAAACATTTGCTGAACAAACACAAATATATGCGAAAGCTACGGACATAAGTTTCGTACAGTGATGTGTTACTGAATACTTACTTAGTTGTTTCCTTTTTGTATTGCAACAGTGGCGGCATCTGCAAAGCAAAGAAACTTTTTTAACAAAGTATTTGACACTGCATTTACAGAGAACGTCACCCAGAACTTTCGAAAGCCGGAGAAATGAGAATGTTAGCATGACATAGAAGGCATCATTTGCCACTACTTCAAACGCTCCATGGATGCAACCGTTGCAACGAAATTGAAATTTATAGTCATTGTAATAAAGTGTCAAATTGCGAAACATATTGTGACTCGTGTAGGGCTACCAAGCTTTTGTAAATGCTTTTTTGAATAGCATAGAATATATAATAGTACTACGGAATAAGTAATAGGTACATACTGTTATTGAATTGTTATAATAATCGATAAGTTTACATCAGTCCTATAAATGTGGTTTTGGAGGATTTCCACCACATTGTCTTTAATAGTAATACAAAAAAGGTTATCATTGAATTAAAGTGTGTTTTATTTACAACTGGCTGTTCCACGTTGTGCTAACTGTCAGTAAAGATAAAAGCCACAAGTTTTAAAAGATAAACGGAAGAGGACGACTTGTGTGAATGAGTCGGCACGCTTGACGAAGCTATGCTTTTTCACTTGTGGCATTAAGTTGTACTGACAATTATTTACATTGCAAAATTTGTTAATTATTCCGAAAGATGAATGATCCAACTTAATTTACAATTATACAAGGTGTTACAAAAATACCCCTAATACCCCCTATAATTTGTTTGATACAAAAATTAAAATCGAAAATATCAAAATTTATGAAACAGCTGATTTTTTTTTCGCGATTTCAGAGTTGGCCCCATAGTAAAAGTTGTTTAGTTTGATGGTCCCTATATACCATATTCGGCATTAGGGGTATTTTTGTAACACCTTGTATATATTTCTTTTCGCCTGGCGTCAGCGTGGTCGCCCTACAACTCCTTCGCTGCAGTATGCCGGTGGTGTAGAATAGTGTCGGGAGCTTTTCACGTATCGCCCACAGGAACCCGCCACGGAGCTTACATCGGGACAACACTCAGTACGCTGCCGATAACAAGTTACGAAATGTCTGTCAAGGATACACATATAGATACCTAATTAACATACTTCCTCTTGAATTTATGAGCACTTAGGCAGTTAAATTATTGTACCCTGTTTTTACAAGCTTGTATTTAACTATTTGAGCTTATATTTAACTAATTGCTTTAGTACCTAAGGGGATGTTCTTTTTACTTAATCGGTGACCATTTGATAAACCGTTTAAAACTCGAGAGTGCAGCGTTTACATTCTTTTCCGGAATTAATATTATACTGTTATTTCGCGCCCACTGAGTGTTGTTTCCACGTTAAATTTATCGCGCTCACAAAGCCCGACCGCTACAAATTATATCTCTGTGCCCAGTTTGGGTCGTCTTTATTCTTTTGAGCTCATTGTAACATTTAATTCACGAATTTGGCTGAACTTGAATATCTTGATTTACAGTTTTAATTTAATACCCCGAATAAAGCTTTTTGTTTGTTCTGTGACTTGTAACGATAATATTAAAATTGTAAGAATAATATTTTGTCTTGGAAGACGGAATTTTGTTATTGCTTTAATTATGATGATAGTATGACAGTGAATAAGTTATTTTGTTTTTTGGAGACATATTCAATAGTTTATTAGGATCGCCTATTATTTTCAGTCTTTTTAAGTGTCCTTTCACAAGTGTCAACGTAAACGTAGGTAAAACTTTTAATCGCTGCGATGTGGCTTGGTTAAGTGCGTAAGTACGCACCACAAACAAACCACTTTTAACATTTAATTCACGAATTTGGCTGAACTTGAATATCTTGATTTACAGTTTTAATTTAATACCCCGAATAAAGCTTTTTGTTTGTTCTGTGACTTGTAACGATAACATTAAAATTGTAAGAATAATATTTTGTCTTGGAAGACGGAATTTTGTTATTGCTTTAATTATGATGATAGTAGTACAGTGAATAAGTTATTTTGTTTTTTGGAGACATTTTCAATAGTTTATTAGGATTGCCTATTATTTTCAGTCTTTTTAAGTGTTCTTTCACAAGTGTCAACGTAAACGTAAAACTTTTAATCGCTGCGATGTGGCTTGGTTTAGTGCGTAAGTACGCACCACAAAACCACTTCGCAGCTATTAAAGGTAGGCACAGTGGTACCGTGCAAACAGTGTCGTTACAGTTTCTTGCAGTTGCGTTGTCTTTATACAAAATTTAAGCTATTTTGTGATTTCAAGATAATTGAATTTAAATAAACTATTATTTTCATGCAAATTACTACTCGCTCCCTCATCTTACCGTTGTGATGTGGTTGTTGTTTATGTGATCCACCCTTTACATACTTTCAAACGACACAATTAACCACATTTTTTTAACCTTCTGTAAGATTCAGATCGCAATACACACACACCCAACTGATCCGGTCTAGCAGAATTTTCAGTTGCAAGATTTTCATACATTTTTATGCTATATTCGCGGTATTTTTAAACATATCCTTACATCTCTTAAAATGCTGGTCAGATCACTTGGATGGCCATCACCAGGTCACTCTCAGTCAATCCCTAGCGCAGAAGCAATGCTTAAAAGTTACTTCGTTTGTATGAAAATCGACTGGCGTCCTTAATTATGTGGACACCACTATATATAGATATCCTGTAGTACCTATAGTCTAATGACTTTACACTCACCACATTAGTAACTACATTGTACCCGTGCGAAGCCGGGGCGGGCCGCTAGTTCTTAATATTGGCTTTATGAATAGTGTTTCTCTGCTCTCTTTCCTTACATATTATGGAAGTGCCAAAGGTTTTATGGATGTTTTTTCAAGATCTTGAGCACAAAACACGAGGACGTGTGATGCAATAATAATTATTGTATTACACCCTGTTTACGACCCATCATAGTATTTATGAGTCCTTGCGATGTGGCCACTCGAAATTCCACTTTACGAGTAAAGGAATAAGAGCGGCCATTAAAATTGGTACAGTTGGCAAGAAAATTTGCTGCCGGATGGATAAATTCCGCCATGAGTTTATAGCTTAAGATAATTTATGATGTGAACAATATTACCATACAGGGTCTCGGAAAAATGTTGGCTTCCTGTTATATTTAATACAGACGAAAAATTTCGAATATTTCTGGTATTTCATGGGCCGTTAATTTAACTACATTACTTTTGACATATTTTTTCCAATAACATACTTTTAAGTTCAACTTTATATTCATAATATTTTATTCAGTCTGTTAAAGCTAAGTTGTCCAGATTTTTCTGTTAAGTGAATAGCGAGAAATTTTAACCATGCCTAATTGAGTTTTGATTGTTCGCTACAGCCTAGCCACAGTTAATATTATATATGTTCCCGATATTTCTCATAAATAAAGTTATAAAGGACTATTTTTTCTTAAATTTGCTTTTTTTAGGTTGGCGGTTTGTCGTTGTCCCTGCGTTTTCTTCGTGACGTGTATTTTTCGGATCTTGGACATATTTCATGGAAAAAAGCATGTAGGTGGTTTAAGGTTTTATTATTATTACCTATGAGTTTCTGAAATAATAGCGTTACTTCTTTTTCAATTAACATTAATTTGATCCTATCTTACATTACACAAAAATCTGTAGCTATGTGTCGTCAGTATTTTATAATTTTAGCTTTAAACCACCACAAACAACCACAAACCTATGCAAACTTTTTCCTATCAAGTAAACCGCAAAAGCCCTTCACTGAACGCTACCCAAATTTTTCTGGTGAGCGTAAGTGGCGTGAGTGTGATATATTGCGTTTCCATCGCTCTCGGGATATTCGTTAATTCTCGTTTCGCGAGCTGACCGAATTATCGGCGATGATCGATGCGCTCCTCCGGCGCTTCGCGAGCCTGAAGGGCTACTACGAAAAGAGAACCGTGACTATCGGACGATGTTCGTGCTTTATTTTGGATCTTATTTTCTTATTCCCTTAGCATTAAGTAAGGTTCGACACGAACATTTCACCGAATAATCGTTTTTTGCAACTAAGAGTATACTCCTGATATTTCACTGTCATACCTACCGATAATGAGTTTAAACGCGCCAGAAGCTAACATCGGTAGTGCAGAATAAGGAATGATTCACGTTACACCGTGCCGAGTCGAGTCTCAGCTACAGCTGAAGTATTTGTTCGTGCGTCGTTCCTTGCTCGGATGCCGTTTGGTATAGCGTGAACGAACGTTTCCATTGTGTCCATATGTAATATTATTTAGTTGACCATGCTACGGGCAAAACTCGACTCGGTCCTGACACGGTGTAGTGTGAGTCATTCGAAAAGTAGGTAAAAATCCGGGAGCATTCGCTTAAACTGTAACAATTATATTTTGTCACTATCAACTAGAAGTAAACTTAAAAAAAAACACTTTTATGGACAGAACCCAATGCTGGAAAAAGGTTCTCACTAGCGTAGTGGGTAGATGTGTAATCGTGAATTACCCGTCCACCCACCAGTGGGAAAGTCCAGTGGGTGGACGGTTCGAAACTGGTTTTAGAGGCTTTTGTCTCGCAGAATAGAGTTAGTCGGCGAGTGTACCATCGTCGATCTACATCCAATAGCAAGTACGCGAATACCCTTGACGTTATCCCTGCAACCGACCGACAAACACGGAAAGCTCAGGTAAAATAACTTGTAGGCCGTTTGTCCACCGCCGTCGCTGTCACCGAGAACGAGATCCTATTTTAGGACGAGTTTAAGATGATAGGCGCAGTGGACAAGCGGCCAGTCAATGTAGGTATATATATCGCTACTTCGATGCCACCATCTCTTACTCGGTAACGATAAAGTTAAAAATATAACTAAACTAAAATTCAAACGATGCGGACTAAAAGCAACTTTGATTGTTGCAAGTAAATAAATATATATCTTACGTTTGATACTTATAAAGTATACAGTCCATTCTCACTTACAAATAGCCCGGGTCACGTAGGTTGCTCCGAATGTGTCACAAACCTGACGCAGCCATGGGTCACATAGGTCCATTGAAAACTACCGTTAGTTCAATCGATATAAGGTCAACTATTGATAGCGGAACTATTGTAAGTCGAGCAGCACATAAATAACTATCGCTTAATTATGCAGCACATTCACACTCACAAAATGGCGCGACGTCACATCACGTGAATTACGAGTGCATCCGCTCCCAATGTACTACAGATCGGTCTTAGGTTTTGTTCCATTCCCTAAATCCCACCTTTCTGAATGGGTGATAAATGGATCACTGCTAACCGAAGATAATGCTTCTTTATGTGCAAAAATATTCTCAGTTTTGGTTGAAGGTTTGTGGTCACACTTAGGAGCCACCTACGACTTCGTCCGCGTAAAGCAAAGGATTTTCAATAAAAAATCCCCCCCCTTTCCTTCCTTAGTGTGCTAAAATGTATGCGAGTGAAGCTGGCACAAAACTGAAATTTACTGCCTTCAAAACGAAACATTGAAGGCACTAAAGTTTCATTTAAAACGAAAGGAGCCGCTACGAAGGCATGAATTTTCCATCTGTAGCTCGTAGCGCGTAGCACGTAGCACGTAGCGCCTCGGAGCTATTTGGTGCCGCTTTGTCTGCGCTCCGTCAAAGGACCTCATTTCGGACAAACATGTTATCAACAAACTCACAAAGATGGCTTCCTGAGGTCTAAAGAACCTGAATAACTTTGGATGATGTTGTGATACACTTTCAGGTATCCTGAATCATTCGAATTAGACTAAATTTCCACTCTTCACCTGGATTGTCTGAGGCGGTAATCGAATCCCCGACCTTTGGAAGTCCGGTCCAATGCTTTTACCAACTGAGCTACCGAGTCACTAGTGGCATCGTCGAATTTCGTTTAGTATATCCCACTCTTACCATAAAGCAGTACACGGTCGTAGAACGCACTATATCTACCATTACTAACAGTAGATAAAATCTATAACAAAACCAACATGATAAAGAATCCACGAAGTTACAAAAGCTAAGTCGCGATTACCGCTAAAGAACCGACGACTTCCTTAAAAACATCACACAAAGACAACCGCAAATTGAATTTTGCGTACAAATAAGGAGAGCAAAAGGTAAATTGAAAGGCATTCGCGTACAAAATTATCGGGACGAGACACCTAGAGATACAAAACGGGCCCAAAGCTTGGTGCAGGTGTCTGAAATCGCACAGAAACATTTTCTTATGGCCTGCTAATAACTTAAATATTATACTGTCTTCTTAGTCGGGCATTCTTGACAGAGTGGTCGTGGCTGTCGATGGACAGGGTTTCTCTCCATTTGTGTCGATTTTCAGCGTTGCGAAAACACTGTACTGCGGTCGACTATGTCTATCCATTATATTGTAGCTAGTAAACAACGGATTTTCAGTTAGTACAGAAAATTATTTTGTTTTGAGAAACCGAGAAGGGACACAATCAAGGAGATCTAATTTCAGTGAAAAATAAAGTTTGAAATATTTTGAGTAATTTTGTTCGCTTTTTTGCTAATAATGTTTATGATAGTTTTGTTTAAAACATACGAGAATCTTTGTTGGTGAGGACTTATTTCATAGTGTGATAGCATAGATGACGATGAATGAGCAACATGATTAGCAAAGATTGATCAATTGTAATATAATTTTATCCTCCCTCGTGTGAAATTTAATAGCATTAAATAAATAAATATTTGACAACATGACATACATTGCTCCGATCCCAAAGTAAGTAGCTAAAGCACTTGTGTTATGGAAATCAGAGACAACGGTGGTATTACAAACACCCAGACCCGAGCCAATATAGAAAAGTTCATTTTCTAAATTAGCCCAACCGGGGATCGAACCCGGGACCTCAGAGATGGCGTCTCCTTGAAAACCGGTGTGCAAAGCCACTCGACCACAGAGGCCGTCACTATCGTACACATTATCGTACACATACGTGTACTATCTATAATAGGTACTAAGATCATTGCTATGAGTTTTTGTCTCTGTTCCATAGTCTAGTGCTGTGTCTTTGGATCGCAGAAACACCACAAATTGGCTCGTTCGTGCCCGCACTAAGGCTTTTTCAGAACCTTTTCAACGAACATTGCGGATATTTGCATACTAAAGACAGATTAAATTTTGTTGCCCCTAAACCAAGGGAAGCGGTGGTATAGCTTTTGTGAAATGACAGAACCATTTGGTTTTTTGGCGCTATCTCTCGGTGGAATAAAGCCGTTCAGTAAGGAAATTAGGAGCGCCTTTAAGAGTGTCTTAGCCATTATCGTGGCTAACTTCACTTTTGTGTTTACCCACAGAATAGATGAGATATAGGTACGACGTAGCTTACTTAAGTGGCTATCTATTAAGTAAATTTGGCAATATGACCGTCAACCATTTTTAATAAATAAAAATAATAATAAAATAAATATTTTGACAACATCACATACATTGCTCCGATTCCAAATTAAGTAGCTAAAGCACTTGTGTTATGGAAATCGGAGACAACGGTGGTAAAACCAACACTCAGACCTGAGCAAATATAGAAAAGTTCGTTTTCTAAATCGACCCAACCGGGGATCGAACCCGGGACCTCAAAGATGGCGTCACCTTGAAAATCGGTGTATAAAGCCACACAATTATTATCATATTATTACTCGACCACGGAGGTCATCCCCACTGCTGGAGCACAGGGCCTTCCTTATGGGTGGATAAGGAGGATGGGCTATGACGCACCACGCGGGCCCAATGCGGATTGGTGAGTGCTAACAACTACTAATACAGCCAGATCAACGGCTTAACGTGCCTTCCGAAGCACGGAAAAGCTCGAGATAATACATTTTTGGTCACCCATCCCATCACCGACCCTTGCGAAAGTTGCTTAACCTCTGCAATCGATGGGCCAGGCGCTAATACCACTGCGCCACCAAGTTCCTCTAATGGAGTCATATTATGAAACTGATTTTCAGAACGTGTGTGAGTGTGTAGTTAAGCTTTTCTTAAACTTTTTTGCATGCTGTTCTATGAGTTAAATTAAAATATCAATATAAACTTATTCACGTCTGAGATTTACGCTGAAATTAAAAACTTCTTACGGATACTATCGCAGTTCTAAATAGTAGATGATTTTTGATGATTAGCTTGGTATTTATTTGATTTTTGAACTAAAAAAAACAAACTAAACATCAATAAAACCGCGGTATTGGTGCTTCTTTAGTTATCATTGGAAACGTCCGTCAGGTTATTCCAGATTGAATGAAGTCAGCGGAAAACAATCAATCGGAGCGTATTACGGCGATTATTTATTTTATGGTGAAACTTATGTCCAGTTTTATTAGAAGCGTATTCGCAATCTGCGAAAGTGATCGGAGCGGAGAGCGGATAGATTGCCCCGTTTTATGTACTGTTTAACTGTGCCGATGGAAGTAAAAGTCACTCGGTAACTTATGACGCTTTTCATGAAACGGCCTTGATGGATTGTAAATGTCATATTTACAAGTTATTGGTTTACCCCTATTTGCCATAACTGTGGCGGCAGTAAGTTGTAAATTATAAATGTCTATTTAGAGACTATTAATTAACGTGGTTTGGGACGATATTTTATATGATATGTTTTTTGATTATCGCGTGCATGGTACCTGTATTATCCGATATCGATAGCACATAGTACTACTAGTAAGGTTATAATCACTTTAATTCAAAAACTATAACCTCTTAAAAATATCAACTTTAAAATGTTTTGTAAAAGCTCAAAATACGTCTATGCATAAAATAAAAGTATAAAGGCAGAAACACACGGCGGGCGCGGTAAATATTCGGAGCGCGAACGGGACGCGTCGAAAATTTTAAAATTTCAAATCGAGTCTTGTCGCGGAGCATTTGCTATTCGGGAACTTTCAACTCCATTTATTCGCGGGAGGGAAAGAACAGCCCCACCCGCGGAGCCTTCTGGATGAGATAATCTGAATAGAGCTTTAGTTTTACTCGAACCGTTTCTCTGTATAACTGTCGGCCACGACATCAACGCGCGCGCGACCTGCGTCTTGCGTCTCGGCAACCACTGCACTCTGTCTTGATGTCGGCTAGCTCGTCTCGTGGCGACTTCACAGTAGTTATTGAGACACAGAAGCGCAGAACACGCGCGTGGTGATGTCGTGGCCTAGGGGTATGCAGCAAACTTTTAATAATCTAATGATAATTGGTTTTTGACAATTGAATCTGTTTTTATTATACAATCAAAGTAAAGAACGTTTGTACTACTATATATTCTGTGGTAAAGATTTGTTAATCAACTTGTACTTGTAGCGGAAACAAGAGAATATACAATTTTTGACTGTTTTGTTAAACTTATTTTTTAATAAATTATTGTTTACTATGAAATATATCACTTATGAGTTGTTCGGAATATATTAATACATATTTAATGCAATGTCGTTTGTAAATCTAAAAATTATTTTACAAGTAATGTAAAAAACAGTGTGTGATGGTAAATTGTCTTAAATAAAGTGCCTAATTGGTGGTTTGGAAACCTGATGCTAATAATTGACGACCTCCGTGGTCGAGTGGCTTTGTACACCGGTTTTCAAGATGTCGCCATCTCTGAGGTCCCGGGTTCGATTCCCGGTTGGGTCAATTTAGAAAACGAACTTTTCTATATTAGCTCAGGTCTGGGTGTTTGTGATACCACCCTTGTCTCTGATTTCCATAACACAAGTGCTTTAGCTACTTACTTTGGAATCGGAGCAATGTATGTGATGTTGTCTAATATATATATTTTTTTAATATTTCCGACTATAAGAATTGTTCACCTAATTTTTTTAACTCAATTTTGTGAAGTTGAAGAAGGGTCACTCAAACCACATGATCGGTGGAATAAAATGCGTTTCCACCTTGCCTTATCGTCACTTAACATGAGGTAAGATGAGGAACAAGTTTTTCCCCATTGTCGAAGAAAAAAGTGGCACCGAGTACAAAGCCCGACACAGGAACCGAACTCGAACCCTCATAATTTTCTCACGTCCGGCCGGCCGTTCGTAATTCCCTCATTTTACGATATTTCACTGTACATTCTATTAGAGAAGTTAAAGCAGGGATGGCTACTTATTTTATTTTTTATTATTATTTAGCTTGTAAGAAACAGGTGTTTTTTATTTAAAATCTACTTTTCGTCAGGGTATTGTGGATATTTTATGCCTTAACACTTCAAGGCCTGGGAAATGAGACACAATAGATATTCTATTGTTGTCCGGCCGCATTCGGCCGCTCGGGCGTTGAAGAATTAATACAGAAATTAATGTTTTCATAAGCAATTTATTCAGTTATTTAATACTAAAGTGTTTTACTCATAAATTAAATCTGAAGTGAATAGGCTTTTTCTAGGCAAGTTCGCTCCATCTTTGGCCTCTTCTAAGCCTTAGTTAGGGTTTATAGTGTTGCTTAAAATAATCCCATTTAATATAAAAATAACATTTTAGCAAACATTAGTACCAAAAGTTTAAAAGTTTTCAAAATTGTATTTTAATATATCTATTTTCAGCCATATGGTTCATGAGATAATGATGGATAGTTTAATTTGTAATTTCTAAGATATTGTCTGCCAAGAAAGGTATCAACCGGAATATATCGGTATTGCCCCTAAATGTATTCCTAAACAGACACTGAGTTATATAGTTTGTAAAGTGCAAGATAGGCAACCCTAAGCTCGGTGGTACTACCGCTTGCAATACAATTTTTACGTGTCGTTTTTGGACCTCTGCCAGCGTCATTGAAATCAACCCCCGGAGAAATATCAAGAACACTAATGTAATTTCTTTTAGGAAATATTACCTCTTGATATTTATTGAATGTGATGTAACACTGGATTGATTGAAAGAACTAGTAAGTTTTCATTGCTTTTCTATTAATTGTTTTGAATTACAAATAACGTGCCAAATCAATTCGCAGAAATCTCAGTAAAGTAATTTTTTTTTACCCTATTCAATACAACTTTTAGTCAAAACTAACCTCCTCCTTTTTTTGAAGTCGGTTAAAAAGAACGTGCGCAAGAAACTTATCAGCTTTTGAGCTTTGTAATAAGTAGAAGTAGACAGTCTATTAAAGAAGAATTAGTTAAGTTCCTATAAGTGCCATCAAAACGTAAGTTAAGATATTCTAAGTGAGATTAACGAGAAGAAGTCAGTTTTGACGATTTTATTCTTGGTTGATAAAGTACTAGAAGTATTAAAAAAACTTTCGTAAAGTTAAAACAGTACAACTTTTTTTTTTCATGTAGAGATTCCTATTCGACTGACTGACGACCTCCGTGGTCGAGTGACTTTGTACACCGGTTTTCAAGGTGTCGCCATCTCTGAGGTGCCGGGTTCGATCACCGGTTGGGTCAATTTAGAAAACGAACTTTTCCATATTGACTCATGTCTGGGTGTTTGTGATACCACTGTTGTCTCTGATTTTCATAACACAAGTGCTACTTAATTTGGAATCGGAGCAATGTATGTGATGTTGTCAAATATTTATTTATTTATTATTATTTTAAGGTTCTCTTCTACTCGAAATGGTGTTAGAGTGACATGTACAGTCGACGGGTACCCTATCCACCATATTCGGTATTATAGAGGTATTACCAAATACCATGTATTATTATGAATTATCATCAAGATGTACTGCGTTTTTAAGCAATACATTTTATATGAAGAGATAGTGTACCTATCAGTGGCGAGGGGTAAAATTACGGCGAAGGTAAGCCGTTCTACAATAGTGTTATGATCTGCATAATAATAAATATTTGACAACCTGACCTACATTGCTCCGATTCCAAAGTAAGTAGCTAAAGCACTTGTGTTATGGAAATCAGAGACAACGGTGGTATCACAAACACCCAGACCTGAGCCAATATAGAAAAGTTCGTTTTCTAAATTGACCCAACCGGGGTCGAACCCTGGACCTCAGAGCTGGCGACACCTTAAAAACCGGTGTACAAAGCCACTCAACCACGGAGGTCGTCAAATTACAGAGAAGGTAAACCGTTCTACAATGTTTTGATCTGCATAGTAGATAGGTGGGGTGGGATTTGTAAGAGGTAAGCCGATGGGGATCAGCTTGTATCGATCCTTCACCACTGATACCTACTGAAGGTGCAGAACATTTGGAACAGTGCATAAAGTTGTAACGTAACTGTATGAACTCGGTATCTGGTTAACTAGTACGTCGCTTTTGATTTATGCGGTGGACCCTCGAGCACCCTCCCCCACCTCGCCTACTCCCCGCGGCGATCGCGGCCTGATTCCGGCACGGAACTTCGTCCGATTTGTCAAATGTTGGCTCAACTCACAAACTGATTCGGAAGAGATATAAATAAATTCCTAGGAAGGGACTGTTTGACCGAACCAGAAATTTATGTATACGAATGTCTCATACTTTTTTTTACATTGTTACCGATCACGCTATAAAACACTGGTCCGCAAAAAAAAACAGGTCACCACGTTATTTGAATACAAATATTAAGAAATATGCTCACTCTTAGTCTTATTGATAAAAAATGTAAGCATCTCTACGATGGTTTATTAATTGGTGGCTAGACAAACTATTCAACTTATTATTAAGCAATTAAAGCAATTCAAAAACAAATATATATTTCCTCAAACATACAATAAAATAATCATGATTTCAAATCCATATTAAAATAAAAGTAATTTTATGGAACCTTAATAAAATTGCCGTTTACGTTTATTCAGCTATTTGAGGAAATCATGTCAGTATTTATTTAACATGTTAATTGACACTTAAACATCCAAACCATCCATCGTCATATTAATCATTGCAGAGATGGTTTTTTTTATCAATTAGACTGTGAAGTAAGTTTGTTTCTTGATATTTATATGAAAATAACGCGGTGACCCTTTTCTTTGCGGCCCTGTGTATATAAAACCGAATACCTACTCGTAACTTTTTTTAATATACAGGGTCACTTCTTGACCCCCCGGGCCCCCCCCAGTCTTTTACGTCATCCTATAGCAACAGAAGGACAATCAAGTTATGATATTTTTTACATTTGTGTCTCATCACTTGACTACTTCCGCTTGCGCATTAAGGTCTTCCGCGCGAAGGTTTAAAAAGTTGCTGCAAACTGTGAATTTAAAAAATAAAAGTTAAATTACCTAGTTCCTTGACCTCACTTTTAGCGAGGGGTCCAAAAGTGACTCTGTATGTTCGAACATTTGTTTATTCACTAACTTCTTTTTACTTGGACCACCGGCTATAACATTAGGTCAACCGTGGCGATACGGGATTCGATCTTGGGACCCTTTTTATTGTTGTGTAAGCCGCCACTTTGTGGACATTTACATACAACGCTGACTTAACAAAGCTTTACAATGTACCAAATTAAAAATTATCTATAGGTATTACGAGTATGTAAAACTACCATTACTCATTAACATACACACTATTCACGAACAACACTCAAATGCCGTTGAAATAAAGCTCTGTGATTGGTTCGTTTGTTTTAAGTATTGCGTGTGATTGGTTGGGACGCTGTACGTCCGCGGGCACTGTGAGACCTCGTAGTAATGTAAGTGAATACGCGTGTTAGTGTAGTTACAGTTTTCTGATTCCGATATTTATGTGAAGTAATCCTGCTATTTACTATTCTTCTAATATTAAAATGTGACTGTTTGTATGTTTATACAACGTGTTACCAACTTTGAAATCGCGAAAAAAAACAGCTGTTTCACACAAAAATTAAAATCGAAAATATCAAAATGTATGAAACGGCTGATTTTTTTTCGTGATTTGATAGTTGGTCCCATAGTAAAAGTTGTTCAGTTTGATGGCCCCTATATACCATATTCGGCATTAGGGGTATTTTTGTAACACGTTGTATAACATGGACTAAAATATAGGGTGCTTATTATCCTGGTCAAAGTTTATATTATGTTGTTTATGTTATATTTTTTAATGTTAACGCGGACAATTTTTACGGTTTTGATATAGAACAGCGTATTTTAAACTCATTCAATTTGAAACAATTCTGCACGATGCTTTTACGTTGTAGAATATAAATAGGTAGCAGATAATTTTATATCAGCGAAGTATCGAATACAATGTTAAAGAGTGCACGAAATGTATTGCTTTTTGAAATATCGAAGGCTCTGAATAACAGGCTCTTTATAAATAGCGCACTTTGAATTCAATGGTCAGCATTCATTATTGATAAACCGTGGTTTTATGTAAAAATCTTTACCATTTTGTACTGTTTACTCGATGTTACTGGAAAACTAACCCGAAACAAAAGAATAATTCATGTTATATGTAACTATGAAAAAAAAGAAGTGTTTTGGATTAATCGGGAAAATAAATAGTTTGTTTTAATAAGGATAATAATAATAATAAAATTCTATATTTGCGAAATGTGGGTTTACAGGATGAAATTAAGACTTACACATTTTACCTTCATTAAAGTATGCAAACATTAATTATGTATGATTCTAAAATATTATAAATAATTAATTTGTCAAATAATCAAAATAAAGTCAATCAATATAACTATAGTCACAATCATCATAAAGTGTCCAATATTAGCATTTAAATTATACAATTTTGGAGTTAAAATGTCAAAATTAAACATACAATCACATTACAAATAATTTAAGGCAGATAGATAAACGCTTGACCGCTATCACAACTGATGGTAAACGATGATGCGATCTACGATAATATGTGCTTATCTAGAAGAAACCGATTTACTCGCGACTTGAAGGCCCCCAGATTGTACATATCAGGACGGAGTTCCACTCTCTAGCGGTACGAATAGTAAAATTTGAAGCAAAACTCTTAATATGAGTCTTTTGAATTTCCACTAAAACGGAGGTGCAAATCTTACGTCTGGTTGTCTGATGGAAGAAGGGAGGTTGCGGAATCAGGTTGTGCATTCACCAAAATATATCAGATATTTGTATTTTTTAGATTAAAAAATAGCGAAAACCTTCCGCAACACAGCAGCTAATTTAAATGTAAAAGAGAATCAAGTGACAAACATAAAAACGAGCTTAAGTCACTCTCAGAACGAATATAATATTATGTAAGTATCTGAAATGAATATGAAATTTAATTTCCTCAATTCTGCGAGCAATACAGCTCGGTCGCTTTCACTTGCTCGCTGTCATAAAATCAGGCAATTCAGACTCTTTCGTTACGTTTTTTTTGCCAACATTTCCTTGCAAATTCGAGAATTGTAAACCATAATTTAGAAAACGAAATAATTTTATTTTCTAGCAGTACTGCATTCTATTATTTTAAAATTTTTACAACTTTTAAAATACACAAGATTATATTTTCGTAAGAAAAAGGACCAAAATAGAAAATATTTAATTAAATAATAACTTTACAACAAAACCTTTTTTCAAAACTCTAACTGATATTGTTTAAGAGTAATTGCAATTTTAAAAGTGAGGTACTAAGTTTTGAAGGCAAGTGTATATTCATACACAACACAGCACTATGCAGAATAAACGAAAGTACGAGCAGTAACAAAAGCGAGAACTATACGAACGCTAAAGTTCCTAATTGTGCTAATAATCGTAGATTTTAAAATTTGAGATTTTAGCACAATGCTATTTTTATACAATACTAAATAACATACTAGAAAAAATACGACTTGCTCCAGATCATATTCTCAGACGGAAATCGAATCCGCGACCTTTGGATGTCCGGACCAATGCTCTTACCGCTGAACTACTGAGTCACTAGTCACCCAGTGACTCGGTAGCACAGTGGCAAGAGCATTGGACCGGACACTCATAGATTTGTGCTTATGTAGATAAATTCAATTAATTTATTCTTAATATCGTAAACGTCGCAAACTTGATCAACTTGGTGCTCCAGTCAGTAGCTAGGTGTTATTTGCAATATGAGTAAATATTTTTGAGATCATTAGACATTACACACTTACAAGAAGACATATAATATCCGATCATTATGTATGTGTTAATAAAGGCATGTATCGCATAACACTAATTAACGGGTAATTTAATAAGCAATATTAATAATGTTTTCAGATGTATCAATATGTTTACAATTAGTCGTCAATAATAAATCTCATAATCCAGTCTTATATAATAAAATGGTGAACATAATTTTACAACCCACGCAGATAATGAATGGGATTATCTTCGATCAAGAATACCCTAGAATTCTAGGGTAATCATGATTGAAGGTGATTATAAAAATGGCGTCGTATTTTATTCACTTCTTGCTCGCACATTATATTGCCACACCTATCAATCTCTATCATATTCATTGTGGTAAGCACGGTGAGTCGCCATTTTCAATCCCATTAGTTATTTTAGCGGGTTGGAAATACAATTAACAACATAATTATATTGAACAAAATCACTGAAAATACACTGTCATCAAATCTGTTAGGTAGAAAATAACACGTTTTGTCTTTAATCATTATTATAAGGTTTCTACTATTTTTTATTTATTTCTCGACGTGGTGGTGTGGCCACAAAGTCGAGAAAACAACGAGCATAGACGTACCATTCACTGAAGTACTTTCAAAAGTTGTGGATTCGATTCCCAACTGAGTGGCCTATGGCTTTGGATGAGTTGTTTTTTTCTAGTAACTGTATTATTTATTATTAAAAGTTAAGGAAGGCCTATATAGCTTGTTTTAATGAATTTCTTGAAAATCATAATTCATACATATCGCTCTATAGCGACAAACCTTTATAAGGTTCTATAAACCTTTGATAAAGTTACAAAAGAGTTCTGCCAATTTTATCCCCATTTCAGTAAATAACATGTCCGACTACATAACAGCTGATTGAAGTGACACCTTACACGTTATTTTACAACAGACATTTTATGACAGATAATTTGTTTTCTTTTTTCGGAAGATTTGGATATCATTTGGATTTGCCAGTTTTGTCTATAGGTTGGTTAGAACGACAACTTAATAACGCTAAAGTAGCCCAATGCGTTTATTGTCTTAAAATACTTTTATGAATAATGAAAGTTATATGACGTTTAATAAGCTTTATCAGCATTTAAACTAAAATTGACTACTCTATTTTAAGGTTTTTTATGAATAAGGCGGTTAATTTTAGTCACCGAGATATAATATTCGTGTATACTACGGTGAGTTGTGCAGTGACACTCGCGCAGGTGAGAGCGGTTGAAACGTAGCGCTGATACGGTTATCAACTAAGCTCGCGGCAAATGCTACGTGGGAGTCACACGGATCTTGGAATACTAGATCTTTGTTAATAGATTTTTACATTCACAAACACCATTATTTTAATAATTTAATTTTAAACTAGTGAGCTGTAGACCGCTCGCTCAAATTATGTGTTGTTTAAAAATTTATCTAATAGATGTCGCTACGAGGTTGACACTGCTTTCGAAAAGCAGTACTATATGCTGTTTGGCAGGTTAGGTATTCTTTTGGTATATCTATTCGAAGCTAGATGGCACTTATTATTTTGAACATTTTTCTTTTCACAAAATTTCGAAAAACTGGCTAACAAAAAAAAAAAATTAATTATCGAACCTGCTCACAAAATTTCACGAGAATCGGTTGAGAAATGCGACCTGTAGAGGAGAACAGACAGCCGGACAGACATACGAAAGCATTCTTGACCAAGCTGAAGCAGAGAATACTCGCTCGCGCTCGGTCAATAATACATACATTAGAAAAAAAATCGACTTGCCACCAGATGCTTCTCAGGCGAGACTTAAACCGGCAACCTTTGGGAGTCCGTCCCAATGCTTTATCCAATTAAGCTAGCGAGTCACTTGGTAGCTTAATTGGATTTTTTATTTGAATAACGCGCTGAATATTATTATTTCAGCTTGATCAATAATTTATTTTAAATAAAAAGTAGAGTTTTTAATTTAACAAACGTACAGTAAAGCGTGAATTTTATTTGAAACAATTCTATGTAAAGTTAATCAGAAAATTTATAAATTAATATTAAAATAATAATATTATCACTTTTGCTCGCTTCCGTTTGTGAATGTAATATCACAAATTGCAAACTTTCCTATTTCTTTCTTTAAGTTAAGCGAACACGAGTCACTTTGAACTCATTTTACGAGATAATTATTAGACGAACATGATATTTTCCTTTTGAAAATAACTAATTAAATTATCGAGAGTCGCACTTCGAAAGACGAGATTAATAATCACAAACATTTTGAATAAATCTATGTATACACGACGGCACCTCAGACTATACATGTTGACCTTGAGACCGCCTTTATGCCCTACGTTATAAAAGCTGATTTCGCAGTTTAACTGTATAACCTGACGTGCTGTCGTGTGTACATATCCAGTACAAAGGCTGTTGAAGTAAAAAGGAAATCTCTACATTGAAGATCTTCAGAATGAACCATTTCAGAATTTGTGACGAGACATATTTAGGCTGTCCATATACACTCGGAATTCCGTTTCGAAACGATTCGAGATTCCGTAACTACATGACACACACATAGGTACGTTTTATATTCCGTGTGGGATTCAGAACACACAAGTTATCATGTGGAATTGAGAATTGCCTTAGTGACGAATCAGTGACTGAAGGTGCTTTGAAACAATAATACCTAATGGTCACTTTGGCTCCTAGCTTGGGAGATGAATCAAACAGCCAATGTACCGTGTTTCTATAGCGCTAAGAATTATGTTTATTTATTTGTACATATTACGAGTAAATAGTAAATTATTACATGTTATTGTATGTGCGTCAGCTGGATATACCTAACACAGTGTGTGTAAGTCTGCTCTACATACAAAGTCCGAGCTGACGCTACATCACTCCCCCCTAAAACTAAAAATCCGTTATAGTAATAAAAATAAAAAGTAATTTATTTCAGACAAAAAAGTAGTCCATTTAAAACAGATAAATCGAAGTAAGGAGTTTTGTATTGTACTATTCACCGAAGTTATTTAGAAGATATCGATGTTCGTGTGACATCATAAATTGAGGTTCGCCATTTTGGCCCGATTGGGACTCGATTTATCTGTTTGAATTTGAAGCCCGGCAGACTTTTTGAAGTTCAATGCGTTAGCCGGTACGGCCCCAGGTAAGTAAGTTAGACACAAGCTGCGTTCTACATACGTGGCTTCGCTTGCAGACTCAATCAGTTTGCTATCGATCATAATAACAGCCGCCAAGATGCTGTTGGGACTACTACGTGCTATACTAAAAAAAAATGAATTGTGTTTGGTTCACATAACAATCAAGAGTTTGATTTCAGCTTGAATTACCGTTTCCAGTATTTCTGAAGCAATGGTATATCGAATCATAGCTGCAAGGCTTACGTGCGAGAGTTCTGCCTAAACGACAGAGGGTGCCAGATTAGCAGATACATGTTTTTGGTGCTCACACTTGAAATATTATATCTTCAGTAGTCCACTTTCACTGGTTTTATTCATAACCATACTTTAGTACATACACTTCTACACTTAAACTTACACTTGCTTACACTTACACTTGCAACGATCCTTGCGTATCTTCTTCGCTTAATTTTAATATTTTTTTATCTAACATTGCTGATTTCATAATCGGAAACAACAAATATTATATTAAAAATATGATTAAAAAAATAGTGTTTTTTTATGTTTGGACTTTAGACTCCGAAGTTAGCAGAGCAGCCTTGGAGTCAGATTCAGGTTGTTTATTGCACTATTATGTTATTAGTTTTAAATCTGTAAAAAAAAATCGGTAATGCAAAATAAGAACCTTTTTACGCATAAAATAAAGATGTATCTTTCGAAACTTGAACAGGAACAAAGATCGAAGCAATGAATAAAATAAACTCCAAGTGTGCTTAGCACAGTTCCCGAGGGAACTCCTAGAAATAACTCAGGAGAGTTTGGCCTCTGGGGGATAATTAAAAACTACCCCGAAACTGGGTAGGAACGATTCGAAATGACGGGATAGGAGTTCCGTCAACTGTCATCCGGTACTAAAATTAAATGAAATGCATGTTTTTGTGTAATAAAAAATGAGGTAAAAATATATAAATACATATTTTTTTACCGACTTCAAAAAAGGAGGAGGTTATCAAGTCGACGGTATTTTTTTTTTATTTTTTTTTATGTATGTTTAACATAACTTCACCAGTTATTAACCGATTTCAATTCTTCTCTTTTTATTTGAAAGAAAATAGTTTTTGTGTTGTCCCATAAAAAAAATACAGAGATCTGGCTAGTAGTTTTTTCATAATCCTGAAAAATATCAATTATTTAGCTTACCATCGCACGAGTTTTTACGGATTTTCAGGTATAACTTCTTCGTTTATGAACCGATATCGATGATTCTTTTTTTGTTTGAAAGGGTATACCTCAAGAGTGGTCACATTTTAATAACATTGGTATTAAACCGTGGACTTGGAAGATACACAAGGGAACTCCTCAAAGTCAAATAGGATATGTATAGTGATTGAGATATTGGTAGGTTTATGACAAGCCAAAACTAACCGAGCTATGGTCTACGATGTTTTGGACTAGACTTGGACTACGAAGTACAAAGGCACAACGGAACTCCTTAAAACAAACAGCGTGAATTTGGAAATTGAGTTATGGGCGTTGTACCATAGGAAATATTATATGAAATTGAAAAATATTTACACGTTTACATACCTCACCACAAATACTATATAAAGTAAAAAAATATTTACACGCGTACATACCTACCACTAAAAAGTAAAAAAATAAAAAAAAATAAAAAAAAATAAAAAAAAAGAAATACCTCCTTCAATAAACCTAAAAACAAAAACAAAAACAGCTTAAAAATTAAATACCTCTAAAAAGCATGAAATAATATTCAAATTATTAGTTACGCATATCAATATTAATAAAACATGTCTATTGAAGTCGGGTGGGGCTTTTAAAATTAGAAAAAGAAGTTGTCCCACCTGACTTCAATAGACGTGTTTTATTAATATTGATATGTGTTACTAATAATTTTCAAAACCACTTCGAAAATTTTTCAATATTAGAAGCGCCATCTAGCGTCGAATAGATATAATAAAAGAATACTAACCAAACGGCTACCTACTGCTTTTCAAGAGTGTTCTCCTACCGTCAAATGTAACATAGTTATTATTTCCAAAAAATTATAACGAAAATAATAAGTATACAGCTCCCACCACAACTTACTTGACAGATCCTGCATCTTCATGCAGAATATAAACAAAGTAGGGCCAATTTAATAGATCACATTTGACACTTCATCAAACATCTCAAACTTCTAACGGCAGGCACACAATATTTATTATTTTTTCCAGTCAATAATACACATCTATTATAATAATCTCAAAAGAAAGCTTTACGATTTATTTTGACAAATAGCACTAAATAGACTGACAGATGTCAAATGTGATTTATTAAATTGGCCCTACCTGAATACAACCACTCAGCAATAATAGTTCCTTATCAGAAGAAATGTGGCCCGGAACTGATTGAAACTTTTATCAAGCAATCCTTTGACTTTAAAATTAGAAGCTAATTAGGCCCCGGCTAAACTGCCCGTTTGAGCATATTGGAGCGGGCTTTAAGCACGAGTTTGAAACGGTTAAGCTAAAAGCTTTGATATCGACGATACAGCATATAGTTCGGATCGGATCATGCTATTAACTAACCCCCTTACTAATAAAGATTGTATAACAGATGTATAGTTTTTGTCCCTTTCTTTTTAATGTCAAACTTAACTAGTTTGACAGAAAGTAACCATTGTGTAACTATACATTGCTATACCTACAATCTTTATTAGTAAGGGCGTAGGTATATTATTAATTTATGCAAAGAACTATTCATCATCATAAAGTTTATTGACTAAGCGAGCGCGAAGCGTCTCCTTTTCAGCTTGGGCAAAAATATTTTCGTATGTTCATCCGGCTGTCCGGCCGTCCGGCTGTTCTCCTTTACAGGGCACATTTTCTCAACCCATTCTTGTGAATTTTTGTGAGCAGGTTCGATATTTCTATGGAATTATTGTCGATTCACGTTTTCGATTTTTCCAAAATGTCAGAGATATGGGGAAAATAATATTTTAGCCATTATGAAAAATGTTCGAAAATTTTACAAACACGAGGTTTATTTATTTATTACTAGTGGCTGAAAGAGCTGTAGAACTCGCTCAAAATGTGTTGTTTAAAATTAATCTAATAGATATCGCCATAAGGTTGACATTGCTTTTGAAAAGCAGTTATAAGATAGTATCAAAGTTTTTTCTTAAATAGTGAATTACTGGTTCACTTGCCTGAGAGATGCTCAAATAAATTCAGAGTATTTGTGTCACGTTATAAGTCTTGGTATAAAAAATTGAGTGGCTGCCTGCAGAATTCACCCATAGATGTTCGATTTTCCACTTCACCCGCCATAACTTGTACCTTTTTAATCCCTCAATATACAAAAATCTTTTCACATACCCAATAACGGTCCACCTACTTGAAGTGATATTTCCTTTCACGGACTCAAATGAATCGCTTACTTAGCCGTAACATGAATGCGATCGGTCCGCGCCTTGGCTTGCGAACAAAAGTATGGCCCTCACGAGTGCCCATCGGAAAGAGTGCTTTCTGGTTTGAGGGCCCGTTGACGTACGGACGTGGGACACAGCACAGCCCGTTGCATTTGGAAGCTATAAGGTTTCAATCTATGATTATTCTTTTTTGTGTCAATTCATTAACAGACAGTTCAGTTTAATCGCCTCTGTGGTCTTGTGGTTCGCCCACACGTGTAAAACGCAGTGGGTGTGATTCCCAGGAGGGGGGTACAATTTGTAATCCGTTTGGTAGGTGGTAGGGCTTATTTAATTTATTTCACTATCTTACCTAAATCTGGTGCCATAACAGCACTTTAAACTTGTTGTGTTCCGGCAGTTAGAGATAAAATATCCAGTTCCTCAGTGTTGAAGGTTCCGGGTGTAGTGCGCTTACACTTTCGGCTTTATCGTCACTTAACATCAGGTGAGGTGAAGGCCAAGTACTATTCCGTTGTGGATAAAAAAAGAAAAGCTTAGCAAAATATAATATTCCTTGAATTCCAGGCAAGTGCTGTCACACTGAAGCACCATGACCAATGACATTCAAAGAGTGTTGTATCTGTAAGCAGTTATGAATAAAATTGATTAATAAGCTTTCAAACATCACGGGTTTCTGTTGATATTGCAAGATCAATAATATTCCTAAACATTTTTTGACTATAATACTAAATAATATACTAGAAAAAATAGGACTCGCACCAGATCATGTTCTCGGACGGGAATCGAACCCGCGACCTTTGGATATCCGGTCCAATGCTCTGACCGCTGAGTGCTGAGTGACTCGGTAGCTCAGCGGTCAGAGCATTGGAGCATTGGAGCTATTTTTTCTAGTATATTATTTAGTATTATATAAAAATAGCATTGTGAATGCTTAAATCTCAAAATTTAAAAAAAAAATTGACTATATAATCGTCGCAGGTGACGTAGCAATAGGTAACCGTGTGATTTCCGCTAATGCGCCTCTTCGCAAGGATCCGTACTTGGGTCACGTGCGTTCGCGGAAAGTATAGAAAATCCTTTTTATCCGACTTGGAGGGGCTGTAGTCGTGTGTAATGTAACGCGCCCAAGGAGGGGGGAGTGGGGAGGATCTCATTTGATGGCTCCAATGATTTCATATTGATAATGTAATTACAGGAGGGGAACGCAAATGTATATTGAATTGTGAAAACGAATTGATTTCTCGACGGGTTTATTGAGACGTTATTGTTTCATCCGAATGTTTGTTTGACGGGAAATCGTTTTTGATGCCGATAATGTGGAGACAAAAGTCCATTATAATGTATGAAAATGGATTTCAATAACTCTAATGACTGTATTGAAAAGTATACTGATAATGATATTAGTGTTGTTTTGAACTAAACCTTACTATTCTTTGGCAACTCTGTGTTTCTGGTAGTTGTAATAAATAGGTCCTGAATCAGGCATAACTTTTGTGAAATAGTTGATAATGAATAATTGGTAAAAATTGAGGAGCTCGTTGGTACAGTGGTTTAGCGCCTGGCCCTGCGATTGCGGAGGTAAAGCGACATTCGCAGGGGTTGGTCATGTGATGGGTGACCAAACATTTATTATTTTCAGTTCCTCCGTGTTTCAGAAGGTACTTTAAGCCGTTAGTCCCGGCTGAATTTGCAGTCATTAACACCCACCAATTCGCATAGGGGCTGCGTGGTGGGTTAACGCCCATCCTCCTTATCCACCCATAAGGAAAGCCTGTCCCTCAGCAGTGAGTACATTAAAAATGGCTGATGTTGAATTGATATTTGACAATTGAAAATTAACAATTGATGATAAATAGTTGATAATCGATAATTAATAATTGATGATTGATAATTGATAATAACCGATTCTCGTAAAATTTTGTGAGCAGGTTTTATTTTTTTTTTGTCTATTCAGCTTTACGAAATTTAAAAAATGGCGGATATAAGGGGTAAGTAATATTTTAGCCATTTAAAAAAAAAATCACAAATACGCGTTGTCTACAGCTCTACAGAGTTACTAGTTTAATCTATTACAATATTTCTAACTTTGACTAGAAAGCACAAACTTAAATGAAATTGTTCATTAAACGACTTCAAAAAAAGGAGGAGGTTATCAAGTTGACGGTATGTTTTTTCCAAACAATATGTTGGACCAGTTTTTATTATCTATGCATACGCTAACAAACTCGATACAAAAACGAATCTAAAAGCTGTGAATCGGTAAATCATGTACACTGGTAATAAGCGAAGCCAATCGCATAATCGATGCGAGCAATAAGCATCTATCACAAATTACATTAGAACCGTAATCCGCGCCTGTTATTACCGACATTAGGGCCCATTCAAACCCGAACGATATTTTCTGCTGGTATAACAGGGGACCCAGTAGAAACATGTATTCAGTAAGTAAATAAAGTGTGTATTGGCGAACACAATTTTGGCTTAAAAGTCTAGTGACCAATATTGCGTAAATGTATCCCATTGGTATGCCTTGTGAATAAATAAAGTAGGTAAAATAAAAAATAACTGCATGTCAGTCAACTTTCTTGGTACTTTTAATAAATATAAGTACTATTGAACCCCCTCCTCACCTGCGGGGGGGAAGGGGAAGCGTAAATGCATTTTTTATCGGTATTTTAAAAAAAGTGTCGATTCATGGTTTTTATTCTGTGTGAAATAAATCAAGAGGAAGAAAACAGTGTGTTTAGCATTTCGTTACAAGCCGCTTAGGTTTCGTTATAAGTCACTTGGGGCTTGCAAACCAACGGCGTAGCTTCGGACATTCACATACACCTATTTTGATTTAATTTTCTTAAACTAAATCAATAATAATAAATATTTGACAACATCACATCCAATGCTCCGATTCTAAAATAAGTAGCTAAAGCACTTGTGTTGGAAATCAGAGACAACGGTGGTATCACAAACACCCAGACCTGAGTCAATATAGAAAAGTTCGTTTTCTAGATTAACCCAACCGGGGATCGAACCCGGGACCTCAGAGATGGCGACATTCTGTCTTTAGTTACTGGGATATGGCTGGTATCGGTATGGTATTCTCCTTGTCTAAATAAACCTTCATACACCACCCAATTTGTAATATAAATTGAGATTTTTCGTTTATGTGAAAGATGTGGAATACTGTGACATATCACACCTCGTGTAAAGTAATATTCGAATTTATTTGGGTTGGATAATATAAATCTTAGGGTTATAATTTCTATATAGGAAATCAGCATTCTGCTTTCTATCATTTTCATTAACATCATACTTACCTAATATTAGAGTTGTTTTTTTTTCTTAGAAACCATTCCGTTTTTAGGGTTCCGTAGTCAAGTCAACAAGGAACCCTTATAGTTTCGCCATGTCCATCTGTCCGTCTATCCATCCGCGGCTTAGCTCAGAGGCCCTTTGTACGCACGACAGCACGTCAGGTACAGTTAAACTGCGAAAACAGCTTTTACTACTTAGGGCATAAAGGTGGTCTCAAGGTCATGTATAGTCTGAGGTGCCGTCGTGTCTACCAGAAAGTTGTATTTTGATATGAATGTGTATACTAATTACGCCGAAAAAGTGGTAGAATGAAACGTTGAAAAATATTTTTTCTCCTCCCTACATGTTAAGTGAGGATGTTTTTTTTCTCGTCAATCTCATAGTATGAGGTGTCGTTGGATAGGTCTTTTGAAAATATTGTAGATTTATTCACCTCTTAAGCTTACGCGCTCACTAGTCATGAAATAAAACACTTTGAACATGAAGCTGCTCGTGACGTGAGCCTACCCCTCAAACGATTATTTTATAAAATTGTTATTTGAAAAGACCACATTTCGATTCAGAAATCTGTTTGCGAAATATTAAGCTTTATATTACAAAATTTTGTTAAAGTCCCTCCCCTCTCTACCAGGTCACAAATACGTGTTTTGCATACGTGCAAAAATTCAGGACAGTAGTACATTAAAATGAATTTAAAAGGAAAACTATCACTGCTAGGTAGTCTTTACAAGTTGACGAGTAAATAGTTGATCAACGGAAAAGTTGGTATTTTTTATTGAATAATATAAGTTTATAGCCATATGGTATGTAATGAGGTATATGGAACCCTTTACTGCGCGTGGCCCGACACGCATTTGGCCTGTTTTTTTAATAAAGTCCGGATCATCATAAAGTTCATTGAGAACTGTTGTTTTACAGACACTAAGGTGTGAAGCATTTGTTTTGTAATCCGTCGGAGAGATTACTGCACAAGCAGTGCTTAAGCGGAGTTTAGGCGGTAATTCCCCGCAAGATGGCCGACTCACCTGCGGTGACGTCAGTAATCGGGTGTTAATCTTCGTTAAAAGATCCAATTACGCCACGTTACTGCAAAATGTGGCTTAACTAGCGTGGAATCACGATTTATTAGAAGATTAGAACTATGAATTTAACAATGGCAGCATGCAGCGAGGAACATAAGAAATCCGGTTTAAGATTTATGTACCGATAGGGTTGCCAACTTTTTTTACAAAATAAAAAGTATACTAAGGTCGGAAAAGAAAAATAAACAGTATTTTAGATAAATGAACAGTACTTATTTATTTTTTTCGATGCAAAACATTGATGAATGAATGAATGAATGAATTACATATTTCTTAGTACTTCTCGCACAACTTATAAATTTTGTGTCATTTTTGAAAGCTTTCTAAGCCTCATTATAATTAAAATCCAACGAGAAACAAGGTGCGCTGCGCGCGCGCCTAAAACGTAAAAACGTAGTGTTCAACTTTTTAAACAGATCTATGGATATCAATGATGCTTACTGAAAACAGTATTTTCGTATTCTTTTTTTTTGTTCAACAGTAAAAATTATAATGTAGTGGAAAACAGTATAATACTGTTTTTAACAGTATAGTTGGCAACCCTATGTACCGATCATTATGCTTGCAATAAAATTCTTAGGTTCTTTGATGTGATTGTAAGCTGTACCGCTTACACCGGAAATACACGAATGAGCGATATTATACACGCTTATATTTTCACGTTGCATTTTATTAGATTACAGTTATTAAACGCGTTTAAACTAAACATACCTAGTTGTTTAAACACCTACCTTTTTAATGGAGCACTATTATTAGTGGAGCGATATGCAACAATTTCAATTAACTGCGGTGATAGTTTCGGCAATATTGTTTCTATTACTCCATGAAATATTGCCACTAGCCTAGTTTCTTAGAGTTGATCCATTTAGTTGCTGCAACAAATTGCTGCATGTTGCTGTTGCTGATAATCGCCAAACGTTGTCGAAAATGGTTTGATAATGCCATCGGCCAAAATTCCCTAACAGTGGAGCAATTATATTATAACTCGACGGGGTAAGCGCTCCTTTTTATTTGCAAAATTATAATGCCTTTGGTGTGCGTGTAACGCTGGCTGGCAATTATTGTTGGAACTAGACGCTGTATGATTCGAGTTTAAGTGTTCGACATTTTTATTCTTTCGTTCTTTCAAATGGCATATATTTCTTATTTACTGTACCAACCTTGCATTTGTTTTTATTTGCTTTAGGCTTCACATAAAGCACCTAATCGGCTTTACCTGTTAAACAGCTGGAAAGCAATATTTTTAAGCAAGTCAACTTACAACAAGTATCCTAGTCCCAAAATTCCGTACGCAGAATCTTCATAATGAAACAAGAAAAAGAATTAAATTCTGAATTCACCTTCATACCAACTACACAGTCACAAGGTATTATTCCTCAGCAAGGAGGTCGAAACCCCTCAGGGCATATACGTTTATTCAGGACACTTACTGGATGGTAAAACCATTTAGGAATGCTTCGGTGCTAGAGGGCGATGTGTGCGCAGTACTTTATCGCGAGAGCTCCCTGGCGCCCCGGGCTCTTCGGAATCCGACATCTTGAATGAGTTCGGATGTATAATTAACATACCTGTAAGGTACCTGGTTGTTTTCATATTTGTACTTCTTGATAAGTTTTAATCCCTTCGTTGTCGAACGGCTTAGTTTTAAAAGTATCACCATTTTTCAGAGGGTTTATTACAAGAAAGCATCGCGATAAGCGTACGATGTTCGTCCCACTCCGTGACATTATTAACTCATGTATCAAATCAAGTTAATTGATCAACGAACATTGTCCGACTATCGTGATTGTTTTTTGTAATAGGCCTTGGACCGGCGCAGATGGAACCCGATAAACTTCATTTTTTCTTAATTAAAATAGTGTAACAAAAACCAGTAAGTTTATTCATACACTACATTTGTCACTGTACTCTATGGAAACGTATGAATATACACGGTGTTACAAAAATACCCCTAATGCCGAATATGGTATATAGGGACCATCGAACTGAACAACTTTTACTATGGAACCAACCCTGAAATCGCGAAAAAAAATCAGCTGTTTCATACATTTTGATATTTTCGATTTTATTTTTTGTATGAAACAGCTGATTTTTTTTCGCAATTTCAGAGTTGGTTCCATAGTGAAAGTTGATCAGTTTGATGGTCCCTATATACCATATTCGGCATTAGGGGTATTTTTGTAACACCTTGTATAGGTATAATGATAAACATAATGGCTATCGTCGCTGTTTCCGTATCTAAAAAAGTATCTTTAACTTTGAAATCGGAAAAGTGTAATTCAACTCAGCCAACTATTATTTTCCAATAAATGTACATGAAACAGATTTGATATATTTCAATTAATTTAGCTTTTACACCAGTTAAATCTGGTTCATTTGTTTTAACATTAGTATATCTATTTCTTTCTGGGATTTTTTTATAGAAATGAAGCATTAGTAATTCTTTTTCTAGAGAGTCGAGCGTGATAAATATGTAAGCTAGAACTAACGAAATCAAGGACGACAGTTTTTTTGTGAATCATGGATACATTTTGCTTCCAGTCTGACAGATAAATATCAAGGAAGTCGTCTCAAAGTGAAGTAATAGCGAAAAAAGTATTGTTAGCATTTTTTACAATACGGAAGATCCTGATTTAGTTAGTGTTGCGGAATCGCAGTACATCGTACGTTTAGAAGGAAGCTTTGTGTCTAGAGCATTCAACCTAATTTTATTATTTTCGTTTTAAGTTATTTTGTGAAATGAAACTGGAAAAAGGGAAAATATAAAAAGGAAAGCGGCGATGGTGCAAGTTCAAAGATGAAAAACAACATAAAACCTGAGATAAAAATGACACTTCACGTGAGTGTGCGCATGTGTTAGTGTTTGAGCTGGTTTAGGTTGACGTGAAAACACTTAAGGCGCCTGTTCCTTAGTGAGTAGAGTTTTCATTAATAGCTTTTGTGTCTTCTCGCCAGTATTGTGAATGGTCTGCGATTAGTGACATTGGACCTAAATGCAGGTTTCTTGAGTGAGAAAGTTATCGATAGCAACTCGCTTCCTCGTCGACGGCAACGGTGGGATAGTGCATTAACATTGACATGGTATATTGCTACCTTAACAGCGCGTTCACACTTACCAGATTGGATTTTTGCAGGATAGACTACTGTTCACATGGCATTCGGTTTTGCTTTTCTGCAAAAAACTGTGTGTTAAAAACCTAATTACTGGTATTTTGCCGTGTCACTGAATCTGATTGCAGTCGCAAAATCGGATGTTAAGTTTTGCCCGTTTCGGTTATTTGCCGGATCTTAAACCGAACGTGTGAACTAGAACATTTAAATTATATTGTGACTAAACCGTATCCTGCAGATCCGGCATGTCTCCGTGTGAACGTAGCGTAAAGCGTTGTGGCCTTTATTGCAGCGTTCGTCCAATTCCCTGTTCGTCTCGCTAGCGCGTTTGTCTATTTCCCAGTTTGTCAATATCCTAGTTCGTCTGCCCTGCGATTCTGTAAAATCAGACAAGAACTCGCAACTCCCTTCGCAATTCACTCTCACTTCGCATCTCACCTCGCTTGACCTTGACCTTGACTTGCGTTGTACTAGTGACAACGACACTCAACAAAATATTAGTCGAGTTTTATCGATTCCAGTTTAATCGATTCCAGTTTAGCTAATATGTGAGTTTTAAATTAAAATTTCTTATTTTAAGGAATTTGATGCAGCAAAAATAAAAATAACTCTTAATTCGTGCCATGAATATAATCCCTATGCCTTAAACTGTATGTCCACGGCGTCCGTCTCCTCGGAGAGAAAAAACCGGACCGAATAGCGGCCTAAATATATTTGTATGAACTTTTGTCAACTCGACATCCGGCGTCCGAAATCCGTCATCCGTTCTTTTGACGGGCTCCGAAGATTTTGCTTGATCGGATGAACCGCTAAACCGGAGCCTCGATTCGAAGTACCCGTAATATAAAATACATATGGACTTGTCCACGGCGCAGCCACCCGACGTCCGTCTTCGTCAACCGTCACCTTTTGCGACTTGCCGAACTTACTTATTGCAACAAGCACTTGCGCTGCGACTTTATTTTGTTCACACAATAAAGTTGGAAGTTTTTAGGGCAAGTTAATATTAGGGGTTAAAGTATGAAATTGCGGTTTTGTATGGAGAATTTTAAAGAATTTGAATTTTCCATACTAACATTTTCTTGCGTACGTTTTTCCATATTAACTTTCTTAATTTATTTAACAACCATGAACGTTAACGTTTTAAAACATTTTGCACTAATGTTTACACACTAATATAACGTATGCCACTTAGGTTATGCGAAAAAAATAAGTATCGGCTAAGTCACAACGAAATAAAAGGTCATTTCTGCTAACCAAAAAAGGAGTTACTAATAAAAACAAATGTTAAAAAAATATCTTCACGTTTTTAAATTTGAGATTTTAGCATTCACGATGCTATTTTTATATAATACCAAATAATAAACTAGAAAAAATACGACTCGCACCTGATCATGTTCTCGGACGGGAATCGAACCTGCGACCTTTGGATATCCGGTCCAATGCTCTGACCGCTGCGCTACTGAGTCACTAGTGGGAATGTCGAATTTCTCCTAGTATATCAACTCTTACGCTGCAAGCCAGCGCCATCTCACCAATTACAAGGAATTACCTCGAATATTTTTAAACAATTGATTAAGATAAGAAAGCTACATAATTTTTAAATTTGAGATTTTAGCATTCACAATTCTCCCGTCCCGTTCGATTTCCGTCCGAGAACATAATCTGGTGCGAGTCGTATTTTTTCTAGTTTATTATTTGGTATTATATATCTTCACGTTGTTGTAATTTATCGTATAGTGTATTAAATGCCGCATCGAGGTATCTCTCTTGCAGGAGAGGGTGAAACCCAAAACTTTTTTGTCTTCTGCGTCTTTGTACGTATATTGCAAGAAGTTGTCGGCGTTCTAACGTAAAAAAAGGCACGTGCACATGACATCTCAGTTGCACCGCAGAGTGATATGTGGTTCGGGATTGGATCGGATCCGGACGCAATGGACAAACGTGATCTGTCTCCGTCATCCGTCTCCGTCGAAACGCCCGGATCCGTCATCCAAGAAAAAACCGGACCGTGGACAGACCTATAATATTTTGTTAAGAAACCTGCTTTGTATAGTTACCTATTTAAAAGGCCCACTTGCAGTAACATTTACTAAATCTCGACTTTGTTAAACTTAGATATAGCCCTTATGAAACTGTGAAAATTTTAAATATCGATTTAAAAATTTTACATATTCGTATGAGTAAAGTCTAGGTTTAACAAAATCGAGATTTAGTAAATGTTGCTGCAAATCGACCTAAGTACTCTTTTTGTATATATTGCTCATTGAATATAATGTCAATGTCTTGTCTGTCAATATTTTTCCTTGCGTTTTTTAATACAGTTTTTACAGTTTAATTTTATTATTTTCTTTCCCAAGATCCTATAATATCAAAAAGTATGTACTTTAATATGGTAGCAGAGCGTTAAGTTACCGGAAATAAAATTCAGATAGAATTTACGTCGAGAGTTCGTGATGGAAAAGTCTATCGTTGAATCAGCAACAATCCAAGTGGGAGACACGAGAGCTTCATGAGGCGAACTTATTACTACGAATTTGTCACAAGACAACTGTGAGAAAGTTTTGCGATATTCTACAGCGAGGGAAGTATGGCTAGAACTACACCGCCTGTATGATGGCTTGCAAGAGAGTAAAGCCTGTGCATGAAATTCTTCAGATACACAGTGCAATCCAGTGGTGAAGTGTCACTACATATTAGCAAATTGAAGAACATCTAGTCTGAACGTGCCAGGGAACTCCAGAAGGAACACCTGAAGGAAGAGCTACCAGAACTACTCGAAGACGGCTGAACCGATTGAAAGGATCAACTGTCGTTTAAATATTAATAAAATATATTTATATCATCGCTTACATTTTTATTACATAGTATATTTACATATGCCTAGCTCCAAAAATGTTAAAAATAAATAAAGCTTTTCAAATTTTGAGATTTTAGCATTCACAATGTTATTTTTATATAATACCAAATCATATACTAGAAAAGAGTGACTCGGTAGCTCAGCGGTCAGAGCATTGGACCGGATATCCAAAGGTCGCGGGTTCTATTCCCGTCCGAGAATATGATCCGGTGCGAGTCGTATTTTTCTAGTATATTATTTGGTATTAAATAAATAAAGCTTTAAAAAAATAAGCTATTTTTATAGCAGTTTTTTTAGGTTTTCTGTTAGCACATCATGTTAAAAATGTATAAATCTACTGAATCTACTACCATTTCACAAATTGGAAGGCCTATCCAAGAATGAAATGTCGAAAGAAAACTTGTAAAGGGTTTTTGACCACCAATAAATTAAATATGACGTGAACGCCATAGGCTATTTACTAAGTTTCGTCTACGTAATTGCCCTAGAGCTAAATCGGCGTTAGATGGCAAATCCCTAGTTTGCCTCTTTTGAACTTCAGCAATTGTTTGTAGCTCTTCTAGTCTCTCTTCTTCTGAAATTGTGAAAGCCGGTATTTCTGCGCGATTGCACATGTTGTGCAAAACACAGCATGCAATAACTATTTTTGCAACTATGTCTGGATGATAATTGGGCATTCTGTGTACACTGTGTGTAACAAGCACCTAAATCCCTCTATTCCCAGGAGTCTTACAAACCAGTATAATAAGTTTTACCTAACAATATAAAATATTTTTTTTAACAATTTTTATACAATATCATGTAAAAAAAAAAATTACATTAAAATAAAAATGTTTTCTGAAATAACATCCTTGTAGGTGGTGGTGGTGGAAGGCTTGTGGCTCATGAACATCTTTGCTTGCACAACAATAATAGCAATTGCAATTGTCCAGAAATTCAAACCGTTGACAGACACACCTATCTGTTGTTCTGATTATTGAGAATAAATACAAGTCATCTGGATATATAAACTCAAAGCTTTTCTCGCCATCCTTTACATCTCTTACAAAGCATTACAGAAAGTAATATTAAAACTGGACGATCACCGCAGGTAAATTGTTTACTATTAGTGACCTATTTTATAATATGTTGTTGTTACCATACATATATAATAATGTTAGTGTATAAGTCTAGCATTCCGGACAAACCGCCGTGGTTTTTGGTTTGTTACGATGAAAAAATTTTGTTTTTGTAAAGTTAAATAATAAAAAAAAAATAGTTTTTCACAAATTAAATAGCTATATAATTTGTGGTTAAAAACTACTTGTCAGTGTTAAAAAATAAAAAAATATTCACTTCTAAGACTTTCACTCGTATACAGTTCATTAGAAATAAAACACTTTTTAAACACTTTTAGTCCTCCCGTGACCACGGTCCCTGGAAAGGTGTCGAAACGTCGGGAATTCTAAAAACCAATAAATACAAACTAAATAATTCTAAAACAACACCTGAATTAATAATATACGCGCTGTAATCCGTAAAAAGTGTTTTATTTCTAAAAAAAATATTATTTTAACATTGTTTGTAGAGGACTTCTTCTATTTTCACTCGTAAAATAGATACTTTTTATTTGACACTTTGAATCGGGTTCACTTGCGAGGTGAGCATCGAAGTGAGGGCGGAATTTCCTTACAGAATGCCACTTCTTATGTCATCTCATATTTCATCTGTCAAAATCTCACGGTCAATTTTAATTCAACACGCAGACTATTAGCTGCCTCAAATTTCTTAAAATAAGAAATTTTAATTAAAAAAACGCATACTTGCTATAAAGTTCTGTACCAAAAACTCAACAATTGTATCAAAAAACTGCAATCAATAAATCTCGACTAACATTTTTTTGAGTGTGGCAGTCACTACAATACAGAACTCACTTCACTTCGCAAGTAAATAGGTGATGCTTACAGAATGCAAATTTAAGTGAGAGTGAAGGGAGTAGCGAAGTGAGATCTGATGCGAGAGGTTGTTTAATTCGAGAGGTGGACGGATAATTAGAATTGTGAAAAGAGAAATATATGTAGCTTACTCCCGCAAAAAATATATATGCAGGATGCACCGCCCGCCTGCCCGCAAAAAAATGCACATGCACACCACAAAAATATCAGTGCACAATACCTGCATTTAGCAAGACAGCGACACACCTTGCACCTTCACCTTAGATAATTAGAAGCACCAGATAATTTTCATACCAACGAGATAACTTTGAAGCCTTGGTTCTCTGCCGATCTGAAGATAGCTACCCAGGGAGTGAATGGATGAGATCCAGATTGCAATACACACAACTGATCTATCAGGATTCTAAGAGCTGTTTTGATATGCTAAAAAATCGCGAAAATAGCATTATATTGTATGGAAATTCATCATTCACATTAGGGGACATTCTACAACCACTCTACACCCCATAAAAGTAAATGTAATCGTTTCCTTGATCGTTACGAAAAATCCTGTCACCTCTCGGTCTATACCTTACAGAATGCCACTTTTTACATCATGTCATACTTTATCTGTCAAAATCGGTAACCTATCCCAAGGTCGAAATTTTTTTGATCGAATTTCATTTTACTGAAATCTTTTCGACTGTTTTCGTTTCGCCTTTTTTGACTTCGTCGAAATTACGTTTTTTTCGTTACTCCGATGTCTTATTTGGTCGAAAAACTTTTTACCGAAGTTATGCGCGGTCGAAAGAACATTTCGTCGAAGTATTATATTCCCGAACATTCATTACACCACTGATTTATTTGTCATATTTTCAGTTCACCAAATGAAAAACTTTGAATACATTAAGTAGGTTAGGTTAGGTTAGTGTTTTGATCATTCGCAGCTCTATAATGCTTGCATGCATGGTGCATGCTTGCTTAATAAAACATGTATTATTATAACAAATATCGATTATGTCAAATGTTACCTACATAATATAAATATACCATAGTTGCGGTTGCGGCCAAATAGTATTCGGTAAAATGTTGTTCTGGTGGTGCCAATACTAAAAAATCATTTTGAAAATCGGTGAAACGTAGTTCGGTAAAATGAGACATATGCCAAATGATATTTCGATGGTTTAAAAATATGGCAAACAATACATATAGCAACAAAAACTTTTGTCAACCGTTTCCGTTAAATGACATTAGGACAAGTAAATTTCGGACAAGTTATCGGTTCCCGTCAAAATTCTCGCGGTCAATTTAGTTCAACTCGCTGACACGCTCGCAAGTGCAGCGCTAGTGCACATGCGAATTATCAAGCGAGTTTTGAGAATACCAATCAAGAAACTCACAGCGGATTCAGATGCGAGGTTACGAATGATGTCTTACAGAATCGCAATGCTGTTTCGCCTTTCGTCTATTTCCCAGTTTGTCATACATTTATTATTAACACGAAAAATCAAACTCATACGGTTTTTCATGTATGTTGGCATGTTACCCAACACTATTCTTACTGTACATCACTGCTTCAATTGGAGGGACGCTTCCCGCTCTCTCTTCGTTTCTGGCTACTGCGTGAGTCGTGTTCCCGTACTTTTATAAGTGTTTTGAGTTGAATACAAGTTGTATGCCATCAAGCTATCAAAAATAAACCCTGCCTTCAGTCTCAAGCATACCAGTGAGTTTTATTACCTAATCTACAGTCCTACATCTTCGTGCCATCCCACAATGTTAATGAAATATGATACTAAATAATATACTAGAAAAAAATCGACTCGCACCAGATCATATTCCCGTCCGAGAATATGAGTCGAATTTTTTCTAGTATATTATTTAGTATTGTACAAAAATAGCATAGTGATTGCTCAAATCTCAAAATTCAAAATTAATGAAATGTGTTTTTTTTATCATACCTAACCTGAACACAATTAGATGACACTAACCTTTATGCATTAGTTTTAGCTAATTACCAACCGTCTTAATCTTAAGGCTTGGTCCCCACTCCCGGAGCAGGCACGGTTAAGGCTCTGTCAACACCAATTTAAGCTTCCAAATCAAGTATTTCCTTCATTAGGGTGCCCTTATTTGGAGTCCCGCCGATTAGCGCCGATCAAATTTTACAAAAGAATAAATCCAATCAACTTTCCCGAAGAATATCAAAGAAATCTGTGAGATTTTTTCTGTCTATACGAAAACAAGGATATTATTCGTATTCGATTGGTAATCTAGCTTTACTATTGCTGTGGCTATTCTCCATAGGATTTTGAAAATCTGAAATCTTGAAATCTTTTTGACTGAAAAAAAAAAAATAATTTATATGCCCTCCCCAACAATCTTATTTTAATAAAATGTTTTTCTCCATAAAAATACATGGAGAAGACGTATGCTGAATTTATTATTAGCACTATTAATAGCAATTTTTAATCTTATCGCTCTGCAGTTATAATTAAAAAAACTTGCTGCCAACTGGTAAACACTGGACAACCTGAGTGGTGCAGTGGTCAACATGCCGGTCTACCACGCAAGAGGTCCCGGGTTCGATTCCCGGCCGGGCAGAAACTGAAATGATGAATTTTTATTTCTGTGACCGGTCTGGGTATTACTATGTATAATAAGTATATATTTAAAAGTATATAAGTAGTATACCAGTTGTCTAGCACCCATATTACAAGCTTTGCTTAGTTTGGGGCTAGATGGCGCTGTGTGTAATTGTCCAAGCATTTATTATTTATATATTATTGTACTTTATAGATTTAAAACATTTAGTTATCGTAAAAACTTTTCGATTGTTATAATAATTGTTACTATAATTGTTACGAGCAATTTCTTTGGAATACAATATTCAAAATAAATTGCTCGTAACAATTATAGCAAGATTATTTATTGTAATATTTTGGACGCCAAGTCGCCATTTGTTCCAGAGGAAGATTTCTGCGAAATCCGGGATCAAATCAATTATTCCCCATAACTTTCGCTGGGGATCAAATGAAATTTTTAATTCAGCCCTCGGGCTGCGTCGCTTCTCGGTATTGTATTAATAAAGCGGATTTTAGGCTTTATCCTTTTCTTTTAGGTTTTTATCAGTGTTAAATAAATAATTTAAATTGCTAGGGTGTGAGGTGTTTTGATATAAAGAATCTCATTAAAAATGAAAAGAGAGTACAATAAGTCAGATCTTTAGCTTATAAATTATCATCATAATTAGTTTTTTGTCTTAACCCTTTTAGGCCCGGAAAATGAGACACAATAGATAATACCTATTGTTGTCCGGCCGCATTCGGCCGCTCGGGCGTGGATGAATTAAGAAAAGGTAAAAATACACGCGAAAGAAATAGTGGCCAAGGTCAGTACGAATATCAGTAATAGCTAACGGAAAATTCCCTTTCCAGTTGTGTAATTCATCTCTGAGTATAATGCCATAACAACTCAGAAATATTTATAAGGCCGTATTCAGCTGAATGGAAAATTATACCGAAAAATATGGCTTCTTTGTAGTTATCGAATCGACAGACAACATAATTTTCAAGAAATAACTGATTTCTTATTGTTAGTTCAGTGGAAAGGAATTCCTAATGATTTATTTATTGTATATTTTGAACAAAATAGATTTTTTACAATACTAAATAATTTACTAGAAAAAATACGACTCGCAACAGATTATATTCTCGGACGTGACGTAGAATTCTGTGTCCACGGCCATTTTGTCCACTGAACAATGTACAAGGGAAAAACAGCTCAATATAACACTATTAATAAAAAGTAACTATTATGTTTGATCATATGCTAACCCCGTTTCCACTAAGAAAAATTAATGCAAAAATTTGAGATACACCAGACAAGTTTACGAATTATAGAATGTATATCTTGTTACATGCAAATACTATTAGATGTTCTAGGCTTGACCAGTGACCATTCCTAAGGTTTTTTTAATTTTGAGATTTTAGCATTCACTATGCTATTTTATATAATACCAAATAATATACTAGAAAAAATACGACTCGCACCAGATCATGTTCTCGGACGGGAATCGAACCCGCGACCTTTGGGTCCAAAGGTATCATTCTTAAAGGGTTAAACAAAATTCATATTAAAGTTGTTAATGTTCTCTCTGTACATTTTATTGCTTAGGTCAGATCGTTTGCAGCCACCCTTAGCTCTTGCTAGATGCACGGCGATCTTTATTTGATCTGACGCAAACATATTCCTCCATTTGCATGCATCAGCATGTCTGCAAGCTATCGTATTGCACGTACAGACCGACAGAAATAACAATTTTATATAAATGTTTCCGTTTTATGGAATCGTAAATTGAATGGAATGATTTCTAGTTACTAACGATAGATCGTCTCACTAAAGTGTGTTGAAACGGTTTTTTTTTCAGTATCATTTCATCTACTTACCCCCTTACTAATAAAGATTGTATAGCAGATGTATAAGTACACAGTGTTTTGTCCCTTTCTTTTTAATGTCAAACTTAAATGGTTTGACAGAAAGTCACCACTGTGTAACTTACACATCTGCTATACAATCTTTATTAGTAAAGGGGTTAAAGGATAAACATGTCAGACTTAAGTTTACTAACGCTGACGTAGATAGTAAGCAAAGAAAATTCTGGTACCGCTGCTAAGAAACCTTTAAATTTTTAAAAAAGCATCCATACCCTATTCAATCTGATATTTTTTTTAAACCCTTAATATCACACATACGTACGTGTACATATTATTATGATTCTAATAATATAACACATCATACACACAATAGATTGCTATTTTACAAAGCATTTTACCTACATAATTGTTAATATTGTAATATGCATGAAAATTAAATCTAAAATAACCTTTCCATTCGTTTTGCTTAATAAACTATACATCGTACATTTTATTATTACTAATATAAGCTCAAACTTAGTAGTCGCTAGGGAAAAAAATAATTGGATAGAGAACCGCATGAGATTAACTTCATACAACCTAATGTAAGTAACATCAACTCCATAACCGTGTCGTGTTAGTATTTTTTTATTCCTTTTTCTGCCTCGAAACAGCCATGAGAAAACGAGAGAGCGATATTTCTTTTTAAATCGATCTTCACAATTGAACATAATTCTTTATCAATATGAGATGTATAAGTTGAGGAAACGACGGAAGAGACTTTTATTTCAATACAGAAACAAATATGACATACGGCACGAACGAACAAACGAGATTATTCTTTAACAATATTCGCGCTACATTTCTTTCAACGGTATATTTGCTACTACAATTGTCTCTATGGCGTAGCTCGTAGCGCGTAGACAATCGTCTACGACGTAGTCCAATATCGATAAATATTTGTTTTCATTTTACGTTACTACTTATTCAGACTGTTTACTATTTAAAGATGTCACTACAGTTCAAAACGTCCATTTTAATTTCAAACCAAAACAAAATACCCAAGTAAAATGTAAAAAGTCAATAATCAAATAATATTTTTTCATTTTATTCCATCCGAAGTAGGCACTATATATTTTTAAAGTGAAATTTTAGCCTCACTCAGCTTATAAAAAGAAAATTGTCAAAATAAGGTATGATACAAAACGTCCGTTTTAATTTCAAACCAAAATAAAATGTAAAAGTCAATAATCAAATAACGTTTTTTTCATTTTATTCCATTAGTAAGCACTATACATTTTAAAGCGAAATTTTAGCCTCACTCAGCTTATAAGAAGAAAATTGACAAAATAAGGTGGCAAAAAGTAATACTCGTACAAAAATTTAAATCCATAATTATTATGATTCTGATGGGTATCTTTAATTATATCTAGCAGCTCACAATGTGCTAAGGCTATCGACCCTGTCTGGGAATTGAAATGCTAGCTTCAGCAGGCAGTATCATATTTATCGATCAAGCTCTAATTCTATTATATAAAATGAATTAATTATTCTACCGTTGTTGTTTTAACTCGTAAAATAAACGAAGAAACTTCTTTCGTTACTGATTTTGAGGTAGCGTTGAAGGTAACTCGTGTGCGCTACTTTTAATTACTTTGGGCTAAAGAACGTGATTTGTGTAGAAATGTCTTTATGACGTCACTCCAATTTCCGACTTTAGACCACCCGATTCCGTTTATTTCGTAGTTTTTTTTATCTCTTTTTGCTGCTTAGTTATGTTGTTCCAGAATCTTTTAGGAGCCTAGATACGTGTCATGAAATCAAACACGAATTTCGACCGCACCACACAGTCCGTAATTACTCAAACGGATAACCAGTTACATAACCGCGAGCGTGATATCCGAAAAAATATATATCGAGGCGAATAATATATAGATGTGGGGTCAGCCGACCGACGCCATTTGCAAATTGGTGGGACGTGAACGTTTTATAAACCCCTGTATTTGGTTTCCGAGATCATCCAGCTTTGACACCCAATAAAATATTATACGATTTAACAGCGCAGCGGATTTATAACTTGTTGATTAATTTAAAAAAGGGCTAATTCATTAACCCTTTTCAGAAGTAAAACGCTGACACTTTTAATTTAGGTCCGAAGGACGGTGCTAATTTTGGGGAACAAATATTTGGTGATTACGTAATAATGAAGTTAAAATAATGAAAATTTAAATAATAAAATTTAAAAACATACTTCTTATTTAATTTTGATCTGTCAAGAAAACTTTTTTATGCAATACATGATCTCTTGTGGAAAGCTAGCTTTATTCGTAGTGGGTATATAAATATTTCATGACTCATCAGTTCGTACCTATGCTAAACTTCACCCTAACACTTAAATGCAGCTCCACTTCTATAGGAACACAACTAAAGAAATAGTAGTCTAGTGCTTTCAAATCATTCAATAGTGCCATATTGTTTCTCTTACTTATTAAATTCGATAAGAAATTTTCAAATATATTTAATACTTGAAAATTTCATAACTTTAATATTTTTATCCATAATCCACAAACAAGTCGGTTACATGCAGCACTGTGTAGTATTTTTATTAGAAATAAATAACTTTTTTGGATTACAGCGCGTATATTATGTATTAGTTCAGGTGATTTTAATTTGATTTGAAATAGATAATAGTGAATATCGTGATCCATTCATTTATAGTAACTTGCGGTACTTATTGAGCATGTACAACGGCTTTTTGTACAGATCATTTGAGTTTAATCTAGATTTTTTATCTCTGTTTGGGCAGAATAAATTTGAAGTATTTTCCGAATGAACGTCTGGTGCCGTGACATTAGCGGAATGACAACTTTATCGATAATTTTGCAATTCCGTTGCCTTGTAAGTCAATTTTTACTATATAATAGTCTTTTAAGATTAAAACTGCCGATCAAAATTAATAGAAGAATGTGTAGAAATTAAAAACTTTTTCTTTGGGTTGGTGAAAACGGAGCTGGTGTTTTTCTGATTACTATAACACAAGCGCTTTTTTATGAAATCAGAGCAATAAATTACACATATTAGTCTTTATCCTTAGTCTTCAGACACAACATGATATAATACAAATGCTATTCATTTTATTCGAATAGCAGTTGTATTATATCTTAAAATAGTCTTTCAAGATTAAAACTGCCGATCAAAATTAATAGAAGAATGTGTAGAAATTAAAAACTTTTTCTTTGGGTTGGTGAAAACGGAGCTGGTGTTTTTCTGATTACTATAACACAAGCGCTTTTTCATGAAATCAGAGCAATAAATTACACATTAGTCTTTATCCTTAGTCTTCAGACACAACATGATATAATACAAATGCTATTCATTTTATTCGATCATCATATCGACAGTTAAACTATCGATAGTTTGACAACACTAATCTTAGTGCTTCGAGTGATTTGAATAGGGATTAGTATTCATTGCGAAGATGCTGTTTTGAACAGAGCCTTGTAATGAAACTTATTACTTGCTGAGTTCGTACTCTTTTCGAATTTGAGAGTGGAATTGAGGTTTTAGGTTTTGCGGTCTTAGGTTCTTTATTGTGTTTGCTTAAAACATAGTTTGCTCAGTAAAAATTATTAAGAATATTGAATTGAAAAGTGATAAGCGCTATTCTATTACATTCTACGTAAACAAATTTTACGTTACCAGATTATAGAAATTATTTCATGTACTTACATTTGATTTCGTAATGGCGTTATTACACCAAAAAATAAAAACCACCTTAAACAACCTTCATTTTTCAAAATGTCTCTAATATTTTATTTAATATCTCTTTAATTTAAAAGTTCTTCTTGCTGACCGAACGAGTGCGAAGTGTCTCCGCTTTAGCTCGGGCAAAAATTATTTCGTATGTCCGTCTATTCTCCTTTACAGTTCGCATCTCTCAACCGATTTTTGTGAAATTTTGTGAGCAGGTTCAATAACTCGAAATTTTTCGATTAATAAAACAATTACACACGAGGTTAATTTACAGTTTACAGAGCCACTATTAGAGTATTGAACTCGATTAAAAATATTAAATTCAAACAAACAAGATATTCCACATTTCCAGTGTAATTTCTGGACAAGCGCATTACATAAATCGGTAGTGTCTGTCTCTTTGAACAGCTGCTCCTAAGCCGTTGGACAACTCCGTATGTTCGTTCCAGTGCACATTTACTGGGAAATATAACTAATATTGTCTATTTACGTATTCTTGATTCTGTGAATATTTTTTATACCAATCATTTCTTTATTTATTTAACACAATTAAACGGGATTAATCCAGTTACATAATTATGTGAGCTTAATTAATTACAAAAGTTTCTCAACTTTGCTTAATAGCAATTGACGGGTGTCAACGAATATAAACAAATAAATAAAATAATAAATAACTAGTCTAGAAGAAGACTTTTCTTTATTAGATTATATTATTAAAGTAGGTACCTATTTATTAATCTTTCATTTTCATTTTAATAATTTTACTCACAGGGCCACACGAAACTTTAAAGTCGCACCAAAGAGTAAACATTTTAATAAGCCACACTAAGAATAAAAACTAAAAGGCTGGAATAGAAAATAGAATAGAACCTCTGGAAGCAATTTCATCAGGTCGTAAAACATATAAAATGTTTTGATCTATTACTCTAAAGATTTATATGAGTTTTCTAAATGGCGCATAAATCACGGCTCACGTCGCAGGAGATTGGCAACTAGGGGCGTAAAAAGTCTGGGTCTTCTAGAAAACCTAGAGATAGAGTTGTCTCTCTCAAAAGAAATTTTAACACCATTAAACGTGACTTTAACACGTAAATAGCATGCAGGCATTTTTCTTTTAAGTGTGTGCTTTTTCGTCTTTCTTACAATTACCGAGAAGAATTCTTTCAAAATGTTTTCATTTAACGCTGGAAGGAATTAAATATAAACCAAATACAAGTTAATTCTGTATGAGGCTGGAAGTCCCCTTGCAATTATTACGGAACTCCTTGTACACAAACACATATAGTAACTATCTCTTGTGATACTTATTCAGAAGTGGTAACATATAATTATAAAATTTATAATTACTATTCCCAAATTATACTTAAAGATACATCGAATGAAGCTTTACCACCTCACCGACATTACAAAAATATTAAATTAGAAATCTGGCAGCGGATTCCCGCTTAATAATATCAAGAAGCGGCAGCCCTAGCGGTGCTAATGTGGATTGCTGAATCACTAGCAAGGCGAAGAGCTTTTCTTGTTTCATGGAGTAGCTTATCTCTTTTGTGTTCACACCACAGACGCAGAAAATCCGTCTTTGCCCGCTAATATTATGTATAATTAAAAAAGTATATAAGTAGTATAACAGTCGTCTAGCATCCATATTAATTTGCTTATTTTGGTGCTAGATGGCTCTGTGTGAAATTATGTGTGAAAGTATTAATATTTATTGAATACTGGAAGAAACCTTGCATGTAAATCGAGCAATATGATAAAAATCTTTGCATTTATAAATGTTATTGGTTTTACAAAATTGTGAGGGTATTAATTTTTAATATCTTAAAACTAGAAAATGTTTGTAAAACGTGCGTATCCAATGCAAAGTACTCAAATAATATCATAATTATGTGAAGGTTCATTAATCAAATATTATTTAAATTCATCAACTATAATAAATTTAATGATTCTGCATAAAGTATGGATCATGATAAATAGACCTAAGTAATAACTTTCTAAGTTATGTCCAAGCTCTTGGCCGATCGTCAACCGGCGAGCTTGTCGTAAAAGCAATGTGTCTTAGTTTTAGCAAGAAACATGGCCACAGAGTAAGTATCAGTAATAGCAACTATCAGTTATACCAAAAAGTGACATTCATTAACCTATGTAGTACCGTCGTGAATAGAATAAATGCTTAGAAGAGAAAATAATAAAAAAAATCATTACAGTTGCTCAATACCGCACGCCATTTTGTCGAGTTCGGTTTGGTGTCTATTTTAATTATTTTCTAATTGATTCATAGTGGATATTGTGTTTTAAAATTGGTGCAGTTATATGGTACAAGTGTCTACGCAACTGAACAATATGTGGGATAATTGAAATAGGCGCGATCTTGGTTGTGTGAAGCTGAGACTTTTATTGAAGGTGTGGCTTCCTCGGCAGAACTAACCGAGTTAACTGTCTTGATATACTTGGTGCCAAATGCTCCAAGCAGCATTGGAATGCGATGCACCCGCATTCTAATGAAAAATTAAACAATATCTACCACTGAACTATTTAACACTTGACACTGGCAAAAATTACCTCCAAGAGGAAAGTAGATTGCCATAACAAAAAAAGAAGAAGAAGAACAGCACGCCGTGGGTTTTTATTTACGGTTTAGTACAGCGTGCGGGAAAGTTGGTTTTACCGCACGCCCCACAATTACTACCAAAGAGTTAAAACATGATGGTTGTGGTGTGGGTGTTATAAAACTTCAAATCGTTTTTAAAACCTTCTTACCAACCCTGCATCATAAACTACTATTATTTGGCAACAAAACACATTATAAATAATAATAAATAAATTTGACAACATCACATACATTGCTCCGATTCCAAAGTAAGTAGCTAAAGCACTTGTGTTATGGAAATCAGGGACAACGGTGGTATCCCAAACACCCAGACCTGAGCCAATATAGAAAAGTTCGTTTTTCTAAATTGACCCAACCGGGGATCGAACCCGGGACCTCAGAGATGGCGACACATTGAAAACCGGTGTACAAAGCCACTCGACCACGGAGGTCGTCAGCATTACATACACAAAAGCAAAAACACACAAAGGCAACGATACAAAAACTAATAAAAGCAAAGAAAGTTATGCGTATCTCTAGATAACCTTAAAACATATTTGTTTAAGGGCTGTGTCAGCAACAAACGACTTTTCCCTATGTGAACGCACTGCGTTGAAATAGAGCTCTTTGATTGGTTCGTTTGGTTTACCTGTCACGTGTGATCGGTAGATGGGACGCTGTTTGCGGGCATCTGTGAGACAGAGAGACCTCATAGTAATTTTGTGAATAGGGTGTAATATTGTTCTAAAAATTGTCTTATAGATAGACTGGATTACGCCTACCCTGCGGCGCCAAAAGGAAACTTTACAGTGTCATAAAAACACGGTCGCCATTTTATTTGGGATTTAATTTTGTTTATCGGCAGTTTTAAGGGCGAACTATTTTATGAATGTTTAAAACTGCACTCGCCCGCTCAGTACAACGTTCGAGGACGTAATTAAATTTTAAACGGGTCGACCGTAAACGTTGATTAAAACGTTTCAAGTTGTCGCTACACTGTGGTTGTTGTTATTGTTATTTTTTCTTATTATATGTATTTTATTAGAAAAACTTTTGGGATTTTATAAATATAAAATTTAACGATTTTGCATTGTTCTTTGGATACTTTTAAAATAAAAACATGGGAATTAATATCTTTATGTCGTGATATTTACTACGCTCTAAATAGAAAAAAATTGAGTTTACGAGAAATTCATTTTAGGCACTTTTTTCAGTACTCATAAAAATAATCACGTTAAAAGGAGTAGCTTTCCATTGTCATCATTTATCAACAAAAATGTAAGCCTTCCAACGGAAATACATTTTATGGTTTGGAAAAACTGTCCGCTTAAAACGTTCTTTTGAAACTCATCGGACAAAAAGGTTGTGCGCCTCTGCCAGAAAGTGAAACCCGACTGTCACAAAATAGGTACAAAGTATGTGTGTAGTAGGCAGAAGCGCCGCTCTATTCGAAACCACTTCCGTCATTTGTTTCAATTTTACTGCAGCTTGGGACCAACTTCAGAGCACAAACACACAGAATGCGTTCCGGTCGTGCGATCCGAACCGCAGATCGTTGCGATCTATACGGTATGAAGTCCTATTATCCCTTACACACTGATTGCGTTCCTATCCCATATTTTGCAACGATCTGCCCCCTGATTATGTAACATTGTTGCAATCAACTCTGACAGAAATTGCAGTTACATTGCTGCTTTAGTAAGAATGAGTAAGAATGTGACAACTATGTTACTTAAAGCAGCAACGTAACTGCGATTTCTGCCAGTTTCTTGATTGCAATAGTTACATAATCAGGGGGCGGAATGCATCCTGTGTGTTTAAGCTCTCAGTACTGAATTTAGTCTGGTTTAGATTGGTATTGCCTGTACGTAATGTCTATGTGTGCGTGCATTCAAAACAGCGATTTGTTCCAAGTGTATTTTCTGTCTACTTTATATGTTGTGCCGCTGTCTTCCAATAGAAGCGGCTATTATTTCGGGGTAGGCGAAAAAAATCGGGCGTTAATGCATCCATTGTTCGAATTTCTAGGCTGCTGAGCCACCGGGTTCGGCCAGGGGTGCCACAACTTGGGCCGTGATAAATCGACTTTACTTGCCACCGATTGTGTCTTTTGTTGAACAAGCTGATTGATCAATCGGCGACCGAGAAAGTAAAGGGAAAAACATCAATTTTGTAGGCCCGAGTAAGTTTCTATGAGACAATGGTAACCTTGAAACAGAAAAGAAACGTGTGATATTTTTTTCCAATTTAGTTTAGTTTAGAGAGTGGAATATTACAAATGGGGTGAAACTGTTTAAAATGTGCACTTTTTAACACATACATAATCCTCAAAGCATGTTGTGTAAGATGCGCGAAGTGTATTTGCCAAGTTCGTTATGCTAACAAAAAAAACACAGTACTTATTTATTTAAATACTATGGAAAACTAAACAAGAATTTAACTTCGTGGTGTCGCCATCTCTGAGGATGATTGACGATTGACGATTGGGTCAATTTAAAAAAATAATCCATGTCTCAGGGTCTGGCTGTGTGTGTGTTACCACCGTTGTTTTTGATTTCCATAATACAAGTGCTTTACGTTTGGAATCGGAGCAATGTACCTACATGATGGTGTCCTATATTTATATTCATTTTGACTGTAATAACCAACAACTTGTGGAGTCTGATGGCAACCCTATTAATGACGCCATTTTGTTTCGCTAGATGAAGCGCGCCAAAATGGCGGGATTCCCGATGGGCGCCCGCGAACGCGTCTGCTCAATGCTGCTTTGTTTTGACTTGCAGCACGCTTTCATTGTTCTACCACAGAATACATAATGTTCTACTGCAAGATTTGTTTAGATAAAGTTACCATAATTAAGTTTCGAATTTTGAGATTTATTGGAATTAAGTGTGATTTTCAACTATTTGAGTAGAAGTAATGAATGTCTCATTATTAATAGAAAATGTATTGACAAGACAAGTTGTAACAAAAGGTATGTATTTTTTTTTCTCATTAACCTTATGAGTGAAATGTTGATCCAAACACGGTAGTGATAAAAACGTTATATAAATCGAAATATTCAATTTAAAATTTACTGAGAAAAATAAATACTTATGTTTTTTACAATAATTAGTTTTTTTTGTAACTATTTCAACCTTATCAAATTCTTGTTTTTAGGGTTCCGTACCAAAATGGTAATGTTAAAAAGGTTACTAGGGCATATGGGGTATCATATGAAAGACCGCTGCTTATACATTTTATTTTTTTAGGCCGCATAGTTTTCGACTTTGATGAAATATGTAATGTCCCCCGTCCCCCCCTTATCTCCAAAGTTTGCATAGAGAAAAATCTAAAGTTATTTTATGTGATAAAAGTTTATGTAAAGATTACAGAAAAAATAAAACAATGTCTCTAAATAGTAAACTTTTTCAGAATGATGGTACGAAACCCTCGGTGCGCGAGTCCGACTCGCTCTTGACTGTTTTTTTTACATTACTTCAATCTGCTATTATACGTGATATGAGATTTCATTTTCATATGCAGATAGTCGCCGACACGACGATCCCTTGTGGCTTACAAAGCCAAGTGATACAGCCATGTTTGCTTTGAAATAACTTTCCGTGGGTTTTTTCTTTTTAAGCAGAAAATTAGAAAAAGCTGTAAGAAACTACTTGCTTTTATTCTGAATAATTATTGTGGTGTTAGAAATATTTATTAGTATTAAAAACTTCAATTTTAAATAAGACATCAAAATTTTAGTTTTTCATCGAAAGAAAATTTCAAAATACCTGAAAATATGACGAAGAAAAGTTAAACCTGAAAATATGAAATAAAAAGGATAGAATGGCAATTTGTATTACGGTGAAGTAAAATTATTTTTAAAATTTTAAAACAAAAACATTAATTCCATTTTGTAAAATCAAAAGTTATGTAGGTACCTTTAGTTCAGACTGGAAACCTTTAATTTGATTTCGCGTCTGGAATCCAATTTCGAAGTTATTTAAAGCTATTGGTTTGTCGCGCGAGCTAGAAATTATTGGAAACTAGGTTAAATGAAAATATAAACTACCAACTCTATTCAGTTTTAAAATAAAGTTTACATGTTTCAAATGTTAAATTGCGAAAAAATTAATTCTTTTCTTTTCCATAAAAATGACCGATTTAAAAATATTAGAAAATGTAAGGAATGGCCCTTTTTATCAGTTTAAATTAAGTTGTATAGTATTCAAGTTTTTATTAATATAAAGATTTAAGACATGTTTTGTAAGAACATCATTTACATTGCGTGAAAATGTTAAGCGTGCATTTTCGTGAGTATTATTATATCATCATAATATGGTAGTAAAATATAGATAGACGATTCAAAGTTTACTTGAATAAAGATATGTTGACATTGACAAAATCATAATATCACATTGAATAGCTAAAGTTATTACACTGCAATATTACTATCGAAAAAAATATTACTATCTAAGTATTTTTACTAAAAAACTAAACATTCCTTTTGAATTTCACGCCTGCGTAGACTATTAAAAAAATAAATTGTCGAATTCATGAAAACATAAATCTATTGTGAGCGAAGGAAGTCTTCAAAGTTTATTGTTCTAATTTGAGTTCAAGCACGAAATTTCAACTTTGGGATGTACAAAATAAGTTTGGATTCAGTTGAGCACGCATCAGGTGCAAAAACGGTGAGTACTGACGAAACCCCGTTAATTAAGGTATTTCAGTGAATTTTCGAGTCGAAATTTCGAGATAAGGATGGTCTCGTAAAATCGGCTGGAGTTAATGATCTTAGGTAAAAACTTCTTAACGATGAACAGCTGCGAGAAGCCTGTAATATTTTAATCAAAAAGTTTCATTATTCTTTTGATGTCTATTGAGATCTGCAATGGGTAATATTTGTTTCTCCTTTCATCTTATTTCGTCTGATAGAATTCAGAATTTAAGCTTTGTAACTGTATAATTGAGTTCCAAGAAAAGGACTAAGTTACATCTGATTAATGTAACATAAGTAACGCAAGAAGAAACAATCACTGGTATTTTTCTACAACATTTAAATAGGTATAATACGTTAAGCGTTGCGTTCGTATTCCATAAATTGTTCCCGCGTGGTGTGCTATGGCCAATCCACCTTATTCATCTTCAAAGAAGGCCTGTGTTCCAGCCGTAGGAACATTTAAATGACTGCTGATTCGATGACAAAGCGTTCATCATAACCAATAACACTTGGGACATCAGCATTACCACCATTTTGAATGAAACAAGTGAGAGTGAACAACCCTGAGGGCTCGGACACATCACCACGGGGCGCGGCGTGAAACGGCATACAGTGCCGTGCACGGTGCGTGTCACGCTTTTTCTTTCTTATCATTGTCGTCGAGACGGAAAACATTTCGAAACATCTTTCCACACTCTTCTGTTTCGAAATCTTTGTCCTTAAAATCCTCAATCGTCTTGTCCTAATAATCAACTGCCGAGAGCGTCCGCCGCGAGCCGGTGCGGCGGCACCGTTTCACGGTGACGGCACCGCACCTTAGCGGACCTTAGCACTTTAGCGGCGCCGCGACGTGATAATGTGTTTGAGCCCTAAGCTTTCGACAGTACAATTACTGTTCATCTTACCCTCGAGAAAAATGTTAATTACAAAGAAATTATAAACAAAAAGAAAACACACAACAAGTGGCCTTTTTGCTTAGTAGCAATATCTTCAAGTCAATATTTATTGGGAAAACGATAGCTAAAAAGAAAAGGAGAGAGGGGAAATTATAGGAATTATAACAGAAAAAATTGTTTAGTTCACCATTCACATTTTATCCAGAGGTCGTTCACATCTACCGAGCGATTGTCAATCAGAACGCAGCGGGTCTGGATATAACGAGTCATCTTGTGACGTCACACCAAATAAATAATAAACTCCAATTTGTACGCGCCCCGGATTCCGACTTTGAAAGAATCTGATACGGTATTATGAAAATGTCGCGCGATATTATGCGAGACTCGTCGACTCCACATCTGATGTAGAGAAGGGCGGTGTTTATTGTTATCTTATCGATTGTTAGGTATAATGCATAACCATAACTTTACATTTTTTAATTTGATTTTTGATTTATTTTTTTATGCCCGTCTTCACTTGTATGTGAGCTCCCTCATTTTTTATTATTATTCTGTACCTGGCGTTGTGTTAAGTACAAACATTAAGACTGTAGCTTAAAAGTGCTTTGTGACAGACGACGGGCGGACAGATGGACAATGAGTGACAGCAACAGGACTCCGTCTGGCTCCTTCGGGTATGGAACCCTAAAACAGTTTTTTTATAACTGATGTGCTGTAACCCTATTTAAAAAAAATTGCAAAATATCGATAGCACAAACAGCTCAGCCCTACTCCATAAGTAAACGATATCGGATTATTACAAGAAAATTCTAGAAGATTATAGTCGGTGAGACGGTAGCGTTGCCGGTGCCGCACTAAACTGAGACATTATTATAACAGGAAAATGCGCGAACTCAATAACGGTTGACGATTCATACTTTGCTTTAGAGCAAGCATTTAACATAAAAAAATATAAAATTTGAGATTTTTAGCAATGTTATTTTTATACAATACTAAATAATAAATAATATACTAGAAAAAAATATTTTTTTTACGTGACTAGGCCCCCCAAGCGCACTAGATTCGCACCAGACAAGATGTTTGCCGCATGCGGCGGGCAAAACTCCTGGTTATAGGATATAGGATATAGGTTATAGTCCCCTAAGGATTTTCTCGAATGTCCACGCGGACGAAGTCGCGGGCGGAAGATAGTGTAGAATTGGATTCAGCCCGAGCAATTTGTTTCCGTTGCCCTTTCTGTTGCCGTTACCGTTTCCGTTTCAGTTTCCGTTGCCATTTCCGTTGCAGTTTCCGTTTCTTTTTCCATTTCCGTTGCTTTATCTGGTTTCCATTTCCGTTACCATTTCTGTTTCCTGTTCTGGTTCCGTTTCCGTTTCCGTTGCCGTTTCTGTTGCCGTTTCCGTTTCTGTTTTTACACCTTTTAAAACGTAAACTCAGGCGTTTGAGTTCCCGAATTAGATCTCAATTACCGGACTAATTTAAAAACTATTGTTTTCTAAAGTGTCTGGGTATTTGTGGTTTAGTCGTTTTCCGAATCCAATTTCCATACCACACAAGTACTAGCAAGTTTGGAATCAGAGCAACGTATTTGACGTTGTGTAATGTTTATGTAATGTATGTAATTGTGTAATGTATGTAACCCATGTAATTTTTAAATTGAATGATGTAAGCTTTCGTTTTGTTTACTAGCTTTTTTTATATTTGAGCATTTAGCGAAAAAGCCTCTACCGAAGAAGTCGAAAAATCATCCGTCGAATAACAACAGTTAATAATTGGCTAAAATACCCATGTAATGATTGTGAGGTTTAGTACGTAAATGCAACGAGGTCGAATGCAAATTAGCCGCAATTGGTATTTTGTAATGAAATATCTTGAGTCTGGCTAATTTTACGAATCCGTGAAAGATAATAATTAATTTGTTTCATCGGCATTTCGAACTAAATGTTGACTTCGAATAATTACTGACATTTGAAAAATAATCTGTTCCACGTGTACGCTGTGAAATTGTGAATCAGAATTCAATCAAACTCGATATTTGCAAAGTTTCATGCATGTGCAACATTTGTTGTATAAACTTTTATTCATTGTTCAATATTGTTACAATTTAGCTGTCAAGAAATGAAAAGAAAATTAGCAAAACGAATTTTAGAATGAAGCAAATAATTTATATATTGTTTTGAATATTATATATTACTTATATCTTGTTTTTTATATCAATGCGGTTACATTCAACGATGTGCCAAGCCAAGTCTATACCCACAAAGAAACAAATATATCAGGTTAAAGTTTTACAGGTTTATTAAACCTAGACACGTTCTTATAGCACTAAATTTGAAAGTTTCAACTATAGTTCCGTGTAAGAACGGCGTAAAAATTTCTACAGTTACTTTAAGATGTCTGATATTTTTAGTTTTATGATCTATCGCAGGTATTAATTGTCAAGTTATACTTCGAAGTACAAATTGGAAGACAGCTAAATATATGGTACTTTTTTATGTTGTCCTATGTTAATATCATATTATTACGACTCAATTCTGTTTACAAAAACCTAAACTACACTCTCTTTTTTGTCAAGGCATTAAGGGGAAAACTTAATTTAAAGAACTGTAAAGAAGTAACTAGAAGTAAAGGATTTTTAGTGACAAAATTTAGACAGAAAATTGTAAACTAAAACATTATCTGAGTTGTAAGTAAAAACGGACGATTCTAGAGAGCTTATTTTTAAAAGGTCGTATTTAACTAAAGTAGCTTTTAAAAGAGGTCCCAACTTCTTGAAAATTGAAAGGAAGTCAGACTTATAATAAGATTAGGTACGTACCTTTCAAACTTCTATTTAAAAATATATAAAAAATAGAAGTTCATTATAATACTTGTTATGCGTAATTTATTAAAATTTGAGTTAAGAAGTGTAACGCGCAAATCTGTATAAAGACATTTATTAAGATGAATCGATATTTCTACTCAGCGATGATTGATGCTCGGCCCTGAAATTACATTTCACGCCCTAATATTGCCGAGATAGTAAAAACGTAAGAACTACGATAAAAAGGTTTAATGTCTTTGACAAACGACAACGCTATTTTACCCTAAGCTAAAAGGTTTTTCATCTGTTCAGAATTATTGGTCCTTTCTTGTTTCTATTGTTTTCAGCGCCATCTAGCCACGCCAGTTAAAAGCTGATAATTAATATCCTGCAGATGCCTGCATACACATGCTGAAGATGTCGAAGACTAACGACATACTAGACTCGGACTTTAGAGAGCTTAAATAAGAGTTTACGCAAATTGACAATGATATCGAAAATTTTATTTTTGTACTGTTGTGGTCTCTTTCACACGCTGACGTCGGCGTATGAAATGTATAGGGACATTTACGCTGACGTCAGACATCGGGTATAGCGTAAATAGGAGACCAAGGCCTATCAGTTAGACTGGTCATGTCCGATAAAACAGTCGATGTCAGTTTAAGAGACCGAGCAATGGTTTTCATGAACGAATATAGTTTTCTAACCTCATTACTAGCTAGATCGGCAACTCACGTGCTTTACCACTTTGCAGAAAAATTCGTGTGCGCTCATATTGCCCCTGCACGAACTAAACGTAATGTTAGTGACGGCGTGATGTGCAAACGATTTTGACCTTAGGGCTTCAGGAGTGGAAAAAGGGAATTAGTGTTGTATATCTATAGTACCATCACCATAGTGAATAGCCCGTTGCGCAGCTTAGAGCACCGTCCCGTAAGATCTCATATAATCTCGATAAACACCGAGTAATAACAACAAAATATGTAGGTAGAGAAATAAAAACATTGAATTTAGAAGCAAAATATACAGGACAGATTTACGCGTATTTATGTTGCTCTGATTCCAAAGTAAGTGGCTAAAGTATTTTATAAAGGAAATTACAAACAATGAATGTCCTGAAACTACAAAGAAAATATTGAGTAGGTACTTAAAGAAAATGTTTTCTTTATTGTCGTATTTAGAAATCTAACCTCAGTGATGGTGATGAGTGATGATTGTTCGAGATCCACTTTGTACCACCAAAAATGATATTTTAATTGCATTCCAGGAAAGTTTACTATGATTTGGGTAGGTACGTAGCGCGTTAAACATTTTAAATAAGGTAGTTATATTGACAATATCTTTTTAATGGCCGAAAATGGCTTGTGCACCCGTTTTACCAGGTTCAAAATCCAGCCAGGCAATGCAATTTAAAAAACTTACTTTCCTATTTTGTATCAGATCTGGGTATTTAACATAAAGATTAGTGTAGTGATGGTCGTTGCGTCCAATTTCCATAACACAAGTGCTTTAGCTACCTACTTACATTGGAATCAGACGAATGTGCGATGTTCTCTAATATATTATAATCTGTCTTTGTCTTTTTTTCCACACACTTTTGGCAGGTTACTTGAAATTTTCTCGTGTGTATATTTTCCATTTTATATTATATTTAAGTATATTTAAAAAAATACGCATTATTTCATCTTCGTCAACAACATTTTGCGAAAATCCCCCGCTGAATGTTGATACGTTTTGTTACAGAAAATCCCAAATGAGCCGATTTGTGAACTCAAGCTGTGTAGGCTTTGTATATAAACTAGATCTACGAATCTCTACGAATATTAATCAAATCTTTTTACTATGTGAAAGAAATATGATTATAACAAACATTTGGGAGTAAATTAATGTAGCTATAGTTGGTATTGGCAACCAACTCAAAATACTGAAATCTCATCTACAGAAAGACGATCGGTTTCACGTCCTTGAGTCTTTGAATGCCCAAGATAAGTCTTAAAAGGGACCTAGTATCAAATTTAGTGCTATAATAACAACAAAATCAATACTTACTAAAGTTTCTAATTGAATTTCGTTTGTTTTGAATAAGTTAATATCTACTGTTCACTTAAAAGAATTGCAAACTATATTCTTTTGAAAATGACGTTAAACTTAATAACACCCATATTTTTGCGTCGGGGGTTAAAAATAGCTGTTTTTTATTACTGGAAATCGGCTGTTTTAACCAATATAAACAGTATAGCTTCGATCAAGAATACCCTAGAGCCTAGAGTATCTAAAACGACACCTCGAAATAACGCCCCACTTTAAAACTGGGCGCTTATTTTGTAAAAAGTATTCTCTTCTTTGTCCCTTACTATTTAAAGTTGAATTTGAAAAGAATAGTAATTTGTACTCAGATAAAAGTATTAATGAGGGGATTCAAATTTCGAATCACTTTTTGTTTTGTTAGCATCGATGCCACATTGTTTTTGTTCGCGACTTGTTAATCGAGGAAACTAAAGTACTAAAGTATTTGCACGTCGAAACATTCGACAGAATATACTGGAAGAATTATTATAATAACTTGTATGTACCATATTTAGCAATAAAAGCAAATAAATGAATTATTATTATTAAGGTTAACGAATACATCAGTTTTTGTTTTTTGCAATTCGAATGTTAAATGATAATACGTTTAACAAATTACACAAAGCGAAAGATGATCTTTAGACAAAAACTTGATAACCAACCAGCCCAAAGCTTGTTAGTTTTAATTGGGCAAAATTTTTGGCAATACTCGCTTGAAGCGAGCGAAAGGGCCTGGAGGACGAAAAAAACAGCCCTCTGAATCGCTCGAGCAAAAAACAAGTGAAGTGGAGCCTTAAAAATAAGGGCGGCAAACAAGGTACTTCCTCACAAAACGAGCTAGAGCCGCATTTGATGACGGAGCAGAACCTTTTTCTATATAAGATTTATGTAGTTCTTGCAAATTTGACGACCTCCGTGGTCGAGTGGCTTTGTACACCGGTTTTCAAGGTGTCGCCATCTCTGAGGTCCCGGGTTCGATCCCCGGTTGGGTCAATTTAGAAAATGAACATTTCTATATTGGCTCAGGTCTGGGTGTTTGTGATACCACCGTTGTCTCTGATTACCATAACACAAGTGCTTTAGCTACTTACTTTGGAATCGGAGCAATGTATGTGATGTTGTCAAATATTTAATTATTATTTATTTGTTATTTATTTATCAATTCCAGACGATTTTTAGATTACTGAACACAAATATTAAATATTCAACCCTATTTAGAAACTATTGTTTTTTTTAGAAAACAGTGAAATAAATTGTAGGTTAGATTTTCAAAACAAAACGAATGATTGATTACGGCTACCAAATTCCTTTTTTCAAGAAGACTGGTTGTAGGTAATCGGAATCGGACGCGAAATAAAAGGAAACCGATTGTTTATAGGGTCCCGTACCCAATAGGTAAAACGGGACCCTTTTACTAAGACTCCGCTGTCCATCCGTCTGTCTGTCTGTCACCGGGCTGTATCTCATGAACCGTGATAGTTAGACAGTTGAAATTTTCACAGATCATGTGTTTTATTTTGTTGCCACTATAACAACAAATACTAAAAAACAAAATAAAATAAATATTTAAGGGGGCTCCCATACAACAAACGTGACTTTTTTGATCGTTTTTGCTTAATATGTAAACTTTTAAAATAAATAATTAAAATAAAATAAAACAAATATTTAAGGGAGGCTTCCATACAACAAACGTGATATTTACGGAGCCCTTCGTGCGCGAGTCCGACTCGCACTTGACCGGTTTTTTGTCAGTCGTTCATTTGTCTGCGGAGGCTTATGTACTAATTGGGATGATGAACGATTCCATTGCGCCCCCAGATTAATTATAAATAATGAATGGATGGAACCCGCCACGAAACGACTTCGATAGTTTTGGGCAAATTGGTCTTTTGGGACTATTTTGGAGTAGTTTTTATAGTGGTAAATCTTCTTTTTCATCAACTTTGGTATTGTCATCATTTCATGCCCTGATGGGGGACACAAAATGGAGCACACATAATTATTTTGCATCAGTAGCAGCTGCGGTGCAAGAATATAACATGTGCAATGATTCTAGAAAGTGGTGAACATTGTCCACTCCACATCACACTTTTGACTTTGACTTTTATTTAATAACAATAGAAATTCACAAATAAAGTTAATATTATCGTACTTTTTAATAAATACCAAATATTTTTAGGTATTTTCTTTCTAGATGATCTATTATTCGAATGTGATTAAATTTTAATTTCTGCAAAAATACACACTTTATTTAGTTGGTCGTTAGTCTTGGTACTGCCGAAGTAATGTTGCGTAATAAAATGATTGTGACAGAAATATTTCGTCTATACGATTCGCTTTCTCTTTTACTTTGCACCACATCCCCCCGTTTGTAATGCATAGCGACAGAACTGTTGCCCATCTGCGTCACCTCAACGATTTTACATTGATCAATCATTTTGTCAATGACGCTCTCAGCATGCAAGTGCAATAGGTACGCACAACAGCACGGTAAGTTAAACAATTGAACTACGAAAACAGCTTTTATTACGTACGGCATAAAGACGGTCTCAAGGTCAACATGTATAGTCTGACGTGCCGCTGACTGTACGTGAACTTTCGTTATCAAGTAAATTCTGGTCATCTGACCAGGTATTTTGCACTATCTAAATGTGAAATAATTATGATGTACCTGACGATGATATTAACAGCTTTCCATTGGTATGCCCTTACTAATAAAGATTGTATAGCAGATGTATAGTACAACAGTGTATTGTCACTTTCTTTTTAATGTCAAACTTAAACGGCCATACCACAAAACACTGTTTAAGAAGTGTTTAACTTAGACACTGTTCAAATGTGATGCTGTCACTTTTATGACAATATTGTTTGTAAGAGACAGCATCACATTTAAACAGTGTCTAAGTAATATGAAATACCTGGTCAGATGACCAGAATTTACTTGTCAGTACAGTGTCTAAATTAAACAGTGTTTTAAAATCTTTTGTGGTAAGGCCGAAATAGTTTGACCACGAGTAACCATTGTGTAACTATACATCTGTTACACAATCTTTATTAGTAAGGGGGTTAGTACATTACGTACCTATTTCTACCGTATTTATGACATTGGCGCTTGTCTTCTACCATTTGGCACAGCGTTTATCTTTGAAATCCTCAGTCTAATGATTGGTAAGTATATTATACTCTATTGCTTTACATGGTACACGTAAGTAAAGCTCATATAAATGTTTATTTCCGACATATTTTTTTATTAGTAACTAGACAGGCATTTCACCACCATTTTGCTTGGTAATGATGTGGTCTATGGTGTAGCAATCTTCAACAATCACCCCGTCATATTTCAGTTAATTCACACAAAATGAATGAATAATTATACATCAAAACCTTCCTTATAAAAAATCACTTCGTCCATGAGTACAGTTATACTGTATAAAAATCCGTTTAGTAGTTTTTGAATTTATTGCGTGCCAACCGACAGCCGCGGCGCTTTGTTATTAACGGACACCAAAGAAATGAAGGTGGTTATCAAAATCGGGGCCTTTTTTTTTCGTTCACCGATTATACATATAATGATTCAAAATTCTCATTGTATAAAACATAATAAAAATGTATTAGGTTTATTATGTAGGAGAATAATTTATTGATGTTTTTAGTCGAGGTCGCGTGGTTTCGATAATAAGTTTTTCGTGGTAGCGTGCATTCGTTGTTAAGTGATTCGTATTAGTGAACTTACGGGGACGTGGAAATCGGTGTTATACTTTTCGAAGTCATGTATCACACTCAAATCTGAAATTTGATAAATATTTGTAGCGTCATCTTGTGACTTACACCAACACCTCCCACCCATATGAAATGCATCACGTCGTTTCGTCTGTCGCAGACACGAATCAAGCAGGGCTCCAATCAATTTGCCCTGATCAATCATTTTAGTGCTGCCATCGATAGATGGCGCTAACTCGAGTAAGGTATATTACCGGTGCAGATTAGTTTCGGTTCAGAGTCGTTTGTTATGTTCCAGATTCATGAAATGTTTTTTAAAATTATTGAGAATATCATGATTGGTGCACCGTTGCTTCCATTCAATAGACTCTACTGCGTGGAGGCAACGGGCATTCTCACCCTCTTTTAAATAGAGGGTAGGAATACAGTACAGTAATGAATTTAGTAGGTAGGGTTTTAAACCGCCTCTGTGGTGTAGTGGTTCGCCCACCCGTGTAAGACGTAGGGGTCCCGGGTTCGATTTCCAGGAGGGGGGGTACATTTGTACTCGGTTTGGTAGGTGGTAGGGCTATTTCAAGTATGCCTGGCTAGCTACCACCATATTTCCTAAGTCTGACGCCATAACAACAATTTGACTTATTTGTTCGAGCTATTTGTTAATTTTTTGAAAAGAGTGAGAGAGGTTGCGCCTTGGTAGTAGCAGGTTGTCATTATAATTAATTGCTACAGTACCTACCTCCTAACAGTTATCAATACTCTTCATGTCAATATTGTGAAGTTCTAGTTTTTTTTATTTTATTGGAGATTTCAGCATTCACTATGCCATTTCTTGGAAATCCGGTCGGACTTCCAAAGGTCGCGGGTTCGGTTCCCGTTTGAGAGTGTGATCTGGTGCTAGTCGTATTTTTTCTAGTATATTATTTGGTATTCTAGATTTTTTACTATGTACCTTGTACACACCAAAAACTCTGATATGCAATCCAGATTTATTACAACTATTTCTTAGTTTCCAATAGTATTATCTTAGTAATCGCAATAATCTTACTCTATAAGATATTTTGTTGGCTATTGACTGTACACGCACGTACCTACAAAATCCACCCATTCACTTTACGTACCAGCTATTTACAATCAGATTAAAGAGAAGCAGCACCATTAACAATATTTGGAAAAGGCAAAAGGGCGGAAAGGATGGCAGAAAAGGGAAGGAAAAGGTACGTGCCCAAAAGGAAAGATTGATTAGATAAGTAGATAATGTACCATCTCTATAGGACACAGAGACATTCAAGAACCACACGGTTCTGTATCTAACGGTGAAGCATTGGTTGAAAATCTTCATTAGTGTAAAATCAAAAGTACGATGCAAATTAATAAACGAAGAATTTATACTTATTTCTATAGAGGGGTATATATTGGAATGCCTATTTATTTTAACTTAACAACGTAATTATCTAATGGCTGAATACTCAAACGATACTCAACTTAGAGGGGCGCTCAAATATCATGCCGTCTTTGTCGTATCTTTGACATTTAATGCGCCAGGACGATGTTTAAGAGCCTCTCAAAGTTGAGTGACGTTTGAGTATTTGGTCATAAGACACGTAGTCATTGTTATGTCAAAATATGTATGTATACCAAGATGTATGCTTCTAGATTTTAGGGCATTGGACATAAGTGATTTTTATAATTAGAAATTTTAACGTTTAGGTAAACAATATAAATGCGAAAAAAACTGTTAGGCCAAACAATAATTAATTGTGCTTAAGGAATTTAGGCCTAAGAAATACGACCAAATTAGGACCAATGACTTTATGCAAGTCAAAAGACACCCGCTTTAAAATAAACGGGCCCAGTAGTTGATATAACGATGATGAATTATACAGCAAGCGCAGATCCAAAAGATGCTACGAAATAGTATGTTAGTATAATATATGTGAACAATTCGACGACCTCCGTGGTCGAGTGGCTTTGTGCACCGGTTTTCAAGGTGTCGCCATCTCTGAGGTCCCGGGTTCGATCCCCGGTTGGGTCAATTTAGAAAACCAACTTTTCTATATTGGCTCAGGTCTGGGTGTTTGTGATACCACCGTTGTCTCTGATTTCCATAACAGAAGTGCTTTAGCTACTTACTTTGGAATCGGAGCAATGTATGTGATGTTGTCATATATTTATTATATTTATATTACATTTGTAAAAGCTTTCAATTAAAATCATTATCATACTTAACCAAATTGATTATGGTATATTAGATTGCCAAGTATATTCAAATGAATACCGCAAATGCAACCGTCCGCTCGTATATCCTACCAGCGTTTATTTCGACAAACAGTAAGCTTAATGTCTAGATTAATGGCGAATTGGTTTGCCACCGACCACGTAACGGCCAGGATCACGTTGCCGCTGCGACCAATTGCACGGCCGTGTCTGGTAGCGACAAGCTGGCACCAGACTAGAGAAACCAGTATAGAGATTTGAACCAGTTTATAGCAATCAATCAAATTAACGTTAATCTTTTTCTACTATTCTTACCTACTGGCTCTTTTACTTTAATTCTGTGGCCCTACCATGATTTGATGCAAACTGTTTTCGTCACCGTAAACTATCATTTTCTCTCTGTCACTCGCATTGACTGTGAGCAGTATATCCGATAGTTTATGGTAGCGTAAACAGTTTGCATCAACTCTTGGTAGAGCTACAGGTCTCATCAACCACCAATTATTGAAATCCTTATATGAAGGAAATTAAAACAATATACGTTGTATGATAATGACACAATTTTGAGCTTGTGCCAAAAAACTAAACAATAAATATATCAATAATAAATAAACCAGTAGCCGATTCCCATCGGCTTACCTTTCAAAAATCCCACCCCGCCGATCCACTATGTAAATCATAAGATTTTTGTGAACGGCTTACCTTCGACCCCTCGCCACTGATATTATATAGATAATTTTGATAGAATCAAATAACATTCTCGTTTCTAAGCATTTCACACACAATCCAAGTCAGGCCTCACAGTTCATTATGCGGGGAATTTAATGAAGAAAAATATTTGCCTCCAACTCGGCGAAGTTATTATTTGCCAAGATCTGGGCTGTTTGCCTCTTGCCAAGAGTTGGGCTTTCTTCGACTTTGCTTTGACTTCCGGCTTACAAAAGTATTCAATTATGATTGTTATTGTTTCTCACGAAAACCGGTGATATTGTTTATTTGCTCACAGTAATAAAGATTGTTCTTATACCTCAGAACTTATGACATAGACATGAGAAGCTAAACGCTTCTCATGTCAATACCAATAACTTCGTCTTTCGATGGATTCACTGAGTTTTGATATAGAGAAATGCTCTGCAGTTTCAATAAAATGAATATAACGATAACATTTCAATTTTATGACGCGGATAAGTCTCTTTATAAAATGAGCTGTAGCTATCTGAAAGCTTTGGCTCGCTATCGACATTTTGCCGTCGCAAAGTAGGTCGCCTCTGATTTCGACAGTTATAAATCAATCGAAATCTCCAAAAATAATGACTGTTCCGTTAATCAGTAACGAACAGATTTCTGTTTCTCAAGATTCCATTAGTTATTAGGAACTTAGCGACACAATTTCGGAATGTCGAGACGAAGATTAATACCCTAAGTAAGAAACTTGTGTGCCACGCAAGTTGTATTCGGACGGCTAATTAATCAAAACTGAAATTTACTGAGGCCATCCCCATTCAGTGACGAATGGCAGTTAATGATGCAGCTTTGCTATCGGTATCGACTCATCGGCCCCTTCGATTTTGAAAAACATCTGTGGCTTTATGGTGTTCAAACGACAGGCTAGCGAATTTGGAGCAAATTATTACTTAAAGCTCAGAGATTTTCAATTTGAGAATACTTGTCAAACCGGACACAGTCGGAGGTCATCTTTGTGACCTTGTGTGCCTGAAAACGAATACAGCCGATTGCAGTATTTACAATCTATGTCGCAATAAAAGTTTTTATAAAATAGACATGTTTTGTGTAAAAAAGCGTAAAGAAAAGCTCTAGTAATAAACGCTTTGTAAAGTGAGACCATAAATCGACAAACAGCAGTAGAACCTGAAAGTTTAAAGTCACTCAAGCGTCCGACACACAAAACAAAAACTGGCTAGAAACGTCCGAGTTACTACAGTCACGATTCCGACTTGCTTTTATATCTTGGTACGGGTTGTTCCGTATTCATCCTATGACGATTCATCCCAATTCTTCACTCATCCCAAATTGGTATTCCTTACTCAACCCATTACATTATATTAATATATTTTCTTAATTCAACCCAACTGCATTCCTTACTCATCCCAAATTAATTTATCACTAAAAAGTATGGATAGCAGTACAATGATTAATATTTTATCAGAAAATTATATAGGAATACAATAAATTGAACTAAGTAATACTAAGTACTTATGTACTCATTAGAAATGAAATATGCATGTTTTGTAAATAAAAGTATACCTCAGATAGGCAGATTTATTCACTACTGTCCCCGGGGCAGTTTAATACTTTATTATTTTTTACTCTCTACTGACCCTTATATATTATAGTCCTCACTGCCCCCGTATTATAACAAAATTTATTTTCAAGTTAAAATTATTTAAATAAATTTCCAGATTTAGCCCAATTTGTTATGACCCCTATCATTGTACCATCTTTTAGATATATTTTTTATAAGTGTTAGTTTACTTAAGTTCTAATGTCTATAACATCTAAATTTTTTTGGATTATCAAATGGATAAGTAAAAATTGTTGGTGAGAACAAAATAATACATTTTGACGACCGATTTGGCGCAGGGGAAGGATACCTTCTGCGCCAGATGTTTCGGATTCGATTCCCGAACAAGACAAATATTTGTGTGCATGATCATGTCTATTTGTCTTGGCCTGGGTGTTATCTATGTACCTATATATTAAGTATTTATTTACTAAAAAGTAAGTATATAAGAATATATTTATCCACTATCTAGATTCCATAACACAGTTTTTTAATGAAAACCACTTATCAGCTAGATAATTGATGTGATTGTAAAAAAAATGTTATTATTAATAATATTATTTGTTTCTTTTACCTTTTTTATTTTTGAAATATATGGTTTTTTTGATATAACAACAATAAAGCAAAAATGAACTGAGTTTAAAATATTTCTAATAAGTGATAATATTTTTATTCAGACCGTACACATAAATGTAAAATTTTTGTGTGGCTTTACGTAATGGGTTGAGTTAGGAATACTTTTGGGATGAATAAGGAATTTAAAATGATATTATTCTTGTGGGTTGAGTAAGGAACAAAACTGGGTTGAGTAAGGAAAAAATTATAAGTGGGATGTGACGTCATGGGATGAATACGGAACAACCCCTTGGTACATTATAATTAAGTGTATATTTGACAGATATAATAGTAAAATTAACTGTTAAGTTATTTATCAACATTAATTATATTATTAAGTTGTCTGTACTAATTTTTTAAACAACTCTTAGAAATACACATTAATGAAAAAAAAACAATAGTAACCGATCATATTAGACGACGTCAGAATATAATGAGAACTTAATTACATACAAACCCTTAAAGATAAACGTGAAAATAAAAAAGCGCCGAATATTCGTATTGGAGAGAGTGAAATTCGTGAAGTAATTGATGATACATGTCGCAACTGAGTGACACACTGCTATCAACAGGAGAGAGAATAAAAGTGTGCACCGCTGTTTTCCATTTTATATTATGTACAGACATTGATCGAGCTACTGGCTAAAAACTAGAAAATCAAGCAAAAATTGTCTTAATAAAATAGTTCCTTCAAAAGAGCTTAATTTTTTAAGTTGCCTTTTTATGTAAAATACTTGCTTGTATTAATATAAATAATTATTATTTGATACGTCCCAGTACGATCGAGTGAATTATGATGTCACATGACGTAGATGAGACGAGCATCAAGCGATGACCAATTTAGGCGTAAACTGTCAAGCCTCTGTGGTGTAGTGGCGAGAACGTTCGGTCCATATGCGAGGGGCGATTACTATATCTGTGGCGATGGTTCGACCACTTCAAACCCCTGTCGGACCACAATATAGTTTTTTTATGTTTTTTATGATGTTTTGAGATTCTTTACATGTTTATACTTGAAAGGTAAACAGAAACTTTTGGTACGTACAATCAAGAAAGTATTAAAAAGGGTGAATTATTAAAAAACTCCCTGAGCGAAGCCGGGCACCACAGCTAGTAATACGATAGAAGAGAAAATGCTCGAAACACACATTTGAAGTATTGGCATGTTTTGTAATGGAGTCTTTGAGGGGTTTTCTAAACGTATCGTACTGTTTGTTAAATATTTAATGAGAAATGAAAAGCCAAGGTACCATTATGACGTTAGAAACAAGTAGATTTTTTTATTAAATTTGGAATTTTTCGCATTCACAATGCTATTTTTATATTAAGATAAATAATATTAGAAAAAATACTAGAAAAAATCGACTCACCCGTAGCACCTCAGACGGGACTCGAACCCGCACCCTTGGGATTCCGGTCCAATGCACTGACCAATTATGCTACCGAGTCGCTAGTGGGAGCGGCGAAATTTTCTAGTACTTTTTAACTTCTTCGCTGCAAGTCAGCGCAATTTCATCAATGTGAGGAAATACCCCCACATTCGAAAGAAACATCTTTCCAGATGTTTTGACAATCGATAAAGATGAAACAGCTATATAATTATTAAATTTGGAATTTATCGCATTCACAATGCTATTTTTACATTAAGATAAATAATATTAGAAAAAATACTAGATAAAATCGACTCACCCGTAGCACCTCAGACGGCAATAATGCTACCGAGTCGCTAGTGGGAGCGGCGAAATCCCAAGGGTGCGGGTTCGAGTCCCGTCTGAGGTGCTACGGGTGAGTCGATTTTTTCTAATATTATCTTAAGATTTTTTTATTAGGAAATATTCTTGACATTCTAAGCAATACAACATGATATCAGTTTTGGAACTTTATAGAAAAATTAATTTGATCTTTCTCTTTGTGCATCAGACTCGAGACATAAAGAACAATATCCTATAAATCTTGTTTACATTAGGTAAAAAGCGTTAAAAGTATACTACAGAAAACTAAGCACATTAGTTAAAGCATTTGTAAGGACATTTACTAATTTGAACGGATTTTAATCCTCTTTAGTCTGTAGAAGCTTCATTAAATCACCAACAAAGCTAGAGCTTGATAACGAATACCATTAGGACGAAAATTGCTTGAAGGCTGTGGTGAAACTAATACATGAACCTACTTGACATACTTAGCATGTACCAATCAGGGTTGTCCCAGTTATGTTCTGTTAGTGGTATATTGGATTGACGCATAATAAACATCATAAATACACTTCTTAGACTTTCGCGCGAGTATTCATAAAAAATCATAAAAATATGAGCAGCCTTTTTGCTTTAGTCCTCCCGTGACCACGGCCCCTGGAAAGGTGTCGAAACGTCGGGAATTCTCAAAACCAATAAATTCAAACTAAATAATTCTAAAACAACACCTGGATTATTAATATACGCGCTGTAATCCGTAAAAAGTGTTTTAAACATCATAAACTCCAATCTTTTCGACATCCTGGGCAAATTGTGATTAAGAAATTATAATAAATAAATATTTAGAGGCAACTGAACGACACAACCTCCATAATCTGATGTAGGTAGGTATGGTGTGGTATGGTACTTAAACTTAAACTTTTGACGACCTCCGTGGTCGAGTGGCTTTGTACACCGGTTTTCAAGGTGTTGCCATCTCTGAGTTCCCGGGTTCGATCCCCGGTTGGGTCAATTTAGAAAACAAATTTTCTATATTGGCTCAAGTCTGGTGTTTGTGATACCACCGTTATGTCTGATTTCTATAGCATAAGTGCCTTAGCTACTTACTTTGGGATCAGAGCAATGTATGTGATGTTGTCAAATAAAACAAAAATAATGTTGTTTTTTTCCGAATAATGTTTGGAATGATGTTAATATTCAACATTCCAAACATTATTCGGGTCATTGCCGAATATGTATACCTATTCTGAAAAATGATTTTTGTATTCGTTTTGCTTTTCAATTTGGAAATTTATTGCAATCGCAATTATTCACGATCACGTCCCAGTTATGCCGCTCACTCAATTAATGAATAAATGGGGAACTCTCATACAAAATAAATGGCATTTCGTTAAAATTACGATTGTGGTCAGATCTCACGTAAATTGTTTATTGTAACACAGGAAATTAAATACTTCGCCGTATAACTTGTAAAATTAAAATAGTTACTGTTATTTCTCTGGTACCTGAGTTGTTGCCCGCCGGTATTCCTCTTGGGTATGATTTCAACATTGATAGAGATTTTCATTTTAAAGGATATACAATGCGATTAAATTGACAATATTCAGTGATCAACTGAGCAACAGCTGCAACATCACTCGTAAATGTATAGCAAACAGAAAATTTTATAGATTAAAACTTTGTGTAAACGTTTTGTACTGCAAGCGCTCTGAAGTTAGCCACTTCTGCTGTAAATTGTTAAATTATTCGGATTTTAAAATTTTTTTTCAATATGAACCTTATTTTTGTTTTAGTTCTACATACGTTTTTTGATTTTAACTTGGGAGTTGTATTTTAACTAAGCAAATATTGTTATAGGGTAACTTAATAACGAATATTTCATTCGTACGGATAAACAAAAATAATGAATATTCATGACTCACAATCACATTCGAATAGAAAAGATTTATTTATAAAGCAAAATGTATATAAAGATACGTTATAAAATATCCCAGTGAAATTCAAAGTCAGGAGGGATCAGACGATCTCTACGAGTTCCAGAATACGTCACCCTCGGGAATGGTATAAATCGCGTGATGTAACACCCTGGGAATGCTGCATCTGTTTTCATTAAACTTTGCATTTGTCATTTCGTGCAAGAGTATTAAATGTACAGCATTTGCCGTGTTTCAGTTTTATGTTAATAATAGCTTCCACCAGCGACTTCATGCGCGTGGACATTTGGAAAATCTCTGAGGAACCTTTGATCGGGATAAAAAGTATCCTATGTTCAACCCAGGCTATAAACTGTGTGCCAAATTTCATTCAAATCCGTTTAGCCGTTTTTGCATGATAATAAAGATTGCCTAGCAGATGTATAGTTACACAGTGTTTTTTCCCTTTCTTTTTAATGTCAAACATAAATAGTTTGACAGAGTGTAACCATTGTGTAACTATACATGTGCTTTACAATCTTTATTTTTTTTATGTTTGACAACATCGCATACACTGCTTCGCAAGTAGCTAAAGCACTTTTGTTATGGAAATCAGAGACAACGGTGGTATCACAAACACCCAGACCTGAGCCAATATAGAAAATATCGTTTTCTAAATTGACCCAACCGGGGATCGAACCCGGAACCTCAGAGATGGCGACACCTTGAAAACCGGTGTACAAAGCCACTCGACCACGGAGGTCGTCTAATTATTTATTTAAATCGTCTTGATTAATAAGGGGGTAAATGTTTGTGCGCGAATCACGCAAAAACTTAAAATCTAAGCTGTGTTTCATTTAATTGAGGTGGGTGGAACCAGGGAATCAGCTTGAACTCTCCGTAATACTAGCTTTCATACACTAAATAGCATTTAAACTGCTCGCTATATTGTAAGTCGCGGGTAAAAGGGATACTTACTGGGAATTCTTGTACTATCCACGGCGTCCATGGAGACAAAGTCGCGGGTGGACGCTAGTTATATATAACATAGGATTAAACTTTACTAAACCATATTTTATGAATCACTAGAGCCAATCATTGATTTTAAACGCGATTAAGACTTAAAAAGGGTTTAAGGCTGTCACTGTCATAACAACGAAGGAAAGTTACAAGAATCGCCAATTATAATATGTCACAAAGAATGCCTCGTAAAATATTGTATCAAATGTATCAATGAGATTTGAAATAAACGGAGATCAAACTCGACACTTATATTATTCAATTATTATTCATTATCGAAAATTATTCAAATCAGATTATTCAAAATGTTCGCGTTTAAAATAAACGGTGAATTTTCTACCTAGTACCATTATTTGTTAGTTTAGCTCAAAAAGTTGAATCTATAATTTAACTTTGTTGAGCTTAATACTCTCGTTCATTAATTCTCCCTATAAGTAGGTAATATAGAATGTATTTCACTTTGCAAAATGTTATTCTTTTAAATATGGTAATAAGTCTCTTTTGTTGTAACTTTAGTCTTTTTTTGTGGTTCTATCGACGACTTTTACAAACAATTGCCCGAGATTAAGTAAACCACAATTACAAATCTCAATACTTTACGTTTAGTTTATTAACTTATTAGTTATCACTTATCTCTCCCTCTAACATGATTACATCATACATTGCTAGGATTCCAAAGTAAGTAGCTAAAGCACTTGTGTTATGGAAATCAGAGACAGCGGTGGTATCACAAACACCCAGACCTGAGCTAATATAGAATTCATTTTCTAAATTGACCCAACCGGGGATCGAACCCGGGACCTCAGAGATGGCGACACCTTGAAAACCAGTGTACAAAGCCACTCGATCATCAAATATGGTGCTAATGGCTGTGTTACATTAGTCTAATCTTTTAATCAATGATACTAATCAGTAGGTCGAGATCGATCGCATCAAACTTCTGCGCCGGTCCGATTCTCCGCTCACACAAATGAATTTTCCAAATTCTATGAGTAGAGTTTCCTTTTGCTGAGAAAATAACTTTCCTTTTCAGTATAATTTACTTCTGCTTTCTTGCCTTTAGCAATGTTTCATTGTTACTTTGAATATTTAAAACTCGAATCCGTACTTTTGTGTCAAAATGATCGGAAAATTAAATACATTCTGAGTGCAATTTGGTTTATTTCTTTTTTATAAAAGAAATGTGTTTTTATTACCTTACTTAAAAAGTGAAGTGTTTATTTTAACTTCATTGTCCAAAATTTTAGTAAGCCTGGGGTTTTTATTTTTACACATAAAATGGATCTGTAGGTATGATAATAAATAAATAAATAATACATATTAGATCACAAACATTGCTCTGATCCCAAAGTAGCTAAAGCATTGTGTTATGGAAATCAGAGACAACGGTGGTAAACACACACATCCAGACCTGAGCCAATATAGAAAAGTTTTCTAAATTGACCCAGCCGGGGATCGAACCCGGGACCTCAGAGATGGCGACACCTTGAAAACCTACGGAGGTCGTCAATGATACGACAGCTAAATATTTAAATAAACACAAAAGCTAGTAGACGCTAAGATAAATTCTAAATGGTGTTTTGTGTGCGCATCGTGGCACGTTTATTTTGTTGAGAATAGAATTTGGCTACGTCTGCCGCCTCTACAAATCGAGTAGCATTGAAATAGGTTGAGGTCTACAAGTACTATAGACTTGACACACGCGAATTATAGAAAGGACTGATTTAATATGAAAGGTACACTGAGAAAAATAATGGCTAACAAAGTCACAATAAAAGCTTTGCTAAAATTTTCTTGTTGTAGAAACTAAAACCTCTGTTACCACATCCAGGCTCGTTTAGTTTCCATATCAACTTTTTTATTGTTCTGGGTTTGTTGTGATAAGAACAACGCGCAACTTGTTATCATAAAAAAGTTCTTATAGTTAACAATAGTACGTTGTTTTTTTAAGAAAGTATATTTTGATGTAGTACTCAAGTCCAATCTAACAAAATAAATACTGTTATAATAATAACATGTGCATTGTTATTTTAACCATATGAACTAACTTGGTTGAGACGACAATTTGCTTGAAGTGTGCGACAAAGTTAATATGTTAAGTTTTTATTGTAACACGAACAATAAATAATTTGTCTCTGCCAAAAAATTCAAGTAATTTTGTTGTGATGACAGGATTTTATTGTGAAGTTAAATAAATATGAAGTTAATACAATAGCAAAGTGAATCCATCAAAAGCGTTTGTTATGGAGTTCAAACGTAAACTGTCTATCTAACAACGTACAATGTAAACTTTGTTGTGATAAAAATATTTGAGGGTATGCGGGGAGTAGCGGGGAACGAAGAACTTTGTTATAATATCTATTTGGCATTCATTTCTTTTACGGGTGTTCGTGGATACGCACGGAAAAATGAGTGTAGACTGTGTATATAAAGAATTAAGTGACTTTAGTGAAAGTTGGTGTAACTGAAAAGTTGGTAGGATTGTCATTTTGTCGTGAAAGTATCGGGAGCACCATCACTTAATGAAAATAACATTTTGTAGCTCCAAACTATAATACGTCAAATTTTAACTCCAATTACTTAGCTTACCTAAACTCTGAAATCGAAAAAATCTATTCCGATAGTATTTAATACTTATATATAAAATGAGAGCATTTGTGTGTTAAGGTTGACACCACAATATGTAATTATATTATGGTGATCCCACCACTTTCATGAAAAATTACAACCTTTTTTGTTGAATATCTTTTTCTTAAATAAATGTTTGTATATTTCACAAGAACTTAAAAAAGCATGGGTCCCGCCATTATGGTCGTGATCCTATGTCAAATGTTTTCTGCACTGATTGTGACTATGTTGAATAAATATTTCAATTTGTCTATTTAAACTTTATTTTACTAAAAACCTTTATAATATTATTTCCCACAGATAATGGACCGCAGACGGCTACTACCGACAGTGGCGCCACTCCCTAAAATTATTAACTACTTTCTGAGAATTAATTAAAACCAAGTTCTATCTAGAAAAGCACTTAAGAATATTTAGAACCAATAGAATTATTGAAACAAGACATTTTCCAGATCTAGTGCCAAATCACACGAGACAGTGCATTACTAGAGAATTTGGTTTCAATATATTTTCAGGCAGTAGTTAATAATTTTACGGAGTGGCGCTACCGTCGCGGGAGTAGCCGTCTTAAAACTGTCACAGTAACAATTTTCCTTTGCTAGAGTAGCAAAAACAAGTTGATAAGAATACAAGGTTATTTTGTTACTGTAATGACATTAACTTAGTACTACAGCAAAGGTGAAGTTACTATCAACCTTACCTAACAAATTAAGTTTGCCGTAGCAAATATTGGCATTTGCTGTAGTTCTTAGTTAATGTCATTACAGTAACAAAATAACTTTGTATTTTTATCAACTTTTTTATGTGACGGTAGGTGCAATAACAAAGGAAAATTGTTAATCTATCAAAGTCTATCAAAGCTCAGTTGTTATAGGAACATAGTTAAATTAACGCCAAAACATTTTCATATTGTTACAAGAACAGTTTATTGATTGTTGCAATAACAATATAATAATTTTGTTGGTCTAACAATCCCTACGCAGAACGTTAACGTTGTTAGTGTAACAAAAACCAGATAGCAATAAAAACGTTGTAGTGGTAACTATCCACCTTAAACGGCTCTCCCCTGTTAAAGTTTTATTGTTACACCCAACAATATTTTTCTCTCAGTGTAGATGTTTAAACACTTTTGTTTAGTTTAAACGTTTAATTACCTGTGATTTTAACCTAATAATGCGGCTTTTCTAAAAATGCAACAAAATGGCGGTCATTGCAGTAAAAACTTACGTCTTTGGCCGTTACATTTTGGCATATTACATTCACAGATATAAGGAGATAACCTATTCAATCAAAGACACGGCCAAATACGAGTATAGTCCAATGTTAGAAAGAGACAGAGATCACACATCACGTACTTGGGAAATTCTCAAGTACCTACGTGATGTAGAATCCCTGACCCTGTCTCTTTAAAGCTTTCAAGCATCGGGCCGCAATTTTTGTTCGGTATCCGTCACTTCTAATCTACGACACTACACAGAGGACCTTTTTGGTGGTAAAACTATGAAAAAGGCAATAATACAAAGGCTCGGTAATATAACTATAACAGTACATGACACAAACTTATCTGAGCCGGTGGCCAAAACTGGAACTAAGTGTTATTACATATTGTTACCTAGGTTACGCTATAGACGACAGCGACGCTGTCACCGAGTCGAGTTTGTGTCTGTTAAAGTTAAGGTCAAATCAAGATTTCATTTCTCATATTCAGAAAGTGATGTGTATTTAAACTGAGCAGCGGGTTAAAAACTCTGCGCTCCACTCTAGGGTGTAAAAGAATTTTAAAAATAGAACTGAATTTGGTAACATAGTCGACCAATTAGATTTGGTATAACAGCCAGTGCAAAATTAAAAACATTGGGCGGAGCGGCGACGCGGGCTGTTCTAAATTTGAAATAAGAAATGAATAAATATGGTCTACCTTTGTAGTTACTACATGTTTTTATTAATAAGTAGGTATTCTGGAAAAACTATGTTTTTCTTTTGCTTAATATACTTTTTTATTTATTATTATTAAGATGCAACTCAGCCTTAAGAATTGTATATTTACATCCATCTCATTCGTTATCGGTATCATTTTTGTGGCAAGTCTATAGTATTCTCGGTCTAAGTTGGGGGCGTGTTATTGTACGACGAACAAAATTATTGAACGTCGATATATTTGAAAATGGATAAAATTTAGACTTGACTTTTACTGCCATAATAACTTACGCGCGTTCTACTTTCTTGAATAGTTTTACATTTTTGTAGATGAAATTCTGTACTAGAACACTAAAAAAAGATTTCAATAAAATCCTAGATTTTTTTTAAATTCCACTACGAAGAAGAACCTAATATTAAATTATGATAAGTCAAAAACAAACAGTAGCTGTTATATGTCTACAGTTTCCAACTTCCATGAGGAAAGTGATTAAAGCTAGGTTATGGGATCAAATATGATATGAATTACATCAGACACTAAAGCTTGATTTTTATTATTCATGACAGGGTTAACATACTCTTGGGTGAATATTTATTTCTAAAGACAGTGATCACCACTTTTCATCAATACATTTAAGAGTTTCCATACCTAAATACTTACAAATAAATGTTTGATACCAAGGACATAAAAACAGTAAGCAAAAACGAAAATAGTTTAATATTCCACTCCCATATTGGTGATATAAATTTTGTTTGTCCTTAAGGTCGCGAGGCTCTAAACATTCGCATTCGCACCTCTAGAGGGCGCTTAATATTCAGAATTGCACGTGACTCGGGTCCCGAGAGCCTACTACGAAAACCGAACTACGATATCAGACGACGTTCGTTTTGCTTCTTTATATATCACATTTGCATTACATGCGACATAAGCTACTAGATCTTGAAGTAACTAATAATCATTAAATTTTACAGTAGTGGAGTCCAACTGGTATTGCTTCAAGGTCTATTTTGAAAATGTCATGCTGCGAGAAATTACCTACATATTTCATTTCACTCTTTATTATGACATTAATATGTATAATTATTCCAATTTGATAAATTTAGTAGTGTGTGCTTGAATTTCCAATTTTGTCGCGGGCGAATAGACACTACTGCTATACTATTATTATAAATGAAAGTGTGTGTGTGTGTGTTTGTTTGTTGCTGCTTCACGCCTAAATAGTTATATGGATTTAGATATAATTTGGTTGGTAGACAGATTACGACCTGGATTAACATAAAAGTTAATTTTTATCCTAGTCTAAAAGGTTCTCTAGGGTCCAAGCGGATAAAGTCGCGTGCGGCTGCTAGTTTTACAATAAGATACAACATTATCAATGTAAATTTAACGACGAATATCGTTCGATTATTACGATCCTTTTTTTATAGTAGGCCTTCCGATCATACATGGATGGGTGTATTACGCCGTGTTTGCAATACTTTACTATTTTTGACATATATTTTTATTTTATATAGGAAATTTTCAGAGCAAGCTGAAATATTTTGTGTTTGTTCGTGACTAAATACTTAAGTAGAGTTATAAAAGTTTTGTAGTGGCTTTTAGTACTAATATATTTTCTTACTCAAAAGGTACCAGGCAATATATAATAAACTAGTGGACCCTGTGAACTTCGTATCACCTACAATTTATAGAACATGGGCCCCATTTAATAACGTGACAATTTGGTTTACTTTGCAGTGTAGTTATAAGTAGTTTGTTCTATTTTCAAATTGCTTCATGCAATGGATATAAAATTTTCATGACAGGTGACAAATTATCAATGTTATTTAAATAGGGCTAAAACGACAATAAATTAAATGTCGTATAGCTAAATATCCAATATTTTAAATAGGGTAGTCTTTTGAAACAAACACCTTACGTGAATTTTGTCAAAATAAATTATATTTTGTACAAGCAAACTTATTCGATTAGCTGCTTAACGTTATTGCATTGTAACACCTTCTAAAGTAACTGAAGTTTAAGTCGGCTAAAGTACAAACCTGGTTAGTTTATTTTCTTACAACTTGTCGAGACTTCAATAGTCGTAGTGTTAATTGCAAACGAGATAAAATTAGCAACTGTGAGAGTTCTAAGGAATGTTGCCGACTCTACCAACTTTTATGCGTATATGCATTTTTTTCTCGGTATAATAAAAAAAATAAAAATGGCAAGGGCTGACTATTTGATGTTTAAACATTTCTGCGGTAGTGTCGTGTGAGGCGGGTCTTTACGTTCCCTCAAATATGGTTGAGCGAAGCGATGGCTGGTTCATGCGTCATGCTCGTGAACGGCTGCTGCCAATGGGAGTGGGTGTGCTTCTGCCTTCCTGTCTTAACGTTTATTGTTGTAACAGCCTAGACTAAATAAAGACCTTAAATTTTTAATTAAGCTTGAACCTTGTAAATTGATTCAGTAGAAATGAGCTAATTAAATAATGTAATTTATTTATGAATCTATGTTAATTGTAACAATCTGGAAACGTCGTGGAAGCGTCTGGAAACGATATACATATTTGTAAATATCGTTCCTTCTGATAAAGCTGATAAGTTTTTTGCGCCCATTTTTCTTGTCAGCTAAAAGACGTCATAATGGGGGGTAGGGTAAAAGAATTGACGATTTAAAAATGCTTATTATGTGAGCTTATTTGAATAAAGAATTTTTCAATTTCAATTGTAATTTCGATATACCGTTAAAAACAATGAATCGCTAGGTATATCATAATGTCGCGTTTTGGTCGTTGAGGATTCCGGACGAAGTTCAGTTTACTGCCAACAAACCTTAACAACGAGGAGCATAGTCGTTGTTAAAAACGCTTTGTTGGCAACAAGGCTATTCAGCAAAATATGGGTTGCATATTCCATAACTAGTGTGTTACGTAGTCAATTTCCTTTTACTACAAAACACTGTAAGAATATTAAATATCACTCCATTAAAGAAAATAATATCGTTGGAACATAATAAAATGTTACGTAACTCTTGAAAGATAAGACGAGAGGCATCCCTGGCAAATCCCACGCATTTTCGTAAACACTTTACTTTAATATCACCCTTAAATCATTGTAATAGTGGTGAGTTTCGGAGAGCATTTGTGACTATCTACAGAAATGCGTTTTGAAACAGCAAGAAAAATGCGTGTTACGTCTACATAAAGCTCACATTTCGTTAATCTCGAGGGTGTACTAGGAATTATTGAATATGATGACTTCTATACATTTTTGGCACAAGTCGTAAAAATCGCCAGATCAAGCCAATCGCGATTGAACCGTTTCTTGAAGTTGGTGGGGATGCTCGTGTTACCATAAATTAGTTTTATGTGAGGTTTATGTAAAAACACAGCAATAAACCGTTTTTCCGGTTAGATGAGACGGAGAGGGACTGGAGGATTGACTCATAACTCAGAGTTACTTTATTTTAGCCGTTGGATGAAATTGCTCTCTATATTCACACCTTACGTGTAGTAGACACAGTCAGCCAGTAGACTATTCTCACACAGAATAAAATTACAAATTCGAATCAATGCAGCCGAAACAGGGGATGTTTTTATTAAGAAGTCTGCTGTTATTATCTTTTGCGTAGTTTCATCTTTGTTAGTGTATTGAGGATCAGCGACAGGTTTGAATCCTAAATTTTTATTGATATAATACAAAAACATATTCATAGTTATGAACCATAGTGAAATTTTTTTTGAAATCTGTTTAGAAATGGTTGAGTTATAAAGGTTTAAAGGAAATGCCAAGCTCAATGCAATATGTGCTTTATCACGTACGACGTAAGGTTCGCTTACGTGGCGGATGACGTCATGAGGACCCCCAAAACAACAGCGTTCTAGCTCGTATAACTTCTCAAGTAATAATAAAACTTAACAAAAATCGTCGCTGATCCTCATTGCCAGAATAAGAAATTCTACATCACATTTCAGATGCCCCAATTTTGATAAGGTTTTGGCTGTACCTAAACGTAGCAGCGACAGACGACATCGACAAGTGTTAATTAAGTAGTTCCAATCAACTTAATTATATTTGAATTTCTGTAAAGTATGAAGTATCGCCGCGACACTGTTGCGGTTTTTCATAAAAATTCAAAGAAAATGAAACTAGGGTCGCTTGTAACCTGTTGCTGCTGCTTATAACCTGTGTTGATTCAATCCTTAAACCTTTGTTTCTAATCTAATGCTTTTCATAGCTTTGTAAATAAAAGCTCAACCTACTGTGTGAGCCTATACTGCGTTAAGTGAACACGAGTCGCAACGTAGAGTAGGCAAATATTCTTATATAACTGACATGACGGCTATTTCAGCGAAATATAGTCAGTTTGAAGCATTGAATTTTTCTATTATCTCGTGCTTTCTCTTAGAAGGAAATAGAGAGCTGCTTATGCCGTTACACACAGGTTACTTAGAAAATATATGTACTCTGACACTAATGTAAGTAGACGTCTGATTGTACATGTATTATTGTACGTACATCTCTTCGTGTTTTTTATTTCGTATCCTCCTATTATGCCCTTGGTTTTCATTTCTAACATTACTAAGGCTGAGTGACTTTGCACATCATTTCGCTCGTAGAATTGCTCAGCTGATGTGTCAGTGGATGGCACAAATAACGAGAAGAACTGATGCCTGTACGGCAAAAGGTCTGCAGTGGCGAAAAATTTGGGTATTGAATACTCTGTTATGAATCTCATTGCTTCATTCTTGCCTTTAATTTGTCAAAAAATATATATTAAGGTACTGTGAGGAAGGCCTGACAGTACCTTAATATATATTTTAGGCTAAGGAGCCTCATATGCAAACTATTTGGGTTCTGTAACTCTTTTGTTACAGTCTAAAAAAGAATAATAGATTTTAAATTAAATTCGAATACGATCGGCAGTTCGCTATTTTATTTTATAGAAGATCATTCTAGGCTACGCCGTGATAGTGACGGGATTTATTTGACCTTGTGTTGAAATAAATAACAGTTAAAAAGTGAAAAAGATTTTATTATTTCTCGCCTTCGCTCTACACCACCACGCTAGAGTTAGCACTAATATTATGGTATCTATTTCTTTGTAGCTCTAATATCATCCTAAACGATCCGCGTCTAGTTACTTTAGTTAGGGGTTGGCTCCTCTGCCACTATTACACATAAACGAAAATAGATCTATATAAGATAATCCCAGGATTTCCACTAAAGAAATATGACAAGTTTCCAAGTATCCTGAACACTTTCTAGAGCCCACACCCCCTCATTTGAATTCGTCCCAAATGCGGCCGCCGTAAAGATTTCCAAAAGTTAAATTGGACCTACTTGTTATCTGTCGCCGTGTCTCCTCCGAAAGCTATTTGTTACCTTTTGAAATAAATTAACTGGGGTTATGACAGGACAACTTTTCAGGTACAGGTTTCTAATTAAAGCGTTACACGAGAAAGGGATAATCCTAAAAAAATATTTGTTACTTAAATTTTCAGATTGGGTGTTGTGAACTTCAAGAATATTAAATAGACAACTGAAAGTAATTTAAATTGTTTTATCTTCTTTTCAACGATGATTTTAAAATCTATGTAAAATAATTTTCTCATTTGTCGGCGCAGCATCGGTACCACATCGGCACAGAAAGCATACCGATAGCTTACTGGGGCGCTATTTTTGAAAAGCGTCGAGTGTTCTTTACTACTCATTTTCAATAAACAGCCATTGCTGTCGAATCTGTACAGCGTTCCTGTACAGAATTTGTACCGCATCGACAAAAAAAAAGTGTCACAATAATGCTTCATGAAATTTTATTAAACTAATTGAAATTGGTCATACATAAAACTTTGTGACAAAGTGGTCTCGTTTGATTGACGCTCTTTGTTCGATATTAATGGAAACGAAATTGTGACATATGACAAAAGTTAAATCTGTTATCTGTTAAATCTGTTAAAAACATGTTACATTTTTTGGTACACGTATTTGCATAAAATTTTAAGCCATTAATGTCATAGCATACTTTGATTTAGCCGAATGATGTTTGCGCATAATATTATTTAGGCTTTTTAAGCAGTCCAGTTAGGGTTCCGTAGTCAAGCCAACAAGGAACCCTTATAGTTTTGCCATATCCGTCTGTCCATCTGCGGCTTAGCTCAGAGGCCCTTAGTACTAGATATCTGTAATTTGGCATTAATATAATATTAATAACGCCGAAAAAATTGTAGAGTAATATCTTGAAAAATTAAAGTGGGGATAATAATTGCAGTCGTAAGTAGTATAAAACAGGGAGTAAATATAAGTTTATAGCCATATGGTATGATATCAGGTTACTACGGAACCCTATACTGCACGTGACCTGACACACACTTGACCGGTTCTTATTTATTTACATTTTTGGCTTTGTTTTTATTAATATTTTGTCATAACAAAGCTTAGTTTGGCCTTAATACAATTCCAAATAATATTATCACAATTATTTTCCCATAATTAAAGTGAGACAATGAGATGAACTAAGTTTGCTATAGGTATACATAGCATAACAAAAATCTGTGCGTAGGTACATCTACAATAGCCAGTATCATAAATCTAACATGTCGAGCTCATTGTGGCTTTGCTAAATAAAGGTCTTTACGTGACTTAGACCCAACTTACGATAAATAAGGTCAAGGTTATAAGAGCGGTAGAGAAAGAAAAAAAAGGATAGTACAGATGCAAGGCACTCCAGACAATACATGTTAGCCCCGAGATAGTCTTTGTGCCCTACGTAATATTTTTTACATCACACTGCTCGGTAACTAGGATTCACTAGTATGGTAAGAGGTTAATTATAATAATAAGTTGGCATGTGCAACACAGTGCATTGTTTAGATAGAACGTTCCATTTTCAAATCACTTTACAATTCAAGCATAGGGTGCTTTAATTATAAAGTACACTTTACCATTCAAGCTATGTTAAACTCCTTGGTGAACCAATCTCTTTTCTTATAAAATGACGAAACTTTTTACTGAAAAAAAAACAATGTAAATGTTTTTTTCTCTCTAATAAAAAAAATCAGTTTGTCATACCAATATAAATGTTTTATTTACCTCGCATGAATGATGTAAAGTAGAATGCTTACCTCGGTTGTAAGTAGCTATTACACCCTCGAACTATATTCGTCTAAATATCTCGGGTGCACTCGATCTTGTTCTGTAATAGCTCGCTTACGTCCCTTGTGTAACAAACTACTATTTTTAAGCTATGCGCATCAAAGTAGGTATGTATTTCGGTTAGGAACGATACTAATATCTGGCCGTGCAGACTGTTGAATGTTCCTTTGACTTCATAGAACTATCATGAGTTATTTATTAAAGGGATATTAGTAATCGGGCGACTGAAAAATATACGGGCGACTGTTAATTGGATACTTGGATATTAAACTGAGCAGCGGTTAACTATGTTTGCGACAGAATAACTTAACGGGCGACAAATTGTGGATTATAAAAGTATATTCAGTATTTTTGATTCCTTGAATTTGAATTCATTATCGCTCGGTTAAATACTACCCTACAATATTATATCATCGTCCATGTAGGTATAATCAGCGTGCGATGAGAATGGGATGGAACCTTTTCAAAGTAAATCGAAACTTGACTAATTAAATAATTTTAATTTAATTAATCAACTAATTGTTTACTTGTTATCTTACCTGAAGTTGCTGCAGCAAAAGTTCACTCAGCTCGGATGCGTGACACCGTGTTTTAGGATATCCCTGTGTAAGAAAACGTAATTATACTGTCGATAATACGTTTATTTAATTATGTCTACAGTATTAAAGTACCTTGTTTTAAATCTTAAACTTAAAATAAGTCTTGTTTCTTATTTGAAGTAAAATGAGTAAAGGTCGATAAAATAATTTGACTTGAACAGCACACTTAACGCCATCTGTTTCAATATCGTGTAATTATTATCATAAAATTATCAATATTATGTTTAAATCAACTGTGAGCTATTTCGTTTACGTCTATAAATTTGTATAAATGAGTAACTTAATTATTGTAGTGCTATTCTTGCAATTTGACCAATAATTAGCTAAAAAGTATTTAAGATGACATTAAAAATATCACACTAGCGCCCGCCCCGCGAAGTTGGTACTATTCCGGCGATCGCCATGTTTTGTTGTTGTGGCTGTAACAAAAAAATGCGAGAGAGCTCTCATTGTGTTTGTTGTCAGAAAAGTGGTAAAATAAATGCATAGATTCCAAAGTCCTCATGTGTTTGTTTTGTTAGAGAAGCATTTAAATAAGTGTTAAGTTTTCAATCAGAAGTGGCATGAAACGAAGCACGCGCATAACCCTTGGCGTCGTTGTGTGAGAAGTTGAATTCCAGCTGCATAAGGTCAGACAATTCCAATTATAATCACAGGCTCACAGCCAAACTATTGTGTCGATCAACTTCTCAGTGAATGTAAAAAAAAAGTGACTTCACCTACCTACCTAAAAACCTCTACGCGACGCGGCCGGCCGGCCGTACGCCGAGCGATACCTACCTACCGCGGCCTGCAAGTCCTGCAAGAAGGCGGGCGAATTCACAAAATATCATACCATACCATGGTCATGCTGCATATGGTGGGCGAGTCACATCATCCTACTTATTTCGAACGCACAAAACTGACCTGACGAACTAAAGTTGATAGCAAAACGACGAAGTCAAAGACGTTCTACTCTGTTCCAATCGACGTGTGATAGTTAGTTTGGTGTACCTACATTAAATACAAGTGACTACAGTGACTTACGTGCCAGGAAGTATTTGAGTCAGCTGATTTCGTTATTATTTTTATAATCTAAACATAAGTAAAGTACAATAATAATTTTAATACTTACGCAGATTGTTATTTAGTTTTTACTGTTTTAAGACTAATTTCGTAACAGTGTACCTACAGGTATTTTTACGTGTGTGTAAATCGTTGATTGATTTTTTTTTAAGTATATTATATTCTTCTAGTGTTTCGTAAAACGTAATACCTAGTGTGTGCAAACAGGTATTTTGTATCACTAGATATCGATAATGTGTGATTTTACGGTTGTTATAGAATAGGTGTAGTGTTAGGTAGGTAATTCGAACATTTTCTTTTATGGTTTGATGTTTACGCGATTTTATTGGGCGTCGTTGATTGAATGAGCAAAAATAAATTCAAACCATATTAAGTAAATGATTTTGTAGGTATTAACTAAAGAATTTCGTTCAGTTGTTTTCATTTAAACAAGTAAAATTGATGATTTTACTGATGACATAGGTACTTAATCTGAATTGAATTAAAAAGCATTGTGAAGATAGGTAAAGGACTTATGGAAGTAGGGTAACTATCTTTAGAACTTTAAGGTAATAAACCGAATGTAGCAAATACCTATTCATTGTGCTATTGATGAGATTGTTTATTTGATAGCGTTTCTTTTGACTTAATTCTATTTTTGTTAAGTTGTTTTGATAACGAATTCCTAATAGGTAGTTGGGAATTTGTGTTAGTTATGTTAATGGTGTGGTGACTGAATGATTGTTTTAGACACTTTTGACGTAATTTTATTTTTGTTGTCTTTTTTTTACGTTTCAAATTTAGTAGGTACCTATCTTACGAATCTCTAATTATGGGGTCTAGTCGCCGTTCTAGATCGCGTGAACGACGAACGTCGAAACGGAGACGTCGTCGCTATTCTACTAGTGTTAGTGAGTACACGTCATTGTCGACGTCTGACACGAATGATGAACGTCTTAATAAACGGGCTAGAGTTTCGGGTAAACGTAGCAGTCGTAAGCACAAACGTAGTCATCGTTCAAAGAAAACGAATAAGTGTAATCCGCGCGTCGCTGGTAGTGATAAAGCTAATACGCCTCCGTTAGTGGCGCCGCCGCCGTCGACGCCGCCGCCACTGTTGACGCCACCAGTCCTTCCCAATAATTTTGACAGCAATATTCATATTCAAGCGCCTCCGGTACAAAGTTTTGCGACGCACATAAATGTAATCCCCGAGTTCGATCCTAGTGATGGGTCGCAGAACATTGAATCATGGATACATAAGGTGAACGAGTGTCGCCAGATATATTCATGGAATGAAATGCAGACTTGTCACTATGCTCTTGCCAAATTAACAGGCCTTGCTAAGCGATGGTACCAAGGCCTTCCGTCAGTATTGTTCACTTGGGACCAATGGATAGTGAAATTAAAATCTGCTTTTCCTTCAACGGAAAACTATGGTGACCTTCTTCACAAAATGTTACAAGTCAGATGCAAAATAGGGCAACCGTTAGACGTTTATTATTATGAAAAAATGATATTCATAAATAAATGCGAAATATTTGGTCGTAAAGCTGTGGGATGTTTAGTACACGGAATTGATGACAAGTTCATCAGAATGAGTGCTAATGCGTGTCGTTTTGAAGAACCGGAACAGCTATTTTCCTATTTAAAGACTTTGGCACAATATGATAATCATATAGCAAATAGACGTAGAAGTGAAATTAAGGCATTTAGTAGCAATAATAGGGAAAACAAACCATATCATTCGACGGCACGAAGTAATGCTAATATGAACTATAGAACCGATGTAGTATGTTTTAATTGTGGAGAACCTGGGCATATTCGCGCGAAATGTACCAAACCTACGAAGAAATGCAGCATGTGTCACAGGGCTGGGCATTTGGCGTCTGAGTGTCGTAATAGAACTGTATCTACAGTGAATGCTAGTGTCGGTGAAATAACTAATCGCTCTAAGTCGGAATCATCCACTGTTATGAGTATTCGGTCTAATGAAACGGAAAGCAAAAAATATTACAAGAATGTTAAGGTGCAAGGTGTAATTAAAAATGCGTTTATTGATTTGGGTAGCAATTGTACAATTATAAAAGAAAGTGTTGCAAAAGAAATTTTCATAGACTGGAAAGCTACTGATGGTATTCCAAATTTACGTGGTTTTGGAAATTCCAGCATTAAACCTATAGGGGTCGTTAAAGGTTCTATAAATATTGACGATATTGAGGCGGAAGTAGACTTAGTTATAGTAGCTGATCATTACATGCCTTGTGATGTTATATTAGGACAAACGTTCACTGAATTACCTAATGTCTTTATGCTAAAAACTTCACAAGAATTAATATTTATTAGTGTACCTAGCGACGATCTGTCTGAAAAATACAGTAAAATTAAATTAAGCACTCAAAAAAAAGTAGATATTGACCCATGCTCCACTGCTCCTGTAGAAGTAATAACGGACGTAGAATATAGTGGTCCATTATATGTACCGGTTCGTTTTTGTAGTAATCCTGCTTTACAATATATTGTATTACCTGGTATATATAATTTCTCAGACTCTCAAGGTTTTATTCTGATATCCAATATTGGAAAGACACGTTTAAGTTTCAATGAAGAATACGCGTTGACTCGAGGCTCATATTTTAATGAAGTGGTTGAGCCTTATGTCGGTTTTACATGTACAGATGCTTCGCAGGCAACGCTTTTACCGTTAGACGAAATTCGCATTGGTACTAGTATAACTGAACTAGAATCTGAAAAATTGAAAAACTTAATATTGAAGTATAGGGACTGTTTTGCTCTAAATTTGTCAGAGCTTGGAAAAACAAATTTGACTGAGTTGGTAATAAGGCTCAAAGACGAGACGCCTGTTGTCTACAATCCGTACCGGATGTCAATTAAAGAAAAGGAGCAGTTGACACATATTATTGAAGACTTGCTTCAAAATGGAATCATTAGGGAGAGTTCTTCTTCTTACGCAAGTCCAGTTCTTTTAGTCAGTAAAAAGAACGGCGAAAAACGCTTGTGTGTGGACTATCGCGCGTTAAATAGAAGAACAATAAAAGACAAATATCCCTTACCTAGAATAGAAGACAAACTAGATTGCCTAGGTGGTAACCAGTTCTTCACCAGTCTAGACTTGGCGTCAGGATACTATCAGGTCCCCGTTGCAGAGGACAGCAAACATCTCACGGCATTCGTAACGCCGGACGGCCTATATGAATATAATCGCATGCCATTCGGATTAGCAAATGCGCCTAGTGTCTTTCAAAGAGCGATCAATTCCATGCTAAATGGAGCTGGACAAAAGCTAGTGCAAGCTTATATGGATGACTTGCTGGTTCCGTCTAAAAGTATTCAAGAAGGATTAGAAAAACTAGAAAAGGTTTTCAATATGTTACGGAACGCCAAACTAACTTTGAACCTGAAAAAGTGTGTGTTCTTTCAAAACAATATTGATTATTTGGGATACGAAATCACTAAAGATGGTATCAGGCCTGGCACTCTTAAAATTGACGCAGTTAAGAAATTTCCTTTACCTAAAAACGTACACGAAATTCGTCAATTCGTAGGTTTAGCTAGTTATTTCCGTAAATTTGTTCATAATTTTTCGACTATCGCAAGACCTCTTACAATGCTAACAAAAAAAGATGTACCCTGGTGTTTCGGACCCGATCAAGTCTACGCTTTTAATACCTTGAAAGAACGTTTAACAAGTAGACCCATACTGGCTTTATATGATCCACAAGCGCAGCTTGAGGTTCATACAGATGCAAGTAAATTGGGAGTAGGAGCTATACTTTTGCAACAGACTAATAGTGGATTGAGACCGATTGCATATTACAGCCGACAAACATCTCCGGAAGAACAAAAGTTCCACTCATATGAATTAGAAACACTGGCGGTGATTACGGCTTTAAATCGGTTCCGAGTGTATCTTCTTGGTACTTCCTTTAAAATTGTCACGGACTGTAATGCAATCCGCAGTACTATGACAAAAAGGGATTTAGTTCCCCGAGTTGCGAGATGGTGGATAGCAATGCAGGAATTCGATTTTACAGTCGAGTACCGAGTGGGTTCTAAAATGGCGCATGTCGATGCTCTGAGCAGGAATCCAATTAATGCTGAAGCTCCCCAAAGTCGTGACGATGACTTATACATTTTCCGCATTGACATAGACAATAACAATCAGGATGATAAATGGCTTCAAACTGTGCAGCAAGCTGACACTGAACTCCAAAGAATTGTTGAAATCCTTAAAGATGTAAACACAAAAAACGTAATTGAGATAAAAAATAATTTTATTGTTAAACATGATAAACTGTACAGAATAGTGAAACAAAATAACAGTGTCAACTTACTGTGGGTTGTGCCAAAATCAGTGAGGTGGCAAATATTAAAATGTAATCATGATGACGTTGGTCACTTCGGTTATGAAAAAACGTATGACAGAATACGTAAGGTATATTGGTTTAAGAATATGCGCAAATTTATCAAGAAATATTGTAACTCGTGTCTACATTGTGCTCATAATAAAGTACCTGGTGGCCCGAAAGAGGGTATGTTACATCCAATACCAAAACCTAACAAGCCTTTTGAGGTATTACATGCTGATCATTGTGGACCGTTCCCTCAAAGTAAAAAAAAGAAATTGTTATATTTTAGCAATAATAGACTCTTTTACTAAATTCATTTATATAAAAGCTGTTAAAAATTGTAAGAGCAAGACAACAATCGGTATATTTGAAGAATATTTCTCGCTTTTCGGTGTACCAAGACGGTTAATCACCGACAGGGGAACGAGCTTTACTAGCCGTGAATTTGCTTGTTTTATTAAGGATAAAGGGATCGATCACATCTTGAATGCGGTGGCTACTCCCCGAGCAAACGGACAAATTGAGCGGTACAACCGCTCAATAGTAGATGCTCTCACTGCCATCAACCATAACCGACCCGATAATGAATGGGATGTGATGATACCACAAGTTCAATGGGGTCTTAACAACACCCTAAACAAAGCAACTGGAAAATCTCCGACAGAAATTCTGTTTGGTGTGATGCCCACCGGCGTATCTGATGGTGTTATGAACTCAATGGTATCTGAGGCGCATAAGTGTGTAGAACGTGACACGTTGAGAACACATGTCAGTAAACACATAGAAAATGAACAAAATAAGCAGAAAATACGCTTTGACAAAACTCGAAAAGTTGCTAGACAATACGCAGTAGGGGACTTAGTTCGAGTTGAAAGGGCAGTAGGTACGACTAATGCACCAGGCCAAAGTAGGAAATTACAACCTAAATGTTTAGGCCCGTATAGAATTGTTAAAGTTTTAAAAAATGATAGGTATGAAATAGAAGACACTCCAATTACCAAAAAACCGAATAAACCAACTTACAAGGCAGTTTTTGCGGTGGATAAAATCTATCCGTGGTTGGTGTATTCAAATGACCCCATAACTAGTGATTCGGATGGCAACAGCGACGGGAATTTGTAAATTATCAAAATTCAGATTTATTTCGCCTTAGCGATTCGATTATAAGTTAATATTGTAATTTTATCAGTTACTTGAGAATCCGTGTTATAATGTTATTAGCTTGTGCCCTGCGTAGCGTTGATCAGTTTTATGTGGTGTTACTAGCCATGAATGGCGTTTATTAATCCTGTGTGGCGTTACAAGCCCTATGTAATATTGTTGATTATCAGTTAATTGAGAATACTACACATTATTACGTTATTAATCCGTGTGTCATACGTAAAGCTAGCCCTTCGTGGCGTTGATCAGCCCCGTGTGGCGTTACAAGCGCTGCGCGACGATACAAGCCCTGCGCGGCGATACCAGCCCTGTGTGGCGATACCAGCCCGGCGTGGCGATACCAGCCCAGCGTGGCGATACCAGCCCAGCGTGGCGATACGAGCCCTTAGTGGCGTTACCAGCCCTTAGTGGCGTTACCAGCCCTTAGTGGCGTTACCAGCCCTTAGTGGCGTTATCAGCCCTTAGTGGCGAGCCCCTAGTGGCGTTACCAGCCCCGAGTGGCGTTTTCAGCCCATAGTGGCGTTGCAGGTCTCAGCAGCCTTGTGGGGCATCAGTAGCGTTGTAGAACGACAGCAGTCCTGAGAGGCGTCACCAGCCCATTGGGGCATCGCCAACCGTGTGTGGCCAGCACTCCGTGGCGCTACCAATACTCTGTGGCGTCGCCATTGTACCATACGCCATGGTGTTATCAGTTTCGTGTGATGCTATCAGCATAGTCAAGAGTGGCGCCGGCCGTCTAGTTTGTGCCATGTACAGCACAAATCCTTGTCAAGGGTCTTTATTATTAATTGTGATTGTGACAGCGAAAAATGTTGTTTTGTGTTTAAGGGTAGTATGTACTTGTACTATTGAACTGTTTGATTTTTATTTTTTTTAACATTTTGTTATTGTTTCCAGCTTCATTTAAAAATACTGTTTTTGTATAAGTCTCAACAAAAGTTAATGATTCTGCTTTAATTTTGTATATTGAACAGTTATCATTTTGGTTAATTACTGTAATAAATATTGTAATTAGTGATTTATGGCAAACTTTCGCGGGGACGCGGTACCGTCAGAATTGGCCGAATGTAAGAAAACGTAATTATACTGTCGATAATACGTTTATTTAATTATGTCTACAGTATTAAAGTACCTTGTTTTAAATCTTAAACTTAAAATAAGTCTTGTTTCTTATTTGAAGTAAAATGAGTAAAGGTCGATAAAATAATTTGACTTGAACAGCACACTTAACGCCATCTGTTTCAATATCGTGTAATTATTATCATAAAATTATCAATATTATGTTTAAATCAACTGTGAGCTATTTCTTTTACGTCTATAAATTTGTATAAATGAGTAACTTAATTATTGTAGTGCTATTCTTGCAATTTGACCAATAATTAGCTAAAAAGTATTTAAGATGACATTAAAAATATCACACTAGCGCCCGCCCCGCGAAGTTGGTACTATTCCGGCGATCGCCATGTTTTGTTGTTGTGGCTGTAACAAAAAAATGCGAGAGAGCTCTCATTGTGTTTGTTGTCAGAAAAGTGGTAAAATAAATGCATAGATTCCAAAGTCCTCATGTGTTTGTTTTGTTAGAGAAGCATTTAAATAAGTGTTAAGTTTTCACCTGTGACTGGCCGGCAAACAAACGCATCTCAGTTTGACAAGGTTCCATCCCATTCTCATCGCGCGTGGATTATACTCTGCTGATTCCATCAGAAATTATTTTAACACATCAAAAGAATTACTTTTTAAAAGGAATTCATATTTGCTAATTAAATATAAGTATGGTGAAGTAAAATACAAATTCCAGTGTAAATAAAAACAACTTAAGTACCAAAGATAAAACAAGGTTCTCATGAATTGCACAATCGACTTTTCGCACAATCGCTCTATCGTACGAACGTGAATTCGGTTCGCTTTGCCAAGTAGGTGTAAGAAAAGACAATTAACAGTATTTATTTATCGTTATAATAAATAAATAAATAAATAAATATTTGACATCATCACATATATTGCTCCGATTCCAAAGTAAGTAGCTAAAGCACTTGTGTTATAGAAATAAGAGACAACGATGGTATCACAAACACCCAGACCTGAGCCAATATAGAAAAGTTCGTTTTTCTAAATTGACCCAACCGGGGATCGAACCCGGGACCTCAGAGATGGTGACCTTGAAAACCGGTGTACAAAGCCACTCGACCACGGAGGTCGTCATAATAGTTTAATAATAGAGTACCCGGTATCAATAAATGTTCATTAGATTGCCAAAAAATCGAAATTTAATTTTACGATACTCTCCACAGAGAGCTTAAATCGATTCATTGTGTTTCCAAAGTGTTTCTCCAAATGGCTGACTAAGGAAACGGGCCAAACTCCCATAAAGGAATCTCAATAACCCTAGGGAGCCATTCCCACTAAATTATAACAGTCAAATTACAGAAACGGTCGGCTAAAGGACGACATTTGCGAACAAAAAGCAGTTAGGGAGTTTGCCCCGGCGCGGCATATCTGCGTGCCCTCTTAATGAAGTCGCCGAATCAACGCTAGTATACAAAGTTTGGGAAACATATATCAAATCAGTGAATGTTCACAGCTATTTCATTACAAATTAACTAGGTTGCCTGCCTTAGGTACCTTATTAAATATAGAGTAAAAAAGTTGCTAAAAGACACAGGTAAAATAAAGCCTAAGTATGTTAGCAATTTGGCCCAATTTCTTATGAGCGTAACAATCGACGCTGAAACGTCGGTGACGACGTGTATTTGTCTTTCGACCTCCGAAAGGCCTTACGGTGGCCTAAGACATAGGGCTGTCAACAAATCCATATAAACAGATACCAGAGCATAGCATTCCTACTTCGACCTCTGAAAGGCCTTACGGTGGCCTAAGACATATGGCTGTCGACTAACCCACATAAAAAGATATCATAATCAATAAAATATTTTTCTATAATAGACAGAGCATAGCATACCCACTACTCGATTTTTAACTTAATAAGATGGTATAATTATTCCATCTTATACATATATGCAAAGCATATGTTTAATCTTAATAGTTTTCTGACTGTTTGTAAGTTGGTTGTAAGCTTCTTTAAAAGGAGTACAATGGAAACCATGGCAACCGTTTCCAAAGTACCAAAATAACGTATTTTTGACGTTAATTCGATCCCGTCGAGAGTAGGGGAGCAGGATAAAAATTACGCTATGGGGTTATACAGTCAAATCAGTTCAGCCGTTTTTGCCTGATTGAGTAACAAACATCTAAACTTACAAACTTTCACATTTATAATAATTAGTATGAATATAGTAGGATTTTTAGACTGACAGCCCTAGCATAACCTAATGCCCGCAATCACTCAGTGTTCCGTTCGGAATGTTTGAGGAGTCAGATTGAAAGCGTATTTGCGAGCGCGCGAGTTTGTCTCACTAGGGAAAGGGAAAGGGGGAAAGCGTTTTTTTAACGGAATTAAGTTCAAAGCGGAGGGACAGGTGATTCTGGTGATTTGTATGTAAATTGCTTTTTTACGTGTCGTGTGGCGGTTGTCACGCCCCGCAGAGATACCGCGTTTAACGTTAACTTTAAATGTCGTCTGTTATTACGCGTTCCATTGTATAACGGGCTGTTTGGCGAAGTAGGTCGTTATCATAATTATATTCAGGCATTCATTAACTTAATTTCGAATGAGACACAATATATGAGGGCCTTTTGCTTAACTTTTATTTATTCGGATAATTATAAAAAAAAACTGAACAGTATTGTATCATACGTTAAATTACAAAGACACAGTTCATTTTTTGCACCTATATGAAAGTGCTTACATACCTTAGTTTTAGAATCATAACCAAAATCTAAACAGGTCCAAAAACGTAGTGTTAGCAAATTCAGGAAACGTGCTCGCAAAAAGAATCAACACCTTTTAAAATTAGAACTGTGAATTCACAAAAGCGAGGGTACGAAATGAAATCAGGCCGCTGTCAGACAAAAGGCTAAAAATCAGTGTCAGCCGTCCAAACATTTTAATAAGCGCCAGGTAGAGACGGGTAGAGTAGAGACGGTCGGAGGCTTGGAGGTGCGTGATCCCGAGTGTTCCCTTTGTAAGTGATTTTGTCAAACTAAACGCTCCAACAATTACTTGGAATATCGTAGAATACTTTGCGTGGAATTTGCGTCAAGGTCAGGTTCTGTTTTATTTGTAGTAAGCAAATTCATTTACCTAAAACTCATTGTAAAGGTAAAATTATTGAGCAATTTTAAAGTTGAAATCTTTAAATTTTATGAGTGCTGAACGCCTACTCTGAAAACTTAATCACGATAAACGACTTCGTAACATTTTATTAGCTCTACAATAAGGTCCAAGTAAGGTCCAGGTATAGAAATCAAATAATACATACACTCCCCAATTAATGCGATTCATTTCGTAGTAAGCTCTCTGGGTTCGAACCCAGTCGTGGTATAGGTAATCAAATTCAAAATATTATCCCATAGTCAAATGATTAATCCCTGGATTGTATTTATATCGAGGCAATTTTAGATATGGTCACCCAATTTGCTGCTAACTACATAATCAGAAAAACCTAGGATTATTGTAAAATACGTAAACAAACCAATGCGGCAAAAAACAGTTACTAAAAAAACTTAGATATCGCATTTTATCCGTAAATTGATAAAATAAAAATCCATTTGGAATTTAATATGAATATTGCTTGTTTTTTCGCTCAAGTATTTTTGTTCGTGAATATTGTAATAGGAGGCAGGTGATGGAATTGGTAAGTGAATTAGGTATACGCATGAAGCGTTCCTGAAAAAATAATCTATCATAGAAAAATACCTACTCTTTGACACTTAAAACAGAATTGGTTCTAAGAAAATAACACGGACCACAATTTATCAATATTTTAGGTGTTGTTTGAGGAATGCTACCGTAAACGAAATTAGGGGACTTAATAGTAATATTTAAAACCAATTTCAGAAATTTGGCTAGCCTGATGTACAGTCAGTACGGCTGCTTTAAACCGAAACACAGTAAGACACATTTGGAAAATTTTACAGGACAAGCAGAAATAAATGTGTTTTGCTCTGTCTTAAGCATAACACATAAAAACATGTCACAAAAACAAAATCAAAATGTAGTAACACCACGTAACACCCATTTTCTCATACTGTGTTTTGATTTTGTTTCTGAGACATACTGTTTTTGTTTTATGCTATTTTGTCTCTTACGAGGTTTAAACATCTTAAAATAATTTAGGTTCTAGGCGACACGTAGCGCTACGAATTAGACCAGTTTGTACAGCGTTACTAGATGAATCAGAAAAGTAAAAAGATATTTTTTTTCAAGTTATGCCTTACTGTATTTTGTTTTTAAGCAGCTGAGTATACTTAATTAATATTAAAGTACTAGCGACCGCCCGCGATTTTGTCTGCGAGGAAAGTTTTTTTGCTATCCCCCGGGAACTTTTATTTTTTCGGGATAAAAGGTCCCTATGTCCTTCTCTGTACCCCTGACAACGTGTATGCAAAATTTCATGATCGGTTCAGTAGTTAAGACGTGAACACGTAACAAACAAACAAACAAACGGACTTTCCGATTTATAATATTATTAAGGATAAAGTAAGGATACAATGTTATCCGTCAGTAGTTTAGGTCACTGGTACTGTTTGTATTTTATCAACGTTATATAACATAGTACATTATAACATAGTAAGTTGAGATACAGTATCCAAAATCGTATAGAAACATAAAGATTTGTTCCACATTTCAAAACTTGACGGTAAGGACATGTGTTGGTTTACCATTATTATTATTATTCATGTGTATCGAAATAACTTGTTCTCTAAAAGCCTGCCATTTTTAATCCACGCAAAATGGAGAGCTATTTTTCAGCACATACTGTTCAATGTAACTCGATTCAATTGAGTTAGGTAGTCGAGTTGAGCATCGTATTCGAATGTTTGCAGTCAATAAAAAAAATTAAGCTGTTTATATACAGAAAAATATTTCATTTGATTTTACGTAAAAACAAAACGTGGCTTTTATCAATACGTTTATCAATAGTTGATACAATTTCAATAAATACTAGAGAACACACATTCAGTGTAATCAAATAAAATGAAATTGTGTATTTTGAAACAGTATATTTAATATTTATGATATTTTCTTTTGTTATACTCGTAAAATGGCTAGGTATTTAAACTGAGACTAAGACAGTTCATTGGAAAAAAAAAACACTTTTTACGGATTACGAGTATATTATTAATTCAGGTGTTATTTTAGAAATAATCAGTTTGGATTTATTGGTTTTTTTAATTAATAATATATGCACCGTAATCCGTAAAAAGTGTTTTATTTCTAATGGCTAGGTATGTTTAAGTTAGACCACTTCCAATCAAATTTTGAACAGCGAAATTTTTAGAACGTACTTACTATTTATCGTTCCTCTTTGCTCCTCTCTCTCCTCTTTACTTACGATAATTTGTTTGTGCTTTTGCGGAATTGTGCGTTTTAGCTATTTTGCTATTATAATGGGCAAGTTTCATTGGACTTTTTGAGATAGAGTGTTGATCATAGCGTGTCTTATAATTTAAAAATTAACAATTAAAAATGAAATAAAAAACTTTAATGACCCCTAACACAAAAACCTCTAAAAAGTAATAAAAATACCTGGTAATACTTTGATACTAGGGTCGTCACGTCGGGGTATCGCAAAAATACCCAGAATTAGCCAAGGCATACCCAGCGTCACTAATTAAAATATTTTTTTACTTTTGCGGTACCCTGACGCGACGACTCTAGGATCAAAATATTACTAGGGATTTTTTTCTTTTTAAAGGTTTTTAAATTAAGCAATAAGATAGGTGCTAACCGGGACCTGTGAAAAAGCTTTAAGTATAAAAAAAAAAGGTATTAAATTAAAGATCATTATCACTTCAGTATTCTACTGAGAACATAAGCCTTGATAGGTTTTCGCGTTTAAAATAGCAACTTAAGCAGTAAATTTTAGGAATTCAACTGCGACTTGGCAAAAATCCAGGCTTTAGTATGTTGCAGAGGAATTTCTATATAGAGAATGCACAATCTTAACGTCTCCATTCTGTATCCCTCAGATGTTATAAATCAACTTGTTTAATTCTACGTTTAATAAGATAAACACGAACATGAATGCAAATAAGTACTGTGAGTTTGTGTACATTGATTTTTATTTCTGGATCAGGCATATTCATATATTTAAAAAACCTGTTAGGTAATTACGTGACATCTTAACCTAATGTAATAAAGTTTATTTTAAAACGTAACCTCAGAACAACTCAACGTAACGAAATGCTATATTCGAAAATAACAGTTAAGCAGTCAAATAGCGTTAGGAAAAATTCTGAATCTATTTAAATAAAAAAATAACTTAAAAAAGTAAAAAGTCTTACCCCGTTTTCCACTCACTATTAATTAATCACTAAAATAATAAATCACACAATAATATATAAATCTCGCATTTAAAATAAAACTCGAGCAGAAATCCTCGCGTACAGTTCTACACTAGGCTGGCCGACGGACCTTGCGCGTCTCAGTTCCAAAAGGTGGCATCCCATTCTCATCGTACGCGGATAATAATCTACTATGGCTTGACTATGGCAGCACCGACTGAATAACATTGATAGTATTGACAATAACAAAATAAAACTGACATTGACATTTGACATTCGGCCGTTTTTATGCTGTTATGTTGGTTTCCTTGAAAAAACTATTTTCGTCATTGGTCCGCCGGACAATTTTCCCAGAGGGGCCAATATAATGAAACCAAACCACACAAAAAGCGTTTTGTTTCTGCAAATTGGCGATTTGTTTCATGATAAAAAGAATTAATGCAATCGTGTTTCTCTATTTATAAATATTATCAGCCTCTCTGGGAACATTTAAAATTTAAAAGTAACCACCAATCAATGACCTATATATATCTCATAAAGTTCGAATATGAAATGCTAAGTATTTTAAATTTTGAAGATGTGGTCCCTTGTTTTCCATTCTTCAACTGTGTCATAATAAAAATATTGTAAGTGACAACAAATTCCTCCTGGACAGAAAAATAAATCATCTGTTTCTTTTGTTTTGGTTAAACTTTATCTTAAAAAAATCTGTCATTTGTTTAAAAATATTATAAGTGACAACTATGGACAGAAAAAAAAATAATCTGTTTCTTTTGTTTAGGTTAAACTTTATCTTACAAAAATCTGTCATTTGTTTAAATACAAATATTATATAATTTTAACCTTAAAAAGAATGGGTGGTTGCAATGTTATAAAAAAAATATTACAATAAAAAGCGTCAGATTTTCACCCGCCATTTTGTTTTGAATGGACAGAAGATTAAAAAGTATTGGACAGAAGTGCTCATTTCATAAAGTTAACTTTGACAAAGAGTTTGAATCGAGCATTATTTTCAGGAAACTTCCGTTATGAATACATTTTAATCATTTAAGCTCTCAGAAAAATATGAATCGAGATCAGGTAGGTACCCAAATATTTTTTTAGCAAAATCTGTTGTGCGAGAGTTGTATACATACACAGTTGTAGTTTTCACTCTGTTACAATAATATTTATGAACTCTGCAATTGCAAGCAGAATAACTTTACTGAAAACTTATTTATATAGTTCCTACTCCGACACATGAATATTTTTTGTTCAAGACATTATTTGTCTATGGTACTATTAAATAAAAAAAATCAAACCAAATAAAAATTGATGCGATTTACAGTTTTGTATGAAAATATGTATATTGCAATTGCAAATAATTTTGGTATTACGTTTGTATGGGAAGCTCACTGTTCGCCGGACTCTTAAATTAGGTCGAACTTCTCGATATCTGCGATATGTAAAAAATATTTTACTGCAAGCACCTAGGGTTGCCAAAAATTTTCATGAAGAATAACAATAGATTTTCATTTAAGATGTCAAAAAAACAGTAACTATTCATATAAAAAATATTGTATCCTTATTTGTTATATAGAAACAGTTTTAGAACCTTTTTTAATTAACTTACGACACCCTTAAGACGATGGGTTTTTTTTATTTTGAGGGTTCTGAACTCGATAAGCCGAAATAGAATGAAAATCATAGATATAATAACCTGATCGTGACAGTGTATTTCAATACAATAGATTTAGCGTTACCACTGTATTTCAATACAATAGATTTAGCTTCTATTTCCAACAGTATATAATATCTTGGTCCAAAATATAGTAGGATACTATACAATACAGTATATTTTGGCAACCCTACAAGCACCCCGTCTGGGTAGCGTCTTAGCAATGCATTGCAGTAATTTTTAAAGAAGGAGGCGTCATAATAAAGCCTGTATTCACTATTATATCTTTCAATTTAAAGCTGCTTCAATCATTTACTATTTGTTTAGTAAATATTAAAAAGAACTTCGCCATTGTATAAGGGAACAGAGTAGGTAAGCCGTAACGAGTACGCCAACGCTACGTAGCCGCCACCGCCACGACAACGCAACATAACAACGTAAACTATTACGAAACGGCGCAACGACGCTAATAGTGATGTGACACACAACGGACGTTTTGATATCGACGCACAAAGGACACGACGAGTCTTTTTACTAGTAATTCTGAAACTTGTCGATATTTTTGAATACTTTTTTTATTTGTTTGCCAAATAAATTAATTGAATCAGTTCCAAGCCCCAACATAGACGAATGTACTCATACATGATTAGTTTAGTACAAGACGTGTAATAAATGGGTCTTACCGAAAACTGTTGGAGCTACTGAAAATAAAAATTAAAGTATTAGGAGTTATCAGAACAACATAGACAAATTAATTTTAAACGCTTAGATTAGCATTTTTTTTCATTACGGTTAAATAATTTTAGTGAGGTTTTATTAAAGGTCACCCGTGACCACGACAGTTGCAATGGTGGTGAAACTTCGGGGTGGATTGCTCCAATATTATCGGATACTTTTATTAAAAGGTACATCCTTACTTACATCCCCTTACTGCTTACCAGGAATAACGTTGCCCAATTACAGCGGATTAGTTGCGGGCCACAGCCGCTCATGATTCAGCCAAATAACGCTTGTTATACCGCTCCACAGTCTTTCGCTACTGTGACACGTTTTGTTGGGACTATCAACGGTATCAATGTCACAAGGGTGTTTACTTTGGAATCGTCGCAATGTAAGTGATGTTATCAAATGTTATTTATTTATTTATTGTGGAAGAAAGGAATATACACCGTTAATTTTTAAGTATATCTAAAAATTAAATGGGGATTTCAGACCACGGGAATGAACAACTTTTACTATGGGGCCAACCACAGAAACGCGAAAAAGAAATCAGCTATTCCATAGAAAAGTACAACTTCGACTCGACTATAATGTATGGAACAGCTGATTTTTTTTTTCACGATTCCGTGGTTGGCCCCATAGTAAAAGTTGTTCATTTACGTGGTCTGAAATCTCCATTTAATTTTTAGATATACTTAAAAATTAACGGTGTACAAATGGACAGAAAATTGTATATGTATGGAGCTCTTGTGCTCACTATACAGTCGACGGCACGTCAGGCGTAACATAATGAGACCATATTTATACCCGACGTCGACGCACTACGTAATAAAAGCTGTTTTAGTCCAACTTGATGTGTCCAAAGTAAAACAATTATGCAGTTACAAAATATAATCAGAGGATCTACTTTAGCTTCTTTAAATATCATGAATACAAGTATCAGTGACAGCCAAGACCAAATAAATGATTTATAAATAAATAAAAAAACTTGGTTCAGTATCATTGAGAGCCACCTTCTAATTCGTGCATGAAGTATCAAAAAATTAGAAATGCAAAATTTAGTACAAACGTAATAACGGCCCGGTACACGGCAAGGCTCCCATCGTGTAATCTCCTTATTCAAATGGGATTTAGCCGGGATCCAAATTAAACACGAAGACGTTATATTTGTAAGTCGACGAATTTGTGATCACTTAGTTGGCGTTTAGCTTAATTTGAGCCGGCGTTTTGGTGTAGTCGAGTCAGTGTTTGTTAAGTTCACTTCTCTTTAAGCTCGTATTGGAACTTTCTGCTTCAGGGCTTTTTCTGATGTCGTTAAATAAAACCACTGAATTTAATTACTTTGAGGTATATGCTCTTTAGATTTAAATGCGGGTGTATTATAGCAAAAAAACATCAATGCCCGAGCGGCCGAATGCGGCCGGACAACAATGGAATTTCTATTGTCTCAATTTTTTGATGGGTGAAAATTAAAAATGAAATTGAATCAATAGACTGATTTTGTCACTAACCACAATAAAATTTTATTATATTGATGGATGAATACTTAGTAGGGGAACACCGCTGAAGATTGATTGTGTGAGGAATGATATAGGTAAAATAATAATTGTGTAATAAGTGATGACGACAACTGATAGTTAAGTGTAGGTAGCAGTGGCGGGGGGTGAAATGATGGCAAGGTCAGCCGTTCTATAAAAATGTTATGATGTGTATAGTGGATCGGTGGGGTAGGATTTTTAAAAGGTAAGTCGATGGGTATCGGCTTATGTGGACCCTTCACCACTAGTAGGTAATGGGTATACCTTTATTTGACGACCTCCGTGGTCGAGTGGCTTTGTACGCCATCTCTGAGGTCCAGGTTCGATCCCCGGTTGGGGCAATTTAGAGAACGAACTTTTCTATATTGGCTCAGGTCTGGGTGTTTGTGATACCACCGTTGTCTCTGATTTCCATAACACAAGTGCTTTAGCTACTTACTTTGTAATCGGAACAATGTATCTGTGCAATTTATCAATTTATGATCAAGCTTACAACTTTTTTATTAGTAGTACCCACAATGTGCAATCAAATACCATTCTCTTGCCTTTCTTAAAATATTACAGATTTATTGATTACGTACTATTTCAATTATTGTTTATTTTCTTTACCTAACTATTGCGGTTTAGCTTTCCTTAAGCATTTCTCCTAAATTATCGGGATAGTACTAGGTATACACGTTACAAGAGGATTGTAAAAAACTTAACAAGTGCCATGCCTTATAAGTTACAAATAAAATGACGTTAGAGGCAGAAGAAAAACGTTTCCTGGCAGTAACTTAGTATAAAATGAAATATTTCCCGTCCCAAGCCTCAGGGAGATAGTGAAGGCTGATTTCTTTGTAGTTTTTTCAGCCAATCATTCCAATTACTGCGTCTAACAGACGCCGTCTCCGTTTTATTTGATTCACTAACGAAGACTTGAAAACGGAGCTATTTAAAAATTGAATGAAAGAATTCATATTTCTTATTCCGTTGTACAGTTTTGATGGGTTTCTTTCTGCTTAAAAAAATGGCCAAGAGCGAGTCGGATTCGCGCACCGAGGGTTCCGTACCATCATTCCGAAAAAGTTTACTATTTAGAGACATTGTTATATTTTTCCTGCAATCTTAACATATAAACTTTTATCACAAAAAATAATTTCAAATATTTATCTATGCAAACTTCGCAGATTAGAGGGTAAAACTGATATAAATGTCAAAAACTGATGGTTAAAAATTAATCGGCTGTTTAAGTAGTTGGTGAACTCGGGTCCTAAACAAGAAATGTAAATGTATACCAGTAATTTTACAAAATTTTGCAAGTCTTGCAAATTCAATGTCTTATTAATATTAAAATTTAAATACATTAGAAGATCTAATGCAGTAATTGCAGATTTATATTTGTAGCGTTTGTATGTGGTATAAAAATGTCTAGTACCTACTTGAATAATATTTATGGTGCCCGTTATCGCGTACACCATTCATTAATATGGTTCCATTAGAATATCTTAGTTTGCTGAAACTCAGTTTATTGAAACAGTAGCTCATACCTTGCGAATTGTTAATTGCCTGTACGATAGTTATCTTAACTGGAATTAATACGATATTCTGGTCCAATAAATAATCAACATGTATGCCTACTGTTTGATACGTAAAATATAGGTCAAAATCCATCTAACCATTTATGGAGATGGTCAACTGCCTGCCGAAACGGTAAAAGATACAGAGTTGGTGCTTTGACTAAAATAATGTTTACTCTGGGCAAATTTATATGCAATAATAAAGTAAAAAAATAAATTTATTTAGTGGCCATTTTTTTTCCGCCATTTTGTTTTCATTTCTTGCACCTAAATTTGCCCAAGGTGCACATTATTTTAGTCAAAGCACCATCTCTGTATCTTTTACCGTTTCGGCAGGCAGTTAACCATCTCCATAATGACTAAATGGATTTCAATCAAACATGGGTAAGAACCATCACGATTAGATTAGCTTTCAGTTTAAAAAAATGTATTGAAATCGCTTGATCCGTTTAAGCACTACTAATATACACGTACGTACAGACACACAAACATAGGCTTCAAACTTATAACACCCCTCTTTGCGCTGCGTCGGGGGTTAAACACAGAATATTACAGTATAATTTGACGAAATTATATTTGACGACCTCCGTGGTCGAGTGGCTTTGTACACCGGTTTTCAAGGTGTCGCCATCTCTGAGGTCCCGGGTTCGATCCCCGGTTGGGTCAATTTAGAAAATGAACTTTTATTATATTGGCTCAGGTCTGGATGTTTGTGATACCACCGTTGTCTCTGATTTCCATAACACAAGTGCTCTAGCTACTTACTTTGGAGTCTGAGCAATGTATCTGATGTTGTCAAATATTTATTTATTTATAATATTCACTTGCAATGAGAAATACTAGTAGTTTTTTTTAAGTACACAATTACAATTAGAACGAGCATCGAAACGATTTTACGAAATACCTTGTATATTAGTGTACTCACAGCATATTAGATTTTTTTTGTTTTTATGTGACAAATAATTCAATAATTATAATTATAGTTCATTTAATGTGATCTAGATGTAACGGTGATTTAAAAAGAAGATTATTATAGTTTTATAAGTAAATATTCTCTTATTTTTTAGGTTTTTTTAACAAGTGAATAGAGTTAGGGCACTTGCTTTGTTGAAACAAGTTTGAACTGGGAATATTCTTATTCGTTGTATCTATCTCGGAACAAAGAATACTAACTGTGCTCGGAGGGCGGGGTGAAAAAAAGACATTTTTTTAAATTAAGGAACTTTGCTTAAATATAATTATAAAGTTAATTAAACAACGCCCGAGTGGACGCTAGCGGCCGGATAACAATAGATTATCTATTGTGTCTCATTTTCCGGGCGTTGAAGGGTTAATTAAAACATGTTAGTAGAATAATTAGGCATCTGTAGTAGCTCTAGTGTTGTTATCTGTACCGTGTCAGAATGTCCTGTTAGTCGGTCTTTATCCGGACTCCGATGACGTATCGAGTTTCCGGAAAATCAACAATGGGACTGATTCTGATTTTATTCCTGAATATCTTGCATTTTCAGCTCAAAATTATATAAAAAGACATTAACCTAAGTGTGTTTAATTATACAAAATAGACTATTTTTTTTATTCTTACTATGTTTTAAAACTAAAAACATACAACGCGCTTCATGTACATAGTTCATCTTTAACATGTTAATATTGATGGCATATCATACCCCATACCACGAGGATACCAAAATTTATAGTCTCTAGTCCCTTCGTGTGTCGAAAAATATAATTTATGCAGAGGCTGTCACCCCCAAACTCCAAAGTAAATTTACAGCTTAATGCGCTGTTTCACAACTTTGAAGCACAAGACTTGTATTTGTGTATTATACTTTATATACATAATCTTAAAAGGTTGTTGTCTGCCTGAAAATTACACTTTATAACGTTAGGGACGCTACAGAATATCCCTTTAATATTTACATCTAGAGTACAATAAAAATGGATGGTTATACACAATATTTACTTTGCAAAAATATTCGGCACACATTAGCACGTAGTGAAATGAAATGAAATATTCTTTATTCAAATAAACTTAGATACTAACGTGCTCAAGAACAATACTCAATTGCCTATGGGAACGAAATAGAGCTCTGTGATTGGTTCGTTTGTTTTACGTTATAACCTGTGATTGGTAGTTGGGGACGCTGTGCGTTCGCGGGCATTGTGAGACATCATAGTAATGTTTGTGAATACGGGTGGTGCTTTTGAATTATCTATATTTTCCTACCACCCATTCGAGACTTTTTTAGCTGACAAGAAGAATATTAAAAAATTAAGAACTGGCATGGTTGGCATAATATTACCAATTAAGTCAAAGTTTAGTTAAAGCCAAAATTGAGTTCAAATTCGAGGTCAAAGCCAAAATCAAAATCAAAGGTCCCTTTGAAAACCTTTGATTTTGATTTTGGTCAACACTCAACGTCGAAGTCAAAGTCGAGATCGAAGGCGATACTGAAGTTCTAATGGAAATTCATCAATTTAAAAAAAAACTACGAATATTTATGTGCCTTGGTGGTCCTTAGTTTTCCATGTGATCACACTATTTTCATGGAACTGAACATAAATTTAAAAAAAGTGTCGTATGATATTGAATACGGCAATCAATCACTCCAAACGGGTCAACGGTTAAAATGGAATGTGTTGCGCCATAACGTATTTTATATACGAGAGTTAGTTTAATTAACTGTATGGCGCAACGGCTAAAACGTTCGATATACATACAAAAAAATCTTTGGAGACTCAAGTCGCGGACAAAGGCTATAACTGATAAAATTAGATAATTGGTATGTGACGTTTTTATAAATAAAAAAACTCTTTTGTAAATAATTCATTGGTCACAAATTTAATGACTAAAAAAATTGATAGTATTTTCAGAATTTCTAATAATTATATAATTATTGTAATGTTTTTACAAAAGAACTACTTTTCTTGTGTAAATTGGCCACAATGCCAATAATTAGGTTTTATAAGTATTAATTTTTGTGACTAAAAAATGACAGTATTTTGGGATTTACTGAAAACTACTACTAAATTCAAAATAAAGGAACCGTCCAACGTGGGAACAAACTTAATGTAATAACGTTTGAACAATGTTAATCAGTTCAGCCGTCTTCGAGTAATCGCTGTAAATATGCAAATTAAAAAAAACGCGACAAACTGAAAATCTCCTCCTTTTTACGTCAATTAAAAATCAACTTTGTGTGTCAGTGTCAGTGTCACAGAACAAAAAAAAAACATTGTCAGTGTGCTCGGATGAAAATCTAACTCAAACCTTTAACAATTTCAGACTACTCCTCTGATCATTATACGGCTGAAAGTCAAGAACATTGACTGAAGATTTTTCTAGCTTTATATTTTTTATCTTTTATTTAAATAAGAGTATAAACGCCGCTCCTACCAGCGACTCGGTAGCATAATTGGACAGTGCATTGGGCCGGAATCCCAAGGGTGCGGGTTCGAGTCCCGTCTGAGGTATTACGGGTGAGTCGATCTTTTCTAATACATTTATCTTAATATAAAAAATAGCATTGTAAATGCTAAGTTCTACAGATTATATAGCTGTTTCATCTTTATCGATTGTTGAAATATCTGGAAAGATGTTTCTTTCGTATGTGGGGGTATTTCCTCACATTAATGAAATTGCGCTGGCTTGCATTGACGAAGTAAAAAGTACTAGAAAATTTCGCCGCTCCCACTAGCGACTCGGTAGCATAATTGGACAGTGCATTGGGCCGGAATCCCAAGGGTGCGGTTTCGAGTCCCGTCTGAGGTGCTACGGGTGAGTCGATCTTTTCTAGTATTTTTTCTAAATAAAAAATAGCACTGTGAACGTGAAGGGTCTAAATTTTATAAGAGTATAATATTATCAAATCTAAATGCATTATAAATTAAATTAGACTGATTCGAATCTAAGAATTAACTGTGATTCTTTAAAAAAAGAAATAAGAAAACATTTCGTGTTGAAGCAAAAAGAAAATTAGTTTTGCTGCTCCATAGATATTAAGTTAGAAACAATTTGTAACGTTATTAAGGATCTCATTTATCACAGCTTTCTTAGTATGGTTAATGAATCTAATATAAGGGAATAATTAAGAGAATTGTTGTGTTACTAAGAGAATTATGCCTCCGTCACTTACCGTGTTAGGGGAGGTTATTACCTTAAAAAACTGGAAAAGTGCGAGTCGGACTCGCCAACCGATGGTTCCGTACAAACTCGATGATTGATTACGTACTTTCAATAAAGACTATATTTTTTATATTTAATTACAAATGTATAGTTTTCAAATTTTTCCCTGTACTTGTAGTATAAAACAATATTTAATTACTTGGCAAATTTCATAATTTTGATTCCCTCGAGAGTGTCGAAATATGTGTTTTTGCGGCATCAACGGCCGCATCTTTTTTTACGTTAATTTAGAAGTTTGTTTTTTCACAGCTTTAAGGGAATGTAGAACTGAGTTTATGGTTTTAATTTCAACTTGATACCTCCACGCATTCACGAGATAAAGGGTCTTGACAGACAGACAGACAGATGGACAACAAAGTAATCCTATAAGAGTTTTGTTTTTTCCTTTTGAGGTACGGAACCTTGAAAATGATTATTTCTGTTTAAATCACTAGCTACTTTTGCTCCGACACAATAAAGTGCCATTCAGGTCGCACAATGCTAATTCCCTACAGTTATTATTCACCTAGAGGTTTCCTCTTTCTATCACATACTCTCACCTCCTCTAACGACGGTTAAGGTTGTATTCTTTTGAATGAACTGTTTTAATTAAAATGTGATCTATTTCGATTTATTTATTCATTTGCATTCCCAATCCCAGAGAAGCATGCATGCATGCATACAATAATTACATGATGCACAGCAGCATTATGTTATTTATTTATTTAAGAAATGTTACAAAAGGCTACTCTTCGTTCGAAGGTAACTAGTTATTTATATATTGAATCCTTTCATTTTGATTCGATCCATCACTATTCCAAAAGAAATATTTTTCTCTTTTATTTTGTGTTTATGGTTGATACAAAAGTCGAGATTAGCTTTACAATTGGAATCCTCTATTCAATATCTCTGAACTATGATTGATTAATAGTCGTTTCATTTCATTTATAAAATAAATATTTCAGATCTTATCTATTGATAGGTACTATTTCATTACTATTCATTTTGTACAAAATGGGAAAAATTTGAATAAAACCATTCAAGTCGCTTGATTAAGTTAACTGGATCTATTTGATGGATTAACTTCACTTTACAAAAGCGCAGATGCTTTTATTGTTAGTTTTAGTTTAATTTGTTATATTTCAATTAAAAGCATTGCTTAATTTGCTGTTAAAAGTAAGACTGTTTTTAAAGCTTTAACTCACAGGATGCGCTCCGGTCATACGATCCGCGATCTATACGATGTATGGAGTTCTCTTATCCCTTCCACACTGCTTGCGTTCCGATCCCATATTATTATATCGCATAGATCGCAGCGATTTGATATCGGATCACATGAGCGGAACGCATCCTGTGTGTAGGAGCTCTTACTTTTCTTATCTCAGAATGACTTAATTTGAAAACGTTTCATAACCACCACCATTTATTTTTAATAACCACGAAATACGTGTTTGCTTATTTATTTTAAGAAGTACTTCTACGAAGTTTCAAGTGGAAATATCTACTGTATTTTTACTTGCGATACGCGTAAGTACCATTTTGGGCGGCGGTGTATGGTACATCGATAACGGTCCGGCACGAATGACCAGCTTTGTAGGTGGTTCAAAGGGTCATCGATGTTAAAACGCGTGGTTTATAAGTTTCTCAGGGCAGCGTGGTGTCGCTTCTTTGCGGGCTCGCGGCAGACTGCCTGGGCGCTGGTTTTGCTGCACCAGCTACTTACGCGGAGACGACACCGTACTACTCTCTTTTTATTTTACAAAATGCACAAACTAAAATCATAACATTAAAGAGCGCGTCACTTACAGCCTAGATTGTATAAAGTATGTACAAAACAAGTATTTTCAAAGTTTCTAGGTCCAGATTTGGACTGGGCGTTGATGTGTCAATCACAGTCACCCTTTATTTTGTTTTGTATACAAGGTGTTACAAAAATACCCCTAATGCCGAATATGGTATATAGGGACCATCAAACTTAACAACTTTTACTACGGGACCAACTCTGAAATCGCGAAAAAAAATCAGCTGTTTCATACATTTTGATAATTTCGATTTCAATTTTTGTATGAAACAGCCGGTTTTTTTTTTCGCTATTTCAGAGTTGGTCCCATAGTAAAAGTTGATCAGTTTGATGGTTCCTATATACCATATTCGGCATTAGGGGTATTTTTGTAACACCTTGTAGAGATATTTTGGGGGGAAAAGGGAGGGGGGGACAGGAGACCACAAAACTGGTTGGTAACAACTTTTAATTGAATGTCTGGGATCTATACAATATATATCAGAAGTCAGAATGTGGTCCGCAATTTTTGCAAACGGAAGTCCAATGAGAGCCCGCTCTAGATTGTAACTACGCGTGATAATGTCCTGGGAAGTGGTCCTGGGGCATCGCAGCGAAACATTTTAATTGGCTGCAGGAACTCTACGAGCGAATTGTTTCAGGATTCCAGTGATTACTTTAATTTCAACCATTAGGTTACCCGTTCTCGATAGCAGCTTTAAGAAAGCGAGATTGAATTTACAAATGGTATCGACGAAATATTTATTTATTTATTTTATAAGGTATACTTACAGCTAAACATACACAACTTTTTATTTATTATCGCTTATTACATACATGCCCTTAGGTAATAAGCGGTAGTAAAAAAAAATGTTGTCATTTGCAAATCTTTAAATATTGAGAAATAACGTTTTATCTTTAGTTAAACTTGATTAAAACATTAAGTTTTAACTTGAATTATGATTTATCATGTGGTGAATATAGGTAGGGCCTTCGGAGTTCCAGATATACCTAATGTTCATGTCTACTAAATAATATCTTCGTAATAAATTCAATCACCTTTGTTTAAATAAAACTATTTTTTTTTCTTTTCGGAGGTTTCGAATTTCACTTCACAAGTAACTTGTTTAGCTTCAAAGCTCTCAGATAATATATCTTTAAATTATCTAGATTCTGCATTATAAATTAGTTAGAGTCGAGATTCGAAATTAATTTGTGCGACTAGAGCGTATCATCATAAATTCAATTTGCAATAATATGTGGCACGTCTGCGAAATTTGAATTTATGGTCCATCGGTTCCTCTGCATAATAAGATTGTTCTGTCTGTTTGTTCATTTTAATCAAATAATCAAGATACATTTTATTGCTGCATAAGCAATAGATCTCAATATTGAATAGTTGTATGTTTTTAATTATTATGTGTTAATATGTTTGGTAGTGTGTAGATTATTTTAAAAACACTGAATTATTGATTTTAAGTCAATTTTACAGGTTAGTTTGTTGTTTTTATAACAATGGTTACCTACATGCTTTGTATTTTTTGTTTGATTTCAAAATTGTTATACTATGGTTGTCAACAAAAGATTAACTTCGAAACCTACAAAGTTTAATTTGTATGAGTAATTCCTTTGAATCCTATCTTATTACTATTATAAATGTTAAAATTTGGTTGTTTGTTACTCAATCTCGTAAAAACGGCTGAACGGATATGGATGCAATTTGGCACACAGTTTATAGCCTCTATCGAAATAAAATATTTTTTTTTACACTACCTGCTCGTCAATGGCATATTACGTGTCATGCAAACCTTTCTTAAAGTAAGTCATTTTTAGGTATTTGATTGAATCAGGCCATTGTGAAAAGTAAGGGAGTAAGCTACATATATTTCTCTTTTCACAATAAGTCATTTTTCCCATGGGAAATAATGTGATTTGAATTTGGAATGCAATTCATATAGACGTGCTTCATTGAGGTTGGTTTCAAAAATTTTTAGGTGCAATGAGATTTTATTCTGAGTTAGGCTGTATGTTATCATTTTCTTTGCACTGCCTATACAAATTTAAAAAAAGTAAAACATGAAAACTTTTTTCGAAAATAAATTTTCTCCCGCGCATCAAGAAGGATTTATTCGAATGTCGAACTGACCACTACAGAATAGACGACAAAAAAAAATTAAATAAATACTTAAGTACTTTCTTTATAACAGTCATTGGTTTCAATTGCCTCGCAGAAAGTATAAAAAGAAGAGTATGCAGCGCGGGCTTAAATGTGTATTTGTCTTAGGCGATCTTGAACAAATAAATGAAATATAGCGCCTGGAACATAATACACTACATTAAGCCCTTATTGCGTAATCTACTATTAATCCCGGCCATAGATTCCCTAGGGATTCTATAAATGTTTACGCGGACGAAGCTGCAGGCAGAAGCTAATGTGTAGATAGTTATTATTATATTGATCAAAAAAATTACAGCAAAATTAAAAAAAAACAAAATTGTTTTATTTTCCATAAAAAGAGTGATACATAAATGTGGTATTACTATAAAATTAGGAAAATTAAGAGTCCCAAAGCCTTTTTAGTCGTATTCAGCAGCATGCAAACTTATGGTAATTTATTACTAAATAATGATACATACAAACGGATTATTGTAGTATTGGATTTAAAAAGCATTATTTGCCACTTCCGTTAAAAATACAAAAACAAAAATAATGCTTTCAAAACTTAAACAAAGTTTTGAGATAATCCAAAGCAAAGCTGAACTAACGAGCTAGCCTCGTTGATGTATGTGTGGCATATTCTGCATATAAATCAGTTGCCACTGATAGGGGATGCATATTCTGGCTAAATGCAATTGACTGCTATGACGATGCATCTTTATTGATATAACACCAGATGAAATTCAAACCATGGCCTCTGATTTGAATGAAGAATTATTCACTCTGTAGGTACCAAAACAAAGCTTAAATAAAGTAAGTATAATATGAGCATAGAACAAAATTAATCATATATTTAATTACCTTTATACTTCATAACGTATCTATTGTTCTCTTGAAAAAACGCTTTTTTGATAATCAAGACATAACTACGAGAAAAAGTGATTGTTTTAGTTAGCAACTGATTTGCCAAGTGACTTAAAAACAAAAGGTTTCACGTTGAGCTCAACAAAAATACCAAAACATACATAAAAAAAATAAAAAATATATACTGTCGACTTGATAACCTCCTCCTTTTTGAAGTCGGTTAAGTAAAAATGTAACGTTTATTTGTTAAGAGATAGTTGGGTTTAGTTATAGCACTAAATTAGTCAATGCGGAAATTACAACTAACAACCACCGGAACATTGCAATTTTTTATTTGCCCCATTCAACGTTTATTTCTGCTAAAACAAAACCCTTCCTGTAAAGCGTAAAAGCGTGATAAAACTTCGCCTTTTCCATTTACAAAACGGGTGTCTCAACAAAAGCGGCTAAAACATAACGCCATATTAATAGGTATTAGCAACCCCTCTTAAACGCGGCCTCAAACAGGTAACGGTTGCTGAGAAGCCGCCATATTTACCCGGTGTTGTTGATTATGAGCTGCCCCTTGCGATAATTCTTACACCTATTTGTGTTTTAACCCAACAATGGATTCTATAGCTGTAGTCTTCAAGGTGATTTCAAGTCACGTGACAAACTTTCAGGTCGTATTCTGAAACTGTACAACTTAATATAGGGCGAAATACGTGATAAATTTTGGGTCACCCCATACTAAATCGATCACGTTGTTACTTTGACTTGCATGAATAGTCAACGCTTTTTTTTCGTATAATTCGGATTTTTAGTCTGGTTTAAGCAAAATTATATATTAAATTTCAGGTCGTATTCTGAAACTGTACAACTTAATATAGGGCGAAATACGAGAAAAATTTTGGGTCACCCCATACTAAATCGATCACGTTGTTACTCTGACTTGTATGAATAGTCAACGCTTTTTTTCGTATAATTCGGATTTTTAGACTGGTTTAAGCAAAATTTTATATTGAACACATTTCCAAGGTCTAGACTAGACTTAAATTATATTATTAGAATAAACTATATCGGGATTTACACCATGTACCTGTTTATTTTTGAGACTCCGATATTGTCGAGTGTTTGGAACCCCGTAATCCGGTTGTGTAAAAACAACATGAAATGTAAAAGCGCCGTTTCGCGTACAGATACAGTGAGTGTCGTGTGTCGTGAACAGATTCGAGTGAGTAGTGAGTTTGCAGACAGTGGTACCGGTATCGAGCGTAATAATAAAAGACTTAGACGGAGGGTAGACCGATTTGTCTGCCAATAACATCTACCCGTACGCAACAATCGACAGTTCTTCCGTGACCATGGCGCATGCAACTGCGCCGAAATATCGGAGTCTCAAAAATAAACAGGTACATGGTGTAAATCCCGATATAGTTTATTCTAATAACGTCAAAAACCATGGAAATTTAAAACATTATATTAAATTATATTTATATTTATGAACAAGTTATACAATGAAAAATGGGATCCTCAACTACTTTATAATTTATTATTTTACGATTCAATCCTGTTTAATCATTTGCTTTTTAAATAAATATTTTATTGGTCTGTACTGTTTACTTTGAGAATTTAATTTCTTCAAATCAAATACTGTTTTTAATTACTCTTTATTTACTTAAATCAAAATATTTATCGTTGTAAGTGATTGTTTTATAGGTTCAATTCCTTTGAGTAAAATTCGAATGAACCTCAGTAGGTACATTTTTTTCTAAGCTTTGAATTAGAGACACACTTCTTATTCTTCATTATGTGAATGCAATGCAAAAATTATGAATATAAGTGCACCTTTAGGTATTTTTGAAGTATATCTAAAAACGGAATTGAGCATGTTGCTGAATGTATATGCGTAGTAAAAGTTAAAAATCAATAGTTTGAATATATCGGAAAACAATATTAATTAATCGGCAAACTCACAAAAATAGCAAGACGCGTGCTTAGACAAAAACATTCATTTTCTATGAAACGTAAAAAAGACAGTCTCTTTTGATTACGCGCGTCTGAATGAGCTCTAAATCCAAAATTCAGTAAAATAAATATTAAATTTTGTTTATTTACTAAGTACATACAGGCATAATTCCGGTTCCCGGTTTTGTGCCGGTATGTAGCAGCTCTGCTACCAGTCGAAACCACGGTCTCGGCAATTATATCTAAATAAATAATGACTAAAACTAGCACTTACAGTCTCTTAGCTGTTCACGTTCTACGCGTGGTTATGCCAACGAGTAGGCTGGCGAGTCACACACACTCGAACAATTTTCCTAATCTCAACCCACCCGGGTGGCCACCCAAAACCCCGATGAAAGAAACTCGGTTTATATCTAAATAAATAATGACTAAAACTAGCACTTACAGTCTCTTAGCTGTTCACGTTCTACGCGTGGTTATGCCAACGAGTAGGCTGGCGAGTCACACACACTCGAACAATTTTCCTAATCTCAACCCACCCGGGTGGCCACCCAAAACCCCGATGAAAGAAACTCGGTCACTTGGCACCATCCAAGATTGGACCACCAAGGTTTATTGAAGTCACGATGCAACATCGGACATCCATTTTACACAATGTTACATGACAATGTTCAAACACTTAAATAACATACTTAGGAGCGCACAATTAATAGTTCAAAACGCACTCACTTAATATTAACAATAAACTGTTCCATATGATGATAATTATGTCAATTCGTTCGTTGCAATTTCCCTACGCCGGAATCTATTTAAATTTCGAACGCGTGCTACCGGCGTCATCGCCAGTTAACAATCCGGCCAAATACACATCAAAACGCAAAAACCAACAAATACTTGGGTTGATCCGTCAACCCCGACAGTAATACGTATCCACACACAGTAATTACAACAATTTTCACCATTAAACATTAAAACAAAGAGTCACACGCCCTGCGCGCACCGCCATTATCAAAAAACGTGCACCAACTGTATTTGACAGATTGAGGTAATTCCCGACAACCTTGCACAGACTGTATTGCCATAGCGAGAGGCCAACTTGCGAGGCCGCGCCGCTTGAGGGCGCGCTGAACGCTATTTAATCCTAAACATTTATGAAATATTGAAACTTTTGACCTCACAAACTTGAATAGTAAAGGGAAATGATACGCCCATTACTTTTCAAGATGTTCTTAAAAATTAACCGTGTATATATTTTTTTAATCTTATTCATCTTGTGAAAATTTACCACTCATGAAAGTTAGCCAACATTTTATAAATCACCGGAACTATAGTATGACTTATTCAAAGCACGCCGCCCTTTCATAGCACTGCCTATTTCATAGGGTTGCCACGACGGTAACATAATTTCCTGTTTAACCCTATATAATGCGAAATGGGGGTGCTACTCGTTGTGATGAATTTAGAGTTCTTGAACTGGCGTCGACGTTTATTGTCTGTGGGGTCCTTTATAATCACACTATTATACAAATCGCGTTTTGGGCTTCAAAATATTGCACTATAAATTCGGGGAGGTTAGTAATACGTTTTGTTACGTAAAAACTCCTTAAGCTCGCACTTTGGACCTTTTTGTATCGATTTTAAATAATTATGAGTACAGGGTGTTTCGTAATAACCCAAGCCGAATATGGTATCATGCATTTCGGTGTTGTCCCCGGAAAATATTATAAAAAAACTCTTAGAACCACCACATGACACAAAAATATATATATTTTTTTATAATAAACTGCATAGTGGCAATTGTAGATCGGAAATGGTGTTTTGCTTTTGCTTAAGGGATTGATTATTAAAAACAAAAGTAAGTTTAGGGTTGTCACTTTGCAGTTTTCCTAAGTGTGTAACCCACTCTAAAGAAAACGTGCCGAATATGTCGGGTCTTTGTAGCCTTTACGTATTAAAATGTAACATAATTACTTCAACGCCCACAGCCATTCCATGTACTATGAAACGTTCGAATGTGTAATTAAAATATTAAAACGATGCAGCTTCCTCAGACAAATTTTTACTCGTCAATTTTTATAATCTTTATAAGTGAGTAACCTTTGTAAGTATTTGGGTCCTTACCTATGAAGTTGGTGTTTTTTTTTCTCAAACACAGAGAACCTCATAACTTTTGTGATATAAAATATTTATCGTTACTGGACATTACATCGAATTATGACCATAGCTGTTAACTATCAGCATCATTAAAATCTGTTTATTTTGTTTTAAAATTAAAAAAAATAGCATTAAAAAGAAATACTTTGAAAGTGACTCCTTTATTGTTAGCGAAAATGACCACTATTTCCGTTGTAACTTAGGCGAAACTTATTTTTTTCGGTTAAGTTACTCGTACGTTGCCTAAGTTAGCTTAATGTTCAAACGTTTGTACGTATATTCGTAGTGCCTAAACGGATCAAGCGATTTAAAATATCAATTTTGTGTCAAATATAGCAATAGGTTGTAATTCTAAATTTCCAAAAATGTTCCAAAAAAAAACCGGCCAAGTGCAATTTGGACTCGCGCACGAAAGGTTCCGTAAAAATAACGTTTGTTGGATGGGAGCACCCATGAAATATTTGTTTCATTTCAATTTAATTATTAATTTTTAAGTGAATTTAAAACTAAATATTCTGTGAATATTTCAAGCGTTTTCCTATTGCCGTTATCAATATCGAGCAAAAACGATTAAATATTTCTTTTATTCTGTTTTTTAGTATTTTGTTTTTATAACGGCAACAGAAATACATCATCTGTGAAAATTTCAACTGTCTAACTATCACGGTACATGAGATACAGCCTGGTGACAGACGGACAGACGGACAGCGGAGTCTCTTAGTAATAGGGTCCCATTTTACCCTTTCGGAACGGAACCCTAAAAAGGTAGGTCGATAAGCAAAAAATAAAATTAAAACAAACGATAATCAAAGCAAAAACTGACGAATTCAAACTGTTTACAAACATTTTGTTTCATACCCTAAAAGTTGTTGTGTTAATATTTCTTCGCCTCAAGTTCTTCGGTAAGTTACTGGATATGTTTCGTCGAAGCTATTACATTCATGTTTATGTTGAATTTTGTTATCCTGTTTTGTTGTTAGCTTATATATGCTTTTGAACTGTTCGAGAGTCTTGTTTATGTGTCGGTAAAAATACTTTTGGGAACAGTTTTTAGAGGTTGAGATTGCTCATCAGTATCAGATATTATTATGGAACAAAATCATATCATTCAAACTACTTTAAAAAAATTATTGTGTTATTGGTTTTTTTAACTATTACAATTAAATAACACAGACACACAAAGATTAATAAGTGCCCAACTATAGGTGACATAGCATTTAAGAGAAAGAAAGTATCAAAGCATCTAAAAGCAACAAAAAAGATAGGGAAAATACTTAATTATTATGTTTAAAGAACTTTATTCTCATAAAGACATAACATTGTTACTTACATGAGAATTATTATCACATTAAAACTACTTATTACTATCACAATTAAGTAAGACAGACTGCAGTAATTGGACCCACTCGGCTAGGCAGTACCTGACAAGTGTTCTCGTAAGTGATACGCCTGAAGGTTTCGTAGCTGTCGTGGAAGATATTTGGACCCGGTAAATCTCTACAGGTCAGATTGTTATAGCTGCACATTCGGTAAGGCGGTGCATGAGCACCCACATTCGTTCAGCAAGCTGAAGAATGTAGGTAGAAGATTTTTCGATGTTTTTTTAATTTCACACAGCGCCATCTAGCCCCAAAGTAAGCAAAGCTTGTAATATGGGTGCTAGACAACTGACATACTACTTATATACTTTTTAAATATATACTTATTATACATTAGACGACCTCCGTGGTCGAGTGGCTTTGCACACCGGTTTTCAAGGTGTCGCCATCTCTGAGGTCCCGGGTTCGATCCCCAGTTGGGTCAATTTAGAAAATGAACTTTCCTATATTGGCTCAGGTCTGGGTGTTTGTGATACCACCGTTGTCTCTGATTTCCATAACACAAGTGCTTTGGCTACTTACTTTGGGAGCGGAGCAATGTATGTGACGTTGTCAAATATTTATTATTTATTATTATACATAGAAACACCCAGACCCGTCACAGATATTAAAATTCATCATTTCAATTTCTGCCCGTCCTGGAATCGAACCCGGACCCGGTGCCGTACCGGCTAACGCTACGAACTTCGGAAGATTTGCCGGGCTTCAAATTAAAACAGATAATCGAGCCCCAATCGGGTCAAAATGACGAACCTCAATTCATGATGTCACACGAGCATCGATGTCTTCTAAATAAATTCGGCGAGTAGTGCAATACGAAACGCCTTACTTCGATTTATCTGTTTTAAGTTGAAGCTCGGCAGACCCACCGAAGTTCGAAAAGTTAGGCGGTAAGACCCCTGGTAGACTGGCATGTTGACCACTGCACCACTCAGGTCGTCAAGTGTGTCAAGTTTTCTTGGAATGTTATATGGAACCAACAATGATTTTTTTTCAAAAGTCGGTAAGTATTAAAATGGTTAAATAGCTATAAAACTAGCAATTAAATGACTTGACTGTTTAATTTGTTTAATAATACCTACAATTTCTGTATCATCTATCACTGACAAATAGTATTTTAATTTACCTTCTGTTTTCTATTGTATCAGTCTTGTTTTACGTATTACAAAGAAGACGGTTACATTATCTCTGTCATTAAAATTCGAACAACTGAAAACAAAATCTAATTTGTAAAAACTAAGCTTAAAAGAAAGCTTAAGAGACTTGTAAATAAAATTACTTCTACGAAAATCAGACTTCAATAAGTGGCCATCGCATTTTTTCTCAGAATAAAACAGTTGAGTAGATTACTCCGCCAACGTCTTTCTGTCCTTGTCACGTTTGCCCTCCATTTTCTCGACAAACATTTGTATACAGTTTCAGTATAAATTAGACGTAATTCTATCTCAGCTCTGGGCAATCTATTTTCCTTCAACTGCATCCGGAACGCAAGACGGATCGGCCTTTTAGTACAAGTGAACTTATATTTGTGCGACGGCCTGAGTCATCCCATTGTCCTCTTAGTAATAGCAGAATCGTCTTCTGTAAAGTACTGGCAATAAAGCTGGAAACAGATTGACAAGACAAGGTATTTTTCAAGTTGTTGGATAACTTGGATGAATTTTTAGTCACAAATAAAAATGACAGCGAATTTATTAAAATTTTGAACGCCTGAAATTTTTGTTAAATAAATAACCACCTTATTTTAGAGTAGGTATAGAGTACTTAACTAAGTTATTAGTAAAGAAAGTTAATATTATTGTAAGTAACGTGCACAAACACGATCATCAAGAATCATACACGATTATGCATCTGCAATAAAACTATTATTATGTATTAATTTCCATTGAAAGTTATGATTTTTTATTTCAGAGTTCAAGTTTAAGTAGTGTGTACAAGATAAACCACTTTTCTACGTTCTACGAGTAAACAGCTGTCGCTTTTTGTATATCTCAACTACACTATACTTGTATGTACATTAACCACTTCAGTGTGTTGTGACAGGAACGTTCGAAAATAAATATAAATAAATATATATCTGTCAACATCTCATACATTGCTCCGATTCCAAAGTAAGTAGCTTAAGCTCTCGTGTTATGGAAATCAAAGACAGCGGTGGTATCACGAACACCCACCCCTGAGTCAATACAGAAAAGTTCGTTTTCTAAATTGGCCCAACCGGGGATCGAACCCGGGAACTCAGAGATGGCGACACCTTGAAAACCGATGTACCACGGAGGTCGTCTAGCAAAGACATTTTATTTCTTGTACGGTTCAGCAGCTTTAGGTTACAAATAGCTCACCTGCAGTTTGTCCATAATTTGCGGGCGTTAATAACGCATAAACGGTGTCCGACAAATTGCTGTAAGCCCAAGCCTATTGTTTTATATAGCTATGCGGTGTCGGACAAGAGAAATGGCAGGACACACGGGATATTAATGGGGGCGGTAACGAATCGTTAATAACGATGTCAATGGCTGTTGTGACGTTGCTCGGTTACCGCTCGGTATAACGTGTGTTTATACCAAATATAGTATAATTAGTTGACTATGCTACGGGTGAGACTCGGCTTAGATCCAGCACAGTATAGCGTGAGTAATCCTTTACCCTTTTATCGAGTGCGATACCGATATTCTCTTATTTAATTGCGTTGATGATAATCTTGAATGTAGAAAGAAACATCCTACAACAAATATGTACTGCAAGCGTTAGTGATATTTTTTAATTAGTGGCAATAGTTTTTTGAGGACAAATTTTTGAAAGTAGAATATAATCATTAAATTTTGCACTCAACTATCGATTCAATGGATTTGCTGTCTTCAATTGGTCTTAACACCAGGCACAAGTCACGCTGCTCGAATTCGAATTCGATTCATGTTTACAAAAATAATACAATACAGGATGTATTGTTATAACCCTATCGTTAGAATGTAGGTATAATGAATTTAACCGTGTTTATAAAAACCTACCTAAATGTTTTCAATAAAAAGTTCTCGGTTTTTATAAAAGAACTGAGTCCGAGCTTCTGAAGACAGAAACATCATATTAAGATAAGTAGTGGTTACTCTTTTATAATATAACTTAGGTTAGGTTTTTTTGTGTTTGCGTTAGTTAATAATTATTGAGCATGCTGTATACGCTAAATTTGGATTATTGTCTCGTCTTATCTTCTAGAATAGTTTTTAAGTTCTTGTATAAATCTGTTAGTATACTTACAACAAACAAGTAAATAAATAATTATTACCTTTTTAAATCAATGAAACGATCAACTCTTTTATCAACCATTTCCTTTTGACTCCAGCGCCCCTAGCCAAAGTAATCACTTCGCTTTTGAAATATGAATGGTTTTGAAGTTTTAAAAATCGATTGTTATCGAAAACTTACGTCAATCCCATACATCTTTCGACTTGCGAATGTTACTTTATTTAGGTATTCAGGTAACTCTTTATAGACATCGCGCCCGCCCACAATAATGTCCCGTATGTGGCCATACTATCGCAGCGGCGGCGCGTGAAAAACGTCCGTGATTTATGGCCGGCCGCGGCTATCTGAGATAAATTATAGTCCGTAGATGCATACACGCGAAAAAGTGAGGAACGCTCGCTCTTACATTTCTTTCCACTCTTTTTGGACGAATAATGGTCGCAATAAAAAAGCGGTTAACCCTTCCTCCGGCCGCTGGAGATTTTGTTTCACTCTCGCACTTTTTGGAATTAAAAAAATAAGAAGGTTTTTTAGCACTTCTAAGCAACGGCCACAAATTAACATGAATATTGAACAGTTCATAATGTTACAATCTATTCCCGGCTGGTGCTGGGCGTTCTGATAAAAGTTTCTATCGACATTTGATGTAATTTTATATATTATCCAATCATAAAACCAAAAATCACTACAATAAAATTTATTACTATGTATGCAAAACGTACCAATATATTGTATTTTCCTGTAGTAAAATATTTTATGACAGACTTCGAATGTTGTTAACAATATTTTATTATAGCACACATTCTTATTTCTAGTAATAAATCTAACTTCACAATAAAGGGTTAAGTTTTCCGATAAAAAAGTTTCTATTGTTATTTTCACTATACACTTTATAAAGGCATTGAAAGTTTTGTTAAGGGTTGAGTTTCTGGCTGAAAAAGTAGGCGTGGAATAAAATAAGACAATATATTTTTTATGTTTAATGGAGTGTTATGAATGTTGAATAATAGAAAAGGCATTTTAAAATAACCATAAAATTATAATCTATTATAGATCTGTACAGTACATCTATTCGGGGTCTCATAATTTGATTTTGACATATAAATAAAAATAAATATTAGACAACATCACAAACATTGCTCCGATCCCAAAGTGAGTAGCTAAAGCACTTGTGTTATGGAAATCAGAGACAACGGTGGTAAACACACACACCCAGACCTTAGCCAATATAGAAAAGTTAGTTGTTCTAAATTGACCCAGCCGGGGATCGACCCCGGGAGCTCAGAGACGGCGACACCTTGAAAACCGGCGGACAAACCACTCGACCACGAAGGTCGTCAAATTTCTTTTGATAGTTTGATCTGTTATAGTTTTGTAAGATATTTCTAATACAATACTGTCTGGTTCCCTTCAAAACCATCGTAATACTAGGAAATAATACCCGTAATAATCTCCTTGAAGCCTCCCATTGTGGGAGCGTTATTGGCTCTCACTCGCACAATGAACGACTTTTTATCTCGTGAAACATAATAACGAAAGATATTAAAAGGACATCTAGATTAAAGTACACCTTATTTGTAGTTCTTAATGTTCCAGTTTTTAGAAAGGCTAATACAACACGACAAATATCTGGGGATATAATTAACGAGAATAAAAAACAATGAAAATATTTGAAAAAAAAAACCGCCATTAAACCTGTCGTTTTCTTATCTTGCTAACAAAAACAATATACGGGAAACTCAAGCAGTCAATTGAAAGGACTGAATTTGAAATGGAAACCTTATCGTTCTTTAATACTGGGATTCGAATCAAAAAAGAAATCACAAGTAATATCAAATAACATCTGAGCAATGATTAAAACGGCGTAAACAAGACAAACAAACAAAAATATTCGGTGCTTGACGTTGAGCGAATTGTGAGCCTTGGGATCGGGGTCAACACTAGTTATTGATCAAACATTCCTTGACAACTTTGACGCAATGGAATTATAACCACAAATATAAGACAACTTGGATCCGAGAGAGACCTAACTCTGTAAGGTTCAATATCAGTATTTTTTTAATTTCTCCACTGCTGGGGGACAGGCCTTCTTTGTGAGTGGATAAGGAGGATAGGCCTTAACCCACCACGAAGGCCCAAAGGGGTGTTAAAAACTGCCGAAACCAACAGCTTAGTCGTGCTTTTCGAAGCACGGAGATACTCAAGATAAAAAAAATGGTCACTTATCCCATGACTGACCCTACGTAATCGCAGGGCCAGGAGCTAAACAGTAGTTTAGCACCTGGCCGCCGAATTCTCTCTGTCTGTGAGGTAATAGTTTCAATTTTCAGTTATTGCCCCTAAGGGGCTGTTAAAACGAGCGTATAATAAATAATGTGGTAATCAACAATACACAAATATTGTCAAATTAAAGAAGTAGCCTATATTTTAGTGAAAAAAAAATAATTTTAACGTAATTGTTCATTTCTGTGAACTGTTTGATGAACTTTATTGTAGGTTGTTTATTTATATTTCTTGGAAGGACTACCTATCTACAAAATGAAAAAAAAACCTTTTATAGAAAATTATCTCAGCTTTTTAGTATCTAATTGGTTCCTACGATAGTATGTTCCTATCAGAGTTGATTTTTTAAAAATAAATAAGTAATCTAACTATTGTTTTCGTTCACTTAATTGAATAATAAGAATAATTATGAATTCATATTATTCCACCAAAGCTTTAAATCCATATTGGTTTGATTTCACTTAATTGCTATCACGAAGACATAATTAAATCATTTTGACCCTCTTTGACGTCCTAAGATCTCTTCTGATAGGGTAACCATGCTTTTTATCTGACAAAAAATGTATAATATTACCGTCATCTTTAATTTTCGCTGACAATCAATGAAAGAAATCATGTGACAGATGCACTCTGACTCAAAGACAGTAAATGTGTGTATATGCTTCTTTAAAGTAAATTCCTTACGGGTGTTACTCACAATCGTATCCAAAATTACAAAAACCATCTCAACATTGTTGTTATTATTTACGTATGCTGATGTGACGAATACAATATTACTTGACATCCTCTTTAAACCCACGGCATGTGTAATATTAACCGACGTCGTCATACAATAATTTACTAATGAAACAGTACTTCAGTTCATTTATCTGAAATATCTGTTTAAACGTCTTCACAGTTATTTTAGGGATTATGTTTACTTAGGCTTCAATCCCGTTTTCAGCGGGAAAGTTCTTGACAAATAAGTCTGAGAGGCAGAAATGTCGGACACAGACTTCGAATTCAAACATCTAATACAATAGAAAGTTTTGTTCTATTTTGAATAATTTTGATTAATTAATTTAAAATCTGTTATAATTTTGATAGGCTTTTTGTGAATGGACTCTTTAGCTTTAGTGGCTGATTTTTTAATCCTCAGCTAACAGATATCAGTCAGATTAAATATTGACCAAATATAAAAAGGTAATTCTAAAATGTGGCAGACAAATGAATGACAAACATTTTCAATTTGGCGGTATAATACGCTATCAAACGAATAAAAGGCATTGAAAAATCAGCCCTTAGACTATATAATTACCGTTCAAATTTTAATACAACCTTTTTAAATACTATAAGGATTGGAATAAACAAAGAACCTTTAAGTTTAGTAGGTTTTTCCATATAATAATAACCAAGTTGTCTAAAAGCCAACTAAGTTCAAACATCATTCAAGTAGCAATCAAATATTTGACTATAGATCTACAAATAGAGAGAACGTTTATTTGAAACAATACATAACTAAGTTTTTGATTTATTCTTCTGACTAAAATTAGTTTATTAGGTTTAAGTTTCGTGAAGATTCGGCTACTATCATTTTTTAATATAAATTGGTCTCAACTTGGTCACCCTAGAATTATTCTAGGAGGATGAAGAACGCGTATTACGGATAATTAGATGGTTCCCGCGGGACACCACTAATTAGGCTGTACTACAGCGGTTATGGAAATAAAGACCGCCTCCAAGGATTTGTACTAATCACGGTACAGTCGGTAGGAAGTATACAGGATGTCCAAAACTTTGCCATACGCAGGGAAAGTACTTTAAATATTGAAGTTAGGAAATTTTACCAAAGGAAGACTTCATTTAAAAATAATTGGAACTACATTAAAAAATATATTATATATATAATGTATATATATATTTGAATTATATTATAATAATAATTATAGTTTCACATTATAACTATTAAAATTAGTAAGACTAGCGACCACCCGCGACTTCGTCAGCGTGGACATTTATTTTCCTCGGAAACAATATTACTTTTTTCTGGATAAAAAGTACCCATAAGTAAAAATAAGTTTATGCGTAACTATCATGCGTATAACATAACCTAATTCCGCCATCTCCCTTCTTCCATCGGACAACCAGACGCGTGAGTCAGCGCCACCGTATTTGGTGGATATTCCAAAGACTCGCACAGCTCGCACTAAGAGATTTGCTTCTAATTTTATCATCCCTACCGCCAGAGAGTGAAACTCCTTGCCTGAGTCAGTGTTTCTTGATAGGTACAATTTGAGCGCCTTCAAGTCGTGAGTGAATAGGTAGGTATCTTTTATGCAAGCGCGATTCAGCATAGACGCGTGATAGCGGACAAGCGTTTGCCTATTTTTATGATAATTAAAAAAACATGTATGCCTTCAAGATGATCGGTCGAAGTTAAGACATGACATCGTAATAAACACACTGACTGTGCATTTATTAATAGGATAGTTTGAATTACAGTATTCGCCTTAAATACAAAAGTTAAATACACAGAACCACAATGCATAAAAATTGTATGTTTAAAAAAATCGCTATCATTATTCTAGACAATTAAGCTTTATTTTGTCTCTTATCAATCCTTATTTGTAAATCCGGACAACAAAATGAAAAATCATCTTCAAAATGTTTCGCTAGGATTTGTGTGAGTTTGACAAAGACCGTTTTGCTCGAAGTTTCGGTCAAAATAGTCGAGTCACGTACCGTAAATTTATAGGGGGCATGAGCCGCACTAAAAATATATGGATCAAATTAGGGATTTGCTGTGCTTTGTACATATAATATTATGTTGTTATTTTGAAGTGTCCTACTTAGAGACTGGTCCAATAGCAACTTCGCTAAAGTTGCAGTTGCGAGACTTTTGTGTTGACAGAATTGTTCTGAAAGAGTTTTCGGTATTAATTTATTATAAATTGATATATTTGCATGTGAAAACGGCAGCATTTTAACCAAAGTTGAATATAACTCTATTTTAAGCTTTTTTATGAATAAGGCGGTTAGTCTTTAAAGTGACTGAAAAGTTATTATTATACTTTTACACTCTCTGTTTTTATCCTCAGTCAATATATAAAAACAATTATCGCGAATCAAGATAAATAATAATAGAAAAATACTAGAAAAACCGACTCACCCGTAGCACCTCAGACGGGACTCGAACCCGCACCCTTGGGATTCCGGCCCAATGCACTGACCAATTATGCTACCGAGTCGCTAGTGGGAGCGGCGAAATTTTCTAGTACTTTTTACTTCTTCGCTGCAAGCCAGCGTATCGCGAATCAATTGTGAAACAACTATGTTTCAAACATTATCGCAAATACTTGACGTGTTTGCGTCATCAAAATAAATATTAAAAGGTGGAAAGTCCTTCATGGTTTGGACAGTTATATTTTTAATTTCCCCTTCAGAGTAGTTAAAATTTAGCCAAACGTTTACTACATAATATATCTCAATGAGCTAAGAGCATTTAAAAAATAAATTAAACTGGTTGTATAATCGAATCGCTTACTCATTTAAATTAGGTTTGCGATACGATTTTATAAGTGATCGTCGATAAAATTCGAATAAAGCGCATTTACCAGTACGCTATAATATTTTGCTACATGGTATAGTATTACAAAGCTATACTATATAGCATTGTATAGCATAGCGTTTACATTACGCGATTTAAGCGCAAGCTCAGTTGCCACAGTTATCTGTCAGAGTGTGCATGCAATGGCTTTGATACTGTTTGAAAGAAGAATAAGTAGGTACTTGAAAAAAATTAAGCCATTTCTATTTGGAACCTCAAACGCCATTTTTAACCAACAGTCAAAAGTTGAGGGGCTTATCAAAGAAGTTCTGCGCTTAAATTGGTCCTTCGATGACAAATGACTCTTTAGAAAGGACGTCTAATTCAGACCGTTGTAGAATACTCTTTATAGTCCACCGGATTAGATTTAAAATAGATTGGCATTGAAATTGGGATAATTTACCTCTGAAGTTTTTATTTTCATCACGTATAATTTGAGTTATCAAACATTTATTTTTGATGTCTCAAAAGTATTGAATTAATTTAGATTCTGAATTTTAAATGTTCTTAACTAAGTATGAAAAGTCTGTTATTAAAATTTAAATCCATGGTAATTTATTCAGTTCAATGTTCCCAATGAAATGTTTTTACTGAAAAAATATTAACGTAGCCCAATATTGCCTATTACTTATTAATTAAATCGATTAATTAGGGTACATTAAAAAACGACGTAGTTTATAATAATTATTATCTTATTTTTTAAGTAGTAGACTTCTAAAATAATAACTACCATAAGAAGTTTCAATAGTTTGGGTTATACACAATACGTGAATATCGGTATTTGACTAAACGCAACCATTAAAAGCCAGCGTGCTCTTGTGATTTTTATTCGGCCGATATAGTTTAATCTTTCTGGGAATCAGTAGCAGTGAGCGCAAGCGCTGGTCGTCATACGAAAAACTCTATGGTATGCGACCATTACCGCAGCATGTGGCTCGGTCGGGGCCACTTGAAATTTTGTTTGCACCATTGCTATTTATTTAATTACTTAATTATTGAGGCTCGGTTGCATCATCTTAATTTAATTATTACAGTACATGACACAAACTTATCTGAGCCGGTGGCCAAAACTGGAACTAAGTGTTATTACATATTGTAACCCAGGTTACGCCATAGATGACAGCGACGCTGTCACCGAATCAGATAAGTCTGTTAAAGTTAAGGTTAAATCAAGATATAATTGCCAGGACAATTTATTGTAACACTACATTCTGACAAATAAACGATTTGTATTTGTATTTGATGATGCAACTCTGCCTAAAATTGCCAAATGAGTGTACATCATTTTTATGATTATTATTATCTACCCACGTAACTTTGAAACATACAAAACCACTAGTGGCTTTGCTGTAGTCACCGCTAGTGGGTCAGTGTGCGGCGCCCTTACTATCACTACTGATATTCCCGTTCTGTGACATAGGTACAGTACAGCTAATCTAATACTGACTTCCATTAAATCCATTTATATGCTATTATGTTAATAGAATTGGGCCTCAGAATTGCTTAATCAAAAACAAATTATTGCTCTGTGTACGTATAAGGCGTAGTGTTTATTGAATCCAGATGTTTTTAAATTTACCTTATTTTATTTTACCGCCTCTATGGCCAATGGTCCCGGGAGGGTCGGGAGAGGTCCCCGGCTCATTTCCCAAGGGGTACGTACATTCTGTATTTGGATTGTGGTTTTTTGAAGCCCATCTTACTACCTACCACAATCTTACATAAGTCTGACGACATAACAATTTCAATATTCCCCGCAGTTGGAGGTGTGATAAACAATATTCTCACTGGTTGAGTATTGTGGGCGAAGTGAAGTTCAAGCCTATCATTACGTCACATACCATCAGGTGAGAAACCTCACATATTGAGGTTTAAATTACTTTGTTTTGACCTATTTTTTTTATTGACTGAACGAAGCATCCCGTTTCAGCTTGGGCAAAAATGCTTTCGTATATCCGGCTGTCCCACTGTCAGTCTGTTTTCCTCTTCAGGGCGCATTTCTCAACCGACTCTCGTGAAGTTTTGTGAGCAGGTTCTATAATTATATAGATTTTTTTGTAAACTTAGATTTTATCAAAATGGAGATATGGCGAAAATCATATTTCAGCCTATTGCCTATTGCCCATTTGCCTATTTTTAAAACTGTTCAAAAATATCACAAACGCGAGGTCTACTCTACAGAGCCACTAGTTTTATTACCGAAATAGCTTAAAGTGTAGCACACAATCTAGAATTCTAGACACTTTATTAAATGGCTAACTTAAGAGCTTTCACCGCATACTCAATGGCTGTGTACAGAGCGAATCGATTTATTGCGGTTGCCGAGTTAGGAAACTGTAATTAGTACCTCTCGATTCAACCGCCGGACCCGATTTATTTCTATCGATTCAAAGTGTCTGAACAGTTGCAAACAATAATGATTTACTATGAATGTGTATGAATGTCTTTCGGTTTTTTTATAAATAAATTTTAATATAGGTACTGTAGTTTCGAGAGCTTTGACTCAATGTGATTTAACAGATCATATAAAACAGATTAATAATATTTTAGTACCCGTACACTGGCCATATTTTAAATGATCCCAAAATATTGATGCCTCTAAATGTCTTTGAATATTATTCGAGAAGGATTTCAACATTTTAAGAAAGTCAACTTCGACCTAAAATTCAGTAGAAAAATAAAAGGGAAAACCGTTGACAAGACCAAAATAACACTCATAAACACCCGAGCGGTACGAAAAAAACCTGAAGTACTGCCCCTATTCCAGTGTACTGTCAGCAAAACATCAAGGTATACAAAAGTGTCAAAAATCTGTAAATGATTATGGACCTAAACGTGTTGGACGTGAAGTTCAAAATGGTTTGAAGAAATTTGACACATATTAGTAATCTAAGGTTCTAGTTGACTGTACGTCCAATTTCTCCCAGCCCATTGACATTTTTCCAATTGGACGTTTTGTTTTGTTGCCAGGACGAATTTAATTTGTTTGGGCACAGCACTTATGAAAGTCGGCGGAGCGAAATGAACCGTTGTTTTTGTGACCCGTTGTTTTTGGGACAGTCTGCTTTTTTATGTAGATAGATCTTGTTCTATATACCACTCAATGAAGAATAAAAGGAATGTTTAATTGAGTTTTGCCCATTATGTAAAAGTTATTTTTAAATATAAATGCAAATTTAGTTATTTCGGACCTTAAAAAAAATACATTCCGACAAACTGAGAACCTCCTCCTTTTTTTGAAGTCGGTTAATAAGATAAGGCTACTATAATATTTACATGCTCTGCCAAGGGTGGGACATATTATTGATCTAACATTTACACTGTATTACTAACTTTAACAAACTATGTTCCAAGTAAATAAACAATTTCATTTCATTTCAAGGTTTAAATCGGTTAAATGGTTTAAAATTATCTTTTTATTTTTATTGATAATATTTTGGTATAAGTTAAACTACCACCGGTTTTACATTTCTTCTCTAATAAAATAATATGAACATCTAACATTTGAAATTTTATATAGAAAATTTGAAGTTATATTTACATTTTATTGCAATAGAACTAATATTTTGTACTCTGCTGGGATTTTCTGAAAAATCCGATAGCCAATTTCATTTGGAAATAGCGAATCTTACAATAAATGACCATTTCTGAATTGGTTCCGGAGTTCATGAGATTATTTATCTAAAAGAACAAACTTTATTTAATTTTTATCACCAGTTTAAAGAAACTATTTCCTTTGTCTATTTGTAAACTTTGTTCCTTTGTAAACTAGGCCGACAAAGTTAGTTCTAAGATGATAGAAACAGCAATTTAAGCCTGGGCTTTCCTTACCAGAAGTCACTGAGAAGCTAGTTACAAACTTTTATCTCAAACCGCTCATATTTTCCATTAACTTTAGTGCACCGGACAAGACCCTCTCTTAATTTGTCACAAACTCTTAAGATAAAAGTTGGGTCGTTAAAGGCAGTTCGTTACAGCTTTATTTTCTTTGCTACGTGCGGTCTTTTCTTGTTGAATTTCTCTATGTGATCCTTTGTTCATAAAAGTTGTAGTGCGTACTGAATACGAATCAGGAGTTGTGTTACATTGTTACATTCGCCTAATTTCAGTAATAATTCTGTACCTTCTGTGAAAACTGATCTAACTCGAGTTATATCGATTTTGAATTTATTTCACTATTCAAGTCATCGAAAAATTAGCTTTTTTTGTGTCTAATCGGTGTATTTTTACGACTTATATCAACAGAGATAAATTTTTTTGCATAGTAATATAAGTGCTTGCTTTTCTATGATTTTTTTGAAAAAAAATGTGTATATTAATATATCTCTAGTTAAAACAATGTGTACCGAAACTTATTTCTCTTTAAATTAGTGTCTAGAAATATAACTCGTTTTAAAACTTTACACACAATTCAATAACAACTGACTTAAATTGTGCGTAGTGATTTATCTAGAATTATATCAATACACACATATAATTTCACAGTATGCTAGTTTGTGAACATTGATTCAACTCGACTTATAGCATTAAAAATGAAGTAATAATCAAGTTTTATTTTGTGTTTATCGATATAAATTAAGTTGAATCAATAATCACATATAGGTTTGCGATAGGTGTAAAATGATATAATTGACTCATATCAAAAAATATTATGAATAAACGAAGTAAAACGTTTGATTACTTATTGTGTAAAATGATATAACTGCCCAATAAACCCCCCGCGACCTCCCCTTCCCTCCTACCCTTCCCCCGCGTCCGTGTGGATACGACAGTGTGTTGTCTCAGTATTGCACCGACGTTCATGCGCTGCGGTCACATCAGTAGAGTCTCCGCGACACTAAACAAGATGAATTGAAATGTAAGTTGTATCACTTTACACAAAGCATAATACATTGTGCCATTTTATTAATAATGGGCTAAAGTCATTGATGGGATGAAAATCTGCCCTATGTTCCTTAAAATAAGTGTGAGATTGCTTCGATGTATAATAGTGAATTGTATCAATATACACTAACTTTTTACACCATTGCACGTTATTTTTTACAAGAAATTAAAAATACATAGTATTTTTTGATTCGGGCGTATTTTTTGTTTATTATTATTCATTATTGCCTGTCTTACTAACACGTGGAAAAAGAGTTGTGTTTTTAACTGCTTTTTGACCCCCGACGCAAAAAGAGAGGTGTTATAAGTTTAACATGTCTGTGTATCTGTCTGTGGTATCGTAGCTCCCAAACGGATGAACTGATTTTGGTTTAGTTTTTTGTTTGAAAGATAATTTTCAGCTGCTTGAAGATCATCAGCTCTTTTCTAGTTGATGACGGGATCTGACTAACTTCTTTATGTCCGATCGATTCGGAATTTGGTACAGTATTACTTCAATGACATTGAAAGAACATGGTAAGGTAACCATGACCTGATCAGCCGTTAGAAGATCATCAGCTCTTTTCTAGTTGATGAGGGGATCTGGCTAAGTTCCATATGTCCAGTCTTTTCGAAATTTGGTACCTTGTTACTGCAATGATATTAAAAGAACATGGTAAGGTAACCATGACCTGAAGCTTAAATACTCAACTCCTCACCAACATACAGCAGAGGTATAGTGTTTGGGATCACTAGAATGGTCTTTAATGAGTAGATTGCGAATAAAGTATAATTAGTGGTGATGATGAGGCATCATCTAGAATTTGAAGGATACCCAACTCTTCAACAACATACAACAGAGATATCGTGTTTGAGATCACTAAAATGGTCTTTAATGAGTTAATTGCGAATAAAGTATAATAGGTGGTGATGATGTGGCATCATCTAGAATCTGAAGGATACCCAACTCTTCAACAACATACAGCAGAGGTATCGTGTTTGGGCTCATTGGAATGGTCTCGATGATTAGGTTATACTCCTAGATTGGTAATCAGGACTCATCAGCTTTTTGAAATTGAATTCAAAATTTGGTACCGTGTTACTTCAATGATAATGGCTGCCAAAAATTTAGTTTAAAAAGCTTCAAATAAAACTGAAATTAAAAATTTAATAAACCCCCGATACAAAAAAGCTAACTCTTAATAAAATACCCCCATACAAAAAAAGCTTACTCTTAAAAAGTTGAAAATAATGTCATCATATCATCAAGTCTTAAATAGATCTATGAAAAAATCGTAGACGTCGGGGGACCGCTAAGTTAATGGATTTACATGTAAGCTCGTCACATTAACTTCGCGGTCCACCGACGTCTACGATTTTTCCATAGATTTATTTATAACTTGATAATAATAATGATATTATATTTAACTTTTTAAGAGTTAGCTTTTTTGTATGGGGGGTTTTTATTAAGAGTTAGCTTTTCTGTGTCGGGAGTTTTTAAAGAATAATTTATTTACTATCATTAAATGTACTATTTTGGGAGTAAATTCATTTATTTTAATTTGCTACTGAATGGAAATGGGACTTATGAATGGTTTTTTTAAGATCGGTTTATTGCTAGTTGTCATTTACAAGTTGGCTAAGTTTGAGTCTGAATGACTGTAGTGATGATTGTGTTGTCTTTACATGAAGCACTCCGTAGTCAAGTCAATATTAAGCCAATGTGATCAATTCCCGATCACCGAACCGAGCTCAATGGAATAAACATTTATATTCATTTTCTTTTCTCTGAGTAGGTGTTTAAATACCAGCATGTTTTCTTTATTATGTTACGTTGAATTTCGATACAACAACAGTTTTAACAAGTCTAAACATCTGTTATGTTTTGTTTAAGTAAACCTTTAAGTTTAATATTGTTTTGTTATTTTTCAAAATTTAAAACACATTGTTCTGCTTATCCAAGTTGATTTAAGCGCTAATGAAGCAAGATTTAGTATTTTATATAATTACCAAAGTGTTAGTAATAAATTACCGAAATATTTTTGGGTTTTAATAACAGCAAACATTACCTCATGATATTATTTAGTATTTTATCATAAGTTATATCACTATTCACATAGTATACGTACTAGTTATATCGTTTGTGATAAAAGTTATAACAATATCCACATCGATTTTTTTCAAAAAAGTTGTGTAAATTGATATAATTTGATTTTTTTAAACGTTTCTACAAAACTAAACTCTAATTACTAACATTTAGAGTGTGTTCAACAATGTTTGTTCTACAACTTTAAAAAAAACATACAATTGAAAAGGCAGACACAAAAAAATAAAGTCAGTTAACATTTTACACGAAAGATGTATGATGACAGATTTTCATGGTGAAAAATGATATAAGTCTTATTACATCAATATACACAAAACAAATAAATGTGATTAGTGATGTAACTAAACAATTTCATGAATACTGAAAAATCTGTAAGACATTTCTCTTTAAATAATATAAGAAAACAAAGTTAGCTTAACCATCTACAGTCTACAAGCACTTATTTTATTTTATCATTCTCAGTTGAAGAGTGAGATTTTTTTTAACTTTAAAGTCAATTTCCCGAAAATCATGTTTTTAGAGTTATACCTCTTTTCACGGAAGGTACAGAATTTGGCTGATATAAATAGGACTTTATTGATTTGTACATCAGATTTAACCCTTCCACTAAAATGGCATTCGTTTTCATTACGGATGGTAGTATTTTGACATTAAGTCCATAGTTAATCTGTTAAATTTCTACCATCCGCAAGCAAAACGAATCGTTTCTCGAATATAGAAACGGGGGGTCAATGAATATAGAAATGGTAGGTACCATTGTTCGCCAAAAAAATTAAAAATGGATAAGGAAACAAAACATGAAAACACAGGTGTGTTTTCAAGTTTTGTTTCCCATATAAATTGTAACAGCCTGATCAATAAATTCTGAAATGACATTTTATCCTACATTTTTACGTCCATAAACTGATGTGTATAGTCACCACTAAATTACCACAAAATAAAACATTAGTATTGTTCTTTTATTAATACTTACATTATGAATACTTAAGGGAATTCAGTTATTAATCACAGTTTTATAAGTTGAACGAAACCTTTCGTGGTGGAAGCAACGTGGTAGGAAAATTATCTAGACTATTCCAAAGTAAATAAAAATTTAGACTTTGACTTTCTAAGGTTACAAGGACATTGCCGAACACTTTCAAGATAAATCTTGTCTCTAATTATTATTCAAGTCAGATCTAAAGGATTACTATAGTATCTTTACAAGGTATATTTTAAAATAACATGGTGACTACGATGCGCTTGAGGACTGGATTTTATTTATTTTTTATCCATCATATGTGACTAGGAATGTATATTTATTATTTATTTATTATATACATTACTATAGGAATAATATTTTTTCTTGTTGGCTTTCTTTTTCATTACTTTTCTTGTTCATTGTAACAATTATTATCCTTCTTATTTTGGTTGTAGGGTTCTGAGGTTATAGTTACTCGTATTATATCTCACGTCTCGTTTCTATTATAGTTGTTCTATCTCACGAAGACCGTTTTGCTATGAATGTTGTTAGGCGTGCACATGCACATTATGCACGTGCATGTGCACGTGCAGACGCACACTAAAACAATGTGCATGTGTACGCCTCACACAATCATAGCAAAACGATCTTCGTGATATAGAAGAACTATACTGAAATTATTAACGCATTTTTATTAGGACGTCAGTCTTTTTTTATACCTACGTTTAAAGTTGACAAGAATGTAAGTTTTTAACCGACTTCAAAAAAAGGAGGAGGTTATCATGTCGACGGTATCTTTTTTATTGTGTTTTTTTATTTTTGTTTTTAACATAACTTCACCAGTTATTAACCGATTTCAATCATTCTTTTTTTATTTGAAAGAAAATAGTTTATGTGTTGTCCCATAAAAAAATACAGAGATCTGGCTAGTAGTTTTTTCATCATCCTGAAAAATATCATTTAAAGTCGTATTTAGTGTCAGCGACTTTTTGTAGCTGCGATTCTCACGGCGGTAATCGCAGCGATAGTCGCTGCGTATTTTTGTCGCTGTTAGCCAGCGACAAAATACCCTTTGTCAATCTTGTCAGTGTCATTTCGCGGGCGATTAGTCGCTGAGCTAGTTTTTGTAGCTAGTGGGCGTTTACGTATTGATGTTCTATTCTCGGTGACAAAAATCGCTCAGCGATTAATCGCTCATGGGCGGGAAGCCTTATTGTAGCAAACATGCAGAATATACAAAACAAAACTGTTCTCAAGCGTGAAATCTTTCATAAACAAAATGCTTCAGTTAACTTTCTCCTTTACATTTTACGAGACTAGTAGTAAAAAGACCGATACTTTTACAAGAGTCCTCGTTGTTATTATAGCTTGAGACCAAATAATGCATAATATCGTTTCAGACAAATAGTATGTGAAGAACCGAATATTGACGTTTCAACATTGTTTAAAGTACTACTAAAAATCTGATTTCTCACATAAAACTAAATAATATAATAATTAATAATAATTAAATTTATTTCACCAAAAGATATACATTTCAGTACCTGACCTAATGATAATGCTAGTTACATTTGTAAATGTAGCGTCTTTTGGCGAACTAGGTAAATACCTGTATTTTAGCATACAGCGACTTTTGCCTCGGAGTACCTAATCCGAGGATACAATATTCATTTTTTTTTTGTTTCTGCCAGAGGGTAAATTACATGCTTTTATGATTAACACTTAGCAGTAATAAACAGCAGTTACAAACGTAATTCCTACAGTTAGATTGATCCAACCAATGACGATGACACGTGCTTACCACGAGATTACTTTTGAAAAAAATATTGAATACTAAATAATATACTAGAAAAAATAGGACTCGCACCAGATCATTTTCTCGGACGGGAATCGAACCCGCGACCTTTGGATATCCGGTCCAATGCTCTGACCGCTGAGCTTAGCTCAGCATATAAAATAGCATTGTGAATGCTTAAATCTCAAAATTTTAAAAATATTGAAACTAAAAACATTTTGAATAAAACTTAAACAAGTAAGAGATGATTCTGAAGTCGTTATAAAACAGATAAGTTTTTATAATTCAATTACAGTTTAGTAAGTTAAAATTGAGGAACTCAGTGGCGCAGTGGTATAGCGCCTGGCCGCCCCTTGCGAAAGTCGCTTAGCATGAGATGGGTGACCAAAAATTATCTCGAGCTCCTCCGTGCTTCGGAAGGCACGATAAACTGTTGGCCCCGGTTGCATTTGCAGTCGTTTGCACCCACCAATCCGCATTGGGCCCGCGTGGTGGGTCATGGCCCATCCTCCTTATCCACCCATAAGGAAGGCCTGTGCCCCAGCAGTGGGGACATTAAAAATGGTTGATGGACCAATTAAAATTTTAATATTCTCTTCTGTTATGTTACATATTTGTAAATATCGTTCCTTCTGATAAAGTTGATAAGTTTTTTTACGCTCATTTTTCTTGTCAGCTAAAAGACGTCATAGGGTAGGATAAAAGAATTGACGATTTAAAAATGCTTATTATGTGAGCTTATTTGAATAAATAATTTTTCAATTTCAATTTCAATATGAATTAATGAAATGTCTTTAAATAAGGTTTTCAATCTGGTTAAAGACACTTACCACCTATTTCTAAATCAGAAGTGCAAAGAGCGGCCAAGACGCGAAGACAGCGGTCTATCGGCGCTAATCGCTTCATGAATTATTTAGTTACTCCCGCTTTAGCGGTTAAAAGGAATTCACTATTCGAGATTGTTTCAACGGGACTTTTAATATAAATAGAACTAAGCTTCTAACGGTATTTTGCGGGTTAAAAATTTAGTAGTGCATTTAGGGGTCCGTAATATTATTAGAAGACGATTTGATTATATTAAAAATGCGTTCATCTTAGGATAAGCGAAGCGACACATCACGTTTCGCGTCACGCCAGATATTTAATGGCCGCCAGGGTTGCCAGCTTAGGAACGCACGATTGAGGCTGAGTTCCGAAACCACCCTAACAGCTAGAATTTATGAGAGTAGTTTTAAAATACGTTATGTAGAGCAATGTTATTACAGGTTGCAGTTAGCACCTATCTTTTAGTTAATTGTATAAACGAAACAAAAATAATAATTTGCGATCTCCTATCGGTTTGTTAATGAACACAATTGAAACCTGTGAAACTTATAACTTCTACTCAATTTCAAACAATCATAAAACCTTTTTTTGGTCTCGTTTGATTGGTCTTGACGAGTACTCTGTTGGGGCAAAGTAAAGGGTCTGATGATGGAGCCTTGAGTAGGCCACAGCAACTCTAAAATAAAACCTACTACCCCATCGAGTTTAAGCTGAAGAGTACTCTGTTGGGAAATACTGTCCGGGTCTCATGGAGTCGGAAGAAGGCCACAGGAACTCGGTAATAAAACCATGCAACCCCATCGAGTTAGGGCTCGTTCGTTTCGTCTTGACAAGCACTTCGATAGGAGATGGTGTATTTTTAGTTTTATTTAGTTTTAGCTCGTTGACTAAAAAGCAGAAATAATTTAATATACTGAAAAAACATGATTTATATCAAAACACGTTTTTATATAAAAATATTTTATTATGTATATTAAAACTGACTAAAAAGTATAATTTTTCCCGTACAGATTTTATAACCCTGTACAGAAACGTCAGAAACGTGAGGCGAATTTTGTAATATATGATACACAAAATTTGTATATGATTTTAAGGATGAATAAGTAACTTATATAACAGGTAATAAAACAGTTTATTTATTATAAGTTATAAATTAATAATGTACGCCTTTAGGGTTCCGTACCTCAAAAAGAAAAAAACGGAACCCTTATATAGGATCGCTTTGTTGTCCGTCTGTCTATCCGTCTTTTTTTTTTAGTTAATAAAACCATATACTCAAGTCTAAGTCCCTTGAAACTGTGAAAACATTAAACTTCTAAGTTAACGTAAGATACGGCCGTTTATGCCGCAGAAAACGCATATTTGACACTCTTAAGGGAATCATTATAGGGTACTTCCCGTTGACCTAGAACTATGATATCAGTAATATCGTCTTATACCACAAGTACAGAGAAAAGTTTGAAAACTATGCTTTTGTAATTAAATCATAAATAATATAGTCTTTACTTAAATACCTGTACGGAACCCTCGGTGGGCGAGACCGACTCGCAGTTATCGGGTTTTTTTTTATGCTGCGAGCTTTATTTTAGTTCTACTAAAATGAAAAAATACTCTGTTGGTCTGAAAAAGAGGTGGCAACCCTACTTGGGTCGTACATTTATTCATAAGTTCACCTCTGTTGCTGAATCAAACGAATAAGGACAGTCAGACAACGAGTCGTAGCGGTTTTTTCCTGCTAATCGCCTCATACATAATTTAGTTATTCGAGCTTTGGTGTTACAGGGATTCACTATCTTGAGCTTTAATAAAATGGTGGTTGTATAACGATTTGACGTGTTAGATTCAAAATTAAATGATATACCTACCTACCTTTGAAATTCCATACTCCACACTCACTCACTTTTTTAAAAACAAACCTTTAGTTAATTACACCAACTTATTAATTGTCTCCTAATGGAGTCTGTTATCATATTCATAAAATTATACAATACGATACCTGATTCTTATATCTATGTATAATTAAAGATGGTATTGACCCTATTATGAAAATTTTAACGTGCACTGTAAGTACATACTTCGTTTGACCGTGTCACAGTTCAACCCTTAACCACCTGACGTCGGTCTCAGAGTCCCCGGTGATTTTATTTTTCATATTATTCCGTTATTAGGTACGTGGCGCAACTATGAGTCGATGTACTTTTTTCTCACCCCCACCACTACTTACGGTGCGGTTTGCAGCTCCAGACGTAGGCATAAGTGCGTTTAAAAATTATAGGTAAACATATTTTGTGTGCGGTCCCTGTGTCCGGCGTCTGGTTGTTACGTTACTTTTATTCAAGTGTACTGTTTTGTCTTAGTAGGCCTATAATGGCTGAATCAGGATCTGGATCTGAGCCTTAGTATACCAGAACTTCCAAAGACATAGGGACGCAGAAGATGCATCTAGTGGGTCATATTATTGAAGGCAAGTGTCAGTCCGATTCAAAAGTAGAAGACGAGGAGCCTGAGTCTCAACTTCCTGAAAATGAAAACACTGTGCCACCCGTGGAAGATTCATCTACTGAAGATAATTTATGATACCTATATGTTTCATTTGTTTAGATTATTCTATCAAAATTATCGTAAATAAGTAAAACTACAAAGTTATAGTGATATTTCCTACTCAGATCTCAGATTTTCAAATTCTCATTTTTTCCTGTATGTATAAGTGTTGATATTTTTATAAGCTATTACATACTTTTGCTTAGTTTAAAAACTTTTCACGAATGAAAATATAATTAAACTACAGATATGACTTTTATTTATTGTTATAATCTAATATAATATTAAATATGGTAAATACGAAAGCGGTCTCCAGGACCGACGCCAGGTGGTAGTGCAACTGAAAAATACGTTAGGTGGCTAAGGGTTAATTAAGCCGGAGGATATTTCTACAGATAATCTATGACTATTGTTTTATTCTTTTGTAAAGTCTCCATACACCTGCGTCATGTTTCGTCTTTATAAAGTACTTTGATTGTACTAAATAATATACTACAAAGAAATGACTAGTCACCAGGATTATCTCAGGCGGGAATCGAACCCACGACCTCTAGAAGTCCGTTCCAATGCTCTTTGATAATGTAATTTAAAGGATTAGAGAATGATTGGAAAGTTTCTTGCTAATCATTTTTGTGTCTAGCATTTGAATGTAGAATGTATTGTAAAATACTATTTCTCAGTAGTAGCACGCCTGTTTCCTCACAGCATCCCGGATAGAGGTTTCTGTTTTGCGTCTGTTTTCTTTAATTCATGACTTTTCTTTTTCCAGTTCAAAGAGTGCAGACTGAGAGGCGACGGGTTACAATTTTCTACGCTTCTGTTGTAATGGATTTCTGTTGGAAAATTTTCTCCTCCATTGCTTGTGGGTAATTTCTTTAAGTGATTGTTTAAAGCAACACCAAATGTTAATCACCGCATATTGATATGTCGATGTAGTGTGAAGGAATTTGACTCTTGACGGTAACTGCATGGTACTGTGGAGACCTTTGCTAGGTCTCCCTATTAAATTAAACAGTTGATAGGATAAAACCGAATTAATTGTATTTCACTTTATCTTTTATAATATTCCCTATTGATCTCGCATGACATGGCTCGATGCCGGTCCCAATTAGACTCTGTCAAAAACTACATCGCAAGCCTTCTTTCTTAATTTACTTTTCAAATAATCATTTCTATTCTAAAAAGGCTTGCCTACTTACAGAGTAAACATTTATTATCAGCTAATCACAGCCTACAAATTAACTATCCTTACAGTACACAACCATATCTCATATGTCTATTTTAATAGCCGGGACCAACAACGGCTTAACGCGCCTTCTGAAGCAGGGAGGAGCTCAAGAAAATACAGTTTTGGTCACCCATCCAATGACTAACCTCTGCGAAATCTCAGGGCGATGCGCTTACCTATTTTGGACATTTTCGGTCACAAATGTCTCCTCATGGTGAGGAATTCGGCAATGACACTGACGAGTACCTAAGTAAAAAATGTACCTATTTGATTTACCGTATGAAAATAAGTACTTTATTTAGGGCTGATTTTTCAATGCCTAGATAAAATTTACTCGCTTGATGACGTGATATGCCTTCAAATTGAAAATGTTTGTCCTCCGCTTGTCTGTCAAATGTACTTAACTGTCATTTGATTTTTGTTTAATAATTTAACTGACTAATATTTGTTATCCGAGGATTGAAAAATCAGCCCTTAGTTTACTTTGCTACTTACCACACAGGAATCATTGGGTCGAAACCCATTCAGTACCCTCGAAAATAACTTTGTTAAATTTTGCCAAAACCAATAGTTTAGGGTTATTTTAAAGTTTTGAAACAATTTAAGCTGACGCTCATTGTTTGACTACTTTTGTGGTGAAAGCCCTTGCGGATGCTTTGAAGAGTTTGTGATTAACAGTAAAAGTTTCGCAAAATTTTTTTTTAAGCTCAAGTATGTAAATAAGTTTTTTTAAATTTGAGATTTTAGCATTCACAATGCAATTTTTATATAATACTAAATAATATACTAGAAAAAATATGACTCGCACCAGATCATATTCTCGAACGGGAATCGAACCCGACACCCAAAGATCGCATCTACGTATTTTCACAAAATCGAATATACTTTTTTGGGCATATTAAATATTTTGGGTATAAACAGGCTTATAACTTTAAAATACATAATATTTTACATAAAAATATGTTGTTAACGAAAAAGAAATGCTTTTGAAATTACAAAATTTTTATACATTCATGTTGTTATGCATGCATTCCACCAAAGATATAGGAAGTGTGTGACCAACAAATGTTAAATTAAGATTAGGAAGGGTTTTTGATTATTTCGCGTTTTATCTACATCGACAGTAAATGAACGAAATAAAAAACACTCATAAAAATACACTTTTTATTCCAATTTCATGCACATCTACAGTTATGTTTCTATCATAACACTGTGATAACATCGTGCTATTAATTGTCAAACTATCCAGTCTGCGAGCGCAAAATAGAGAGAGGACATTAATAAGCATTGTACTACGCACGCTAGAGCAACGCACACAGCTCTTAGGCTTTCCGCTCACGAGCGATTAATCGCTTAGCGATTTTTTGCCGCCAAGTAAAGTAAAGTAAAAGTAAAAAGTAAAAAATTGCTTTATTCAAATAAACTTAGTAATTAAGCGCTTTTGAATCGTCTATATTTTTCTACCACCTGTTCCAGACTTTTTTAACTGACAAGAAGAACAGGCGCAAGAAACTTATCAGCTTTAACAGAAATAAGTAACGATATTTACAAACTTAAATATATCGTTACCAAATACAAAAAAATACAACAGGTTATTAACAATAAAGTACTTACTAGCGAGTTATTGTGTTACATCATTTCCACGCATTCCGGTCTTTCAAATAATCGTCTACTTTATAATAACCTTTACCCATGAGCGTCTTTTTGACATGATTTTTAAATTCATGCAAAGGTAGATCAATCACTTGTTGTGGAACTTTATTAAACAAGGTTATGCGTTTCCCCATAAATGAACCTCTAGTTTTTGCAAGCCTAAATCTTGGAACGGCAAGTTTATCTTTATTCCTTGTATTAATATGGTGATTATCGCTGTTCTTAGCAAATGAATCATATTGTTTCCTTACACATAGTAAATTTTCATATATGTATTGGCCAGCCAAAGTTAGTATATTTATTTCTTTAAACAAGAATAGAACATACAAAGTTCAATACGTAAACGCCCACAAGCTACAAAAAGTGGCTGAGCGTCTAATCACCCGCGAAATGACACTGACAATAGTGACAAAGGGTTTACTTAGCCAGCGACATAAACGACGCGATTAACGCTGCGATAATCGCAGCTACAAAAAGTCGCTCGTGGGCGCTGACTGACGCTAACCGACACCACATCGATACGATCAAATTCAAGCGCCTGATGTCGTCGCTCGGTGAGAGCTGTCTATGTGTTGCATTGCTCGAGCGCGCGTAGCACTAAGTTTGACTTCTGTCCTCTCTCTACTTTGTGCTGCGACCAAAATATCCGTACAAAACTTATACAGACTGCTGCAACGTATCATTTGAATTAATTATATTATTGCTATGTGTTTACAAATATGTTAAAAAACAACCTAAACGAATTAACTATATTGGTAAATTATTTCGACATTTCTTACAAAAGATAATTTTACGTTTCCCTATCAAGATGTATCGTTGACACGTATTTATGATATTAAAATCGTTTTTATGCTCATCTACTTATTTTTCTAAAGAATTATTAAGTTTTTTTAAGTTGTCTTGCGAGTGGTGAGGTTTATGAGTTTATACCTCTAAGCTTTCAATCACAACAGATTAATAAATTGTCAACTACCGATAAAAGGAAAGTTCCAAAATTTCACGCAATTATTTAATTTTTATATTTGATAATTTGAAATAATTATTATTGTATGAAATGATCACGTAAAATACCACTTTATAAATTGACCAAAATTTGTACACTGAAATATCAGATGAATATGAAGAAGAGACTTTTATATATGAAACATCAATTTTACCATATTCTTACAAACAAATAATTTATGATAACGATCAGGAATCAAATCCCATTTGTATTATGATCGTTCCTACTGTTTTACAAATTAAATCAGGTCATAAAGTGACACACATGAAAACAGCACACACAGCGCCAAACAATATTTCTGCTGCTTTGCGTCAGAAACAGAGTCCATGTTATTTAAAACTCTCTCCGAACTTCAATTCCGGCGCTGCGGTGTTATTACTTCCATATTCATGGACTGTAGCCATGCCTGGGGATATTATTTCCCGTGAATTAATTCTAAACGACCCCATTATTTATAGAGCTTGCGGAATGATGCTTGATAACAAATGAAGATCTCCTTTATAGTTAGTTCGAAACAGATGACTCATCAGACCAAAACAAGTACGATCAAACGAAATGATACATTAAGCTTTTGAGTTTAGGGTTCATTATACCGTTCCTGATTTTACGGTAATGGAATCTTGTTTAAAGACAGTGTACCCTTCCATTTGTCAGAGACAATGGTGAGGGATAGGCTCTAACATAAAGCACTAAAATATTCATTAGTTAGGTTAATGATAGCATCGATAATGGAACCAACGTTTCTGCCATAAGATATTAACGGACGTACCCAATTACCTATATTCAGTAAGAGATAGGTCTAATTTGATTTAGTACTAGGCAACTGTTCTTATTTCCCACCGTAAAACAGAAATATCGAGGAACCAAACTTTACTAGGCCAGTATGTTAAAGTTTATTAGTAACTATAATTGATGTTTCTTAACATTAATCTTGCCATGAGGTCGCATCTCATTTTAACATAAATAAAAAGTTATTAATAAAAAGTTTTATACACCTCATACTATGGTAATACTATTAAAGTCTTTGAAAAACAAACGTTTTATGAACCCTATTGTCATTGTCAAATTAATATTAGGCAGGCTTTCAAAATCCATTTAGCGCATTTAAAATTATGATGCCGTAATTAAATTAACAAGTAAAGACCAAAGAGATGGTAAGCCCTCACTGACAAATGCCTTTCATTTTAATAATCCCTCGGGAACACTTTATAATGCCTCATAATGATTTTGACATTATGCTTCAAATTATTTCATCAGTCTGGAGTTTGAGATTTAGATATTCAATGCTAGCGGCCGCCCGCGACTTCGTCTCTGTGGACAGTTATTTTTCAATCCCTCAGGAATAGTTCTTACTTTACATATGAAAGGTACCTGATGTCCTTTTCTGTACCAATGGCAAAGTGTATGCAAAATTTCAAGGTGATCAGTTGAGTAGTAACAAACAGACAAACTCACTTTAGCATTTAAATATTAGTAAAATTAAAAGAACGAATTTGAATGTACAAAGTTGCCTCCCATTATTTCTAATTATTTTTATTTTTATTCTAACTCCAGACAAAGACTAAAAAAATTCGAAGAATTTTGATAGAAAATCTTGTAGAGTAATCTTATTTGGGTAACAGAATTAATAAATTACTGTAATGTATCTTTCAACTGTTTCACAGCGTTTTATCTCTTTGAAATAGCTTGAGTGCCTTCAGGTAACTGAAATAAACACACACTTGAAGATATATATACTTATATAGTGTCTGCCTTATCATAATGGAAAGCACCTTACTGTCAAAACCCACCTAAGCAGTTGAAGACGAGTTACTTTATAAATAGTTTAGGTTTAACTTTTAATAAAAATAGGAATGCGGACGCAAATATCTAAATCTCAATATTTTTTTGATTATCAATAAATACGTGTGAATGAAACATCACTGTCTTTTATTAGGGAGGTACCCTGATATCGATTTACATAATTTACTTAAAAACCACTACTTAATTCCCTAAGGAAAAGTTTTTAATAAAATCTAATATTTACAGTATATTTACAACTTTAATATACACTAAGTATATTATAAGAAGAATTAAAGTCTATCCAAAGATCATTAAACAATTAATTGTAAATTCGACACAGTTTGATCGAGGATAACATAAACATAATATTGTATACACATATTATGACCTGACATAACTCAACTTATATATTTACTTTTTTTTAAATAGCTTCAGAATTACGAAAGTTAACAACATACAAATATACCTTCAGCCATTGAAGTTCAAGTTAATTTTGGAGCATCTTCCTTCATACACTATTGACAAACTTAGGGCTGATTTTTCAATCCTCAGATAACAGATATCAGTCAATTAAATTATTACCCGAATAAATAAATAAATAATAAATAAATGCTTGGACGATTTCACACAGCACTATCTAGCCCCAAACTAAGCAAAACTTGTAATGGGTGCTAGAAAACTGATATACTACTTATATACTTTTTTTAACACAGTAACACCCAGACCCGACACAGAATAAATCATTATTTCAATTTCTGCCCGGCCGGGAATTAAACCCGGGACCTCTAGCGTGGTAAACCGGCATGTTAACCACTGCACCACGCAGGTCGTCGAATAAAATAAAAGTAATTAAAAAAAAATTACTAACAAACTTATGACAAACATTTTGCATTTGGCAGTATAATACGTTGTCAAACGAATAAAGTTTTATCTGGGCATTGAAAAATCAGCCCTTAATGAAGCTATATTGTGTACAACTTTATTAATATTGTGTACAACTTTCTTAAATCAAAATTAAGTTAACACAAGACACGTAAAATGGGCCAACTGTTTGTATGTACGTCAAGTTTGTTTTACTCAAGCGCACTACAGGTTTGTTTGTTAACAACCGCTAACAAGGTTATAAATTAATGTTGATTCAACTGTTTTGTTTACAAATGTCAATATCAAACAATCAAATTGCTAATTTTAAGTGAATTTGATTAAAGTTTTTCAGGAATGTAGAGGTATGTATTGTGTATCTCAATTGATAAGAAAAACAAATGTTTATTAACAGCAACGAATAATCTAAGAGTTCATTATACACAAAAATGTAAATAAAAATTAACTAAGGACTAGAAATGTTTTTTTATGTGCACGTCGACTTATAATATTATTTTTATAACAATACTGAAATAATAATGTGTATACATAAGTACATAAGTAACTTACGCAAGTTGTGCAAAAGCATATAAATTAAATAACAATTTTAACACACTGTGAAAAAGTTAAACTAGTTTTGACTAGAAAAATATCAGTTAATGATTATCATTTGTATGTTAAAGTGATGCGCAGTAAACACCTCTCGAATGCTAGTCAAACAATGGGGTTCGTTACTAGGTAATAAACATGCAATTTCCACGTCAATCACATTAACTTGTGTGGTTAATAAATGCTTCAATAACAGACGTGTCAAACTGGCATTCGAGAGTGGAATCACGAAAAACTGTACATGTATGTATAGTAACTACTTAAATTCAGTCGCTTTATCACTTTATTAGCGTCTAAACTGCCCTGTTCACGAATTATCGTCACGGCGTCGCCGTCAGATGTCGTTGGCGTCGCCTACATAACCCTCGTCAGGACTTTCTGAACATATGTCAGACGCGCATTTAGCGTTTGACACTTGGGGCAGGGGCTTCAGAACATTTTCTGTCCCCTCGCCCGGCACGCGAGCGTCCGTCGTCTGAGTGTCCACACAACGAGTTTCCACTTGGTAACACCTGCCAGGGGCCTCCGCTACCCCCATCGGAACCATCACCGCACATGTGCCTTTAGGGTTCACCCACGAACTGCACGCGTCGGTGGGCGCGCAGCACTGCACCGGCTCCGTCTTATAACCCTCCGGCGGGGACGGAACCAACTCCTCATTATAATACACTGTTCCATTTCCCACAAACGCTATCTGCCTGTTCCTCGGAACGGGATAACCCTCCAACGTCCGCCTCACGTTTGTAGCGCTAAATACCTCAAAATTAGCACAAGGCGGGGGCGTTGTGTTAAATTCCGTATCTTTAGCGAATTTGCAGACGAGTTTTTGTCCCTTAGCTCTATTATGAGGCAGAGTTTGATAGAAAGGCCCGACCACTGAATAATTAGACATAATGGGAGGCCGGCAAGGGTGCTTCGGTAGGCCGTAATCATAAGGATAGCCGTCACTGTCTAAAAAGCAGCCGGGATTTAAATGTACGTCTGCTGAGTGTTGGTACATGTTATTGATTGTGTTTTGCGGGATGTTTACATTGTTCAAATTCTGCTGATCTTGCCACGTGACTTGCCGCGGCATTGTCGGCGCTGTGAATGCGGTTTCCTCTTCAAACCCATCGCCACTCGCTGTTTGCGTTTTGTACACAGAGAGCACCGTGTTCTCATTTTGTGCATTGTTAGCTACTGTTTCCGCATCGCTAATTAGGTCAGGATTCCTGTCGACGAAACCTTTTATGTTATTGCTTTGATACACATCGCTGGTTTCGTAATCACGGTTTGTTTGTTGCACAGTGTAATGTAGTGCGTGGTGCGAATGTGCGTTCACTATTAAGCTGCCATTGTTTTTGGGCAAAGTTCCGTTACTTCTACTAGACGGCAGTATTTGATTGCACAAGGCGACATCCTTCCCACTTTCTTTTTTCTTCCTACTCCTAGTATCTGTCTTGAACTTGAGTAATACTACGGCTATTATGGCTATCAGTAACACTATAATTAGAAACACGACTGTAACTATCACAACTAAGTGCCTCTGCGGGAACGTCACAACAATTACTACCGGTTCCTCTTTAACTATAATCCGGAGCGTGTAATTAGCAGTCGACCTCCCCGCCGGGTTCTCCGCCACGCACGAATACGTTCCGTTGTCATCGTTAGCGATGTTAAATATGTACAGTTCACTCTTTTTGTCTGTCACGCCATTTTCAACGTAATACACGTCCCTTGGCTCTGATGACATCATTGTGTAATTATGTATGACTTGACCTTGGTACAGCCATGTTATTCTTGCCTCAGGAATTGCTTTAACCAAGCACTCCAGCGTAACGTTACTCCCAGCGTTTGTTTCTAAAAATACGGACGTAGTCGGTGTCATTTTTGGCAAACAAGCCAATTCCGTTTCAGCTACACTCGTTATTACCCGTTTTTTCAACCGCTCCGGAAGCGAACAAATCGGTTCGATAGTGTGGGGCATATTGAAATTCAACAACCAACTATGCAAATCCCTTAAATGGCAATCGCAATTCCAATAATTATTTTCCAAGTCGATACCGCGCAGCGTGTCGGGGAATAAATTTTCACCTTGAATATTTGACAGTCGATTACCATTCAATCTCAACCATTCTAAATGGTTCAACCCGGAGAACGCTTCCCTCTCTATGATTTCAATTTTGCAGTCGCTCAGTTCTAATGTATTCAAATATGATAGATGTTGGAAACAGTGTGTTTTTATGCTTGTTATGGGGTTATTGTTCAAAGTAAGTCGCATGAGTGAAGGAAAATATATAAAATTCGTGGAAGGAATCACCGTGAGGTAATTGTTGGAGAGATCCAACTCGACTAGGTTCGCCAGACCTTTGAAGGCGTGGCTATCGATTTTCTGTAATCTACATCTCTGTAGATAAATCTTTTGTAAGTCGAGCAACCCGAGCTTATGGAAAGTTTCCTTTTGTAACACTTGGAGGTCGTTGCCCGCGAAATCTAGGACTTGCGTCTCAGAGTCTAACGAGTTGGGGATTGTTTTGAGTTCTTTGTCAGAGCATTCGACGTATCTTTTGCCGTTCTTCCACTTGCATACGCAGGAGGAAGGGCACGCGATGGCCGGGACGAGTATGCACGTCGTGCACAAGGCTATCAGCCTCACGTGCAGACTCCTTTTGATTCTCATATTGCCTCAAGGCACCAGTGCTCTACTGTATACGGCAAACATTATCTGAAACAATAGAAAATAGGAATTAATTATTTGATTGGAACAAGTGTAGACGTGGTGCGTGGAGTTTTTTTTTATAACCCTATCGTCATATGATTCGTTTAACACGACATGTCCGTCGCTTATTTTACATTTGTCTGCGGGGACTTATTTTAACAATCTTTTCAATACAGTTGTTTGAAAATTTGTGCTTTTGACACATAGCTGTATTGAAAAGATTGACAGTACAGCGAGCGAAAAGTTGATTTTACCGCACGCCGTGCGTTTTTGTTTACGGTTTAGTACAGCGTGCGGAAAGTTGATTTTATTTTTAGTTTTTTATTTTATATTACAATTTCAGTAGATACCTATATTTTTTTCTCGCAAATGTATTGAAAAACGTCATATGATACACGATTGTTAAGGTTTTTTAAAATTCATAACGATTATAAAACGTCAACTTGTTTTAAAATACCTCCTTACCAACCTTGTATCATAAACTACTATTAATTCTTCTTTCATAAAAGTTATTATGATGGTTTGCAGACCAGTTAAATTCTTTTTGAAGCGTGAGTTGACACGGACCTGAAAAAAGAAGGTCCTACAATTTTGTTTGTTTTACATGACCTACACTCACATAAATACACCTGGAAAGAAAAGACCGGTGTATTTGTGTGAGTGTAGGTCATTGTACAACATACGAAATTGTAGGACCTTGCATACTTCGCTTCTTTTTAGTGTGATATTACGTCCGTCTTTTTTTCAGGTGCGTGTGAGTTGAAGGAAGTGTTAAGACAAAAAAAGTTAGTTAAGACAGTGAGTGTGACCTTTGATGAAGCTGTTCGCTTTTATATCGAAACAAAGTGTTTGGCTTGGTGCATTAAGCAACTCTTATTTTGTTCAATTTTGGCCGGAAAGTGAGTTACATAATGTATACTGTGCTGTTGCATTATTTATAGGCATCGAGCGGCAGACCCCACTTTCTGTGGTTATTTGTTAAAGCTGAGTTTGTGTCCGGGATCCTTTTGTATCTTTTATCAAAAAGAGACCACAATATACTATTGAATTATGAATGACATCTTTAGTATACCCAAGAGAAAGTTTATGGCAACAAGATCCTGATAAGAATAATTCTAACCGTAATTCAGATTGTTTGATAAATAAAATTCAGTTTGAACGTTTATGAAAAATAAAACGAACTGAATAATCTAAGTTAACGTTTTCTGAATTTCGATTAGAATTAAGTTTCTGGGGAATTTGGTTAAGCGTCACCACCCACGAACGATTAATCGCTGAGCGATTTTTGTCGCCGAGAATAGAACAAACAGAGTTCAATACGTAAACGCCCACGGGCTACAAAAAGCAGCTCAGTGACTAATCGCCCGTCAAATGACACTGACAAGAGTAACAAAGGGTTTACTTAGCCAGCGACAAAAAAATGCCGCGATAATCGCAGCTACATAACATGGGCAGGAAGCCTAAAGCTTTTATAACATTTCATTCTCATAAATATGGTACTGTAGCAAATAGTAAAAAAAACAACTTTATTGCTTCTATGTATTTATGATAATCGATTAATTATTAAACATCTGACCCTCGATTGGGAGCGAATATATATTTTAGCCTTACATATACCAGAACCGAGGTAATCCTTAAGGACCCCTGGGATATAAAGTTCTCCAGATAGATTTATGTGTAATGGAATAGTTTATAATTTATACTTATTTTCTACAAAGTTATTGGCTAAACTGAATCGTTAATGTTTTGTTAGTTTGTTCGATTTTTTGGAACATTAATTTTAGTAGCTGAAACACTTGTGTTATTGAAATCAGATTCAACTGCGGTACTCGAGAAAATATTTTCTCTGTCTATATTTTTATATAGAAAACTTGGTTTCTAAATTCACACAGATGTGTATCAAACCCGGGACCTTAGAGAGGGCGAAACCATAAAAAGAAAACCGGTGTACAAACCACTTGAGGTCGTCGAGTATAAGTATTAAGAATGCGATTATATCCAAATGAAAACTACTTTCATCTTTTGCTTTTTTAAATATTATTCTGACGTATTGACACGAATGCATAAGTCGCATGACTTATTAAAAAACCTTTTAACTTTTTGAAAATCGACCAAAAGTTTAAACATTGAGAATTTCTGTAGGAACGTACATACAACTTTTTTTAAATGGCTTTTTTTGTGATGAAAATGAACGTTTAAAATCACAATAAAATCGAGGTCCCGGATAGCAGTGGGATGTGTAAGCAATCTGCGAGGGTCCTGAGGGAACTCGCCTGTTATAAAAGTTCCATTTATGGCTTAGCTGTGTATGACGTGCTATGCATGTGAATGGGAACCTTAACGTATGAAATTGATTTTTATTTCAAAAGTATGATTATATTTATAGAATGGGTTAAGTGTTTCCTGGATAAGATACAGCAGATTAATTCATAATATAAACTTAAAGCAAAATTGAGGAAAATAAGGAAAAGATTAAAGATGTTTATCCATAAGATGATTATCTAAACTCAGATTCAAATGTATTCCAGAAAAGATTACCTCTCATTAAATACACCAGAATTCAAAGACTTTGTTAGAGTTGTCGCAAATAATATTAATAAATAAATTAATCGTCATTAAAATTTAAAATCGATTTAAAAACACTTTAATAGCTACGTACCTATTTACTCGCTACGAAATGCTACGAACTACGAGAACACGCTACGCCGTAGAAGAAGATAAACTATTAATAAAGTCTTGTTCAAAATACACACGCACGCGTACTACAGAAATAGCGAATTCAATATTGTTACTATTTCAATTTCATGTGTGCTTCTATGAATTCATTTCAACCTATCACTGATATATCTATGACTGAAATATCTACACTACACAAAGCTTGTACATATTAACTTTAGCTGTGTACATACGAGTAGGTAGTGTATATTGTTCACGTCACTCCCACATCCTTTTCATGCTATTATTTATAGCACAATTAGTGATAGCTTTATATTATTATAACCTTACCTATAAGCTTAACAAGTAAGTCTTGTGGAATACTTACTCACTGTCAAAATAAATATTGATTATAAGTACTACACAAAGCCAATCTTATTTTTTATGGTACAACTACACTTACACGGCTCTGTAATCAATGTAGTGCCAAAGTTTAAATATCTGGGCCATATAGTCACGGAGTCACTACGGGATGACGAGGACATATACCGTCAAAGGCGCGCGCTTGCTATGGGGCTAACATGCTCGCACGGCGGTTCGCACGCTGTTTTCGAAATGTTAAATTGACCCTGTTCAGGGCATACTGCCAGGGGCTGCCATCTTTGGTACTCGTTCACGCAACACTCTTACCACACTTTAAGAATACAGTACAACAACGCGTTTAAAGGCTTGATGGGCCTGGCCTCGAGTATGTTTGCCGTGTACAGGATTAATGATTTTTTCGCGGTAATGAGGAATGCGAGGGCTAGCTTTGAAAAACGTGCAAGTGCAACACGGAATAAGATAATAAGAAATAGTCATACACTGTCCAGTGTATGACTATTTCTATATTTATGACGAGCATTTTAATGTAATAATATATAATTTTTTACGTTTAATTTAATGTAATGTTTAATTTAAATGAATGTAATGTTTTTTAAAACTATGAATGAAAATAAATGCATTTTATTTTATTTTATTTATTTAAAAACATCAAAAAAAATGATTTTCTTTATTAGTCTACGAGTTTCTTGGTTAAATAGGTATGTGAAGCCTTTCAGATTACAAAATAATCGGTTTTATTTTATAACGCATACATAGATTTCTTTGTTAACTAGATCAAATAATCTACACAGGTATAGAAAAAATAGTTGTATGCAAAATCCGTCGCATGACAATACTCGATTTTGCAATGTAAGCTCGGCACACTCAGCCTTCAGAACAATGGTGCAGTTTTTGCGGACGTGGCGAGACCACGTTTCATATTCACGCTGCTGCCGCCTGGAGGACTCTTGCGAAGTTTGTTTTGGCTTAGCTATGGTTCCTACTACCTGATTTGTAGCCGTTTTAAAATTATTTTAATGCGGTTTTGATGTAATGATAGATAAAATTATTTACTTAAATATACAGATAAAGAATAATTATCCAAAGTATTTTGATGAGTGATCTTCAAGTGTAATGAAATTAATTAATTTCTAAAGTTTAAATTATTGCAAAGAGAAATACAAACTCTGCGCGAACCATACTTCCTCGAGTGAAGTTGTCGCTGCCGTACGTGATTTTAATTCCATTTTTAAATGTTTCATTGTCGCCAGCCGCGCTGTAAGCACGCGGCAGCAATTCGAAATTCGAATCGCATTTTGTCTGTGGCGCACCCGCTGCTGTCACTGGCGTGAAAAAGTATGGCTGCTCTGATGCGCGCCTCTCGGTTATAATTTGATTTGTAATAATATGTTTGTGTTCTAATTATTAATACACTAAGTACATTATTATTAAGTGAAAATTGTGTGAAAATGGGAAGAAGAGAGGCTTTTTGGTGTTCAATCAACTTATTTTTTGGACGTTCTAGTGTGGTTTGTGTAGTGAATTACTCACATAGCAAACATGGTTGGTGGTCATTGGTGTTCATCAATCATTTCTTCCAATTCAGGTAAGTGTTTGTTCAGATTTTTTAACTTTAGGTCTAGATTTACACGGCTTTGTACTGCAACTGTATTTTTATATAGGTACGTATTCAAATTGGCGGTGTAATTTTTGATATAGACAAAGTTTGTTTTTATTGTTTTCTACACACGTTGTTAAACAACGTATGTGTACGGTTCTTATACAATGTAAGCATGCGTTACAACTTTTTCGATACGACAACGTGTTTTCAAAACATGCAGTAAAATGCTTTGTTAAGTCAGTAAAAGCTATTGTTATATTCTTGTAATCTTTAAATTCGTGTTTGTTTGTTTATAAGAGATGGATAAAGTTTACTAATTACACTCTGTTAGTTACTAAGAGGGTTTGAGTGAAAACTAAACCCATAATGATATATTTGAATACCCTTTTGATGCGTAGTGGAATTAATAGGGATTAAAGCTATTGAACTGCGAATAAACTTTATCGTACACAACTATTAAAGTTTCCCAATCTGGCTTCTGCTAATGTTAACGTAACAATCGTGTCTCAACGGTGTTTCAATCGTATTTTGTTGTTTTTTTAAATTTTGAGATTTTAGCATTTCGCAATGCTATTTTTATATAATACCACTAGAAAAAATACGACTCGCACCAGATCATGTTCTCGGACGGGAATCGAACCCGCGATTGACTCGGTAGCTCAGCGGTCAGAGCATTGGACCGGATATTCAAAGGTCGCGGGTTCGATTCCCGTCCGAGAACATGATCTGGTGCGAGTCGTATTTTTTCTAGTATATTATTTGGTATTGTATTTTGTTGTGTTTTATCGCAGAATTAATAATAGTACTGACGTACAGAACGCCACGTGAAAAACGGAAATGGACCAAAGTGGTTGACATTGGGTACCGCGTCGCAAATCTAAAATGGGCTTAGGCCATGTGTGTCGCCGAAGCGATGACAGATGGAGCAGATGGTGCGTTTTTGTCTGGAGACCTCGCACTAAAAGAAACGCAGGTAGACCACCAGCCAGATGGTCTGACGACATGTGAACAGCCGCAGGACCGTTTTGGCCTAGACAAACAGAGAACAGGGCTGCTTGGAGGAAAAGTGGAGAGGCGTATGCTGAACGGTGGGCGGATATGCTCTGAAGAAGAAGAAGAGACATAACGCCATTCCCACCCTCCCACCGATCGGCGATACCGCAGATTGATTGAAGAGGAGAAAATTGTATCCATGGATCCACCGGTGGAGCCTGGCGGTGGGTCCAAATGGACGGAGGGGCTCGATTCGACAGTTGCAAAGTTTACTTTTGTAATATGACAGTTGATACAGACAATATGATAATGACGTAAAGGTTTTCACAACAATTAGCTGCGAATGTTTAAAAAATGTAAGTGCCTAATCTAATCAATCTCAGGTAGGTAACCTAGAATACTACACCCACACATACGCAGTGTGTACATACGTCATTCAGTTTATATTGTAATAGAAGTAGGAGATATACGAGACGTTTATATGGAGTGTCTGGGATGTGATTTTATGTCGAAAAGCAATACCATTGAAACACTATTGAGATACGATTGTTTCGTAAAAACATAATCGAAGCTGTGTCTATTACATTTTTGTAATTTTAGACCGTTTTATTAGTTTCTTAAAAAACTATTAAAGAACTTGTGTCACTTTCAGATATTAAATTCTAAGTTAATGCGTACTAGGCCGGTGTAAATCCGTTATTGGCAGTAAGCAAAACTTGTAAGATTATAATTACCTACTGTTAACTTTTAAGTGCTGTGGATTTTGTGACAATAAATAAATAAAATAAATAAATAGGCCATTGGACGGTATTAAATTTTGGCACGCGACCTTGTGAAAATTATAAGTAAATAGAATTAGATCATTTATTTTTTTATTGTGAACAATAATAGGCTCCACTATATACACATTTTACTTAAGTGATATTTTGTGCTTTCAGTTTTCTTTTATTAGGGATTTATTACAATTGGATAAGATTTTATCTAACTTTTCCATTATACGTCTAATATTAATTAATTTGTAATAAGAAATTCTCAAAAATACATTCCGTCGCCCAACGTGATGTTACACAATCACACTGTAGGTCACTGTATACGTAATGTGTTTTTCCCTGACGGAACGGGACGGGGACGGAATGGGGTGATTTCTTGACATCGTTGCATATAATAATATTATAGTAACAAAATATATGCGACGAGAACACGGTCGGGACGGGGCGTGGACGGTACGTGGACGGTACGTGGAAAATAACCATGCAAACAATTCATGCAAATCTATTTTGTCATATGAAATGGCTCTTAAATTTTACATGACATAACATGATATAGTTTTTAATTTCATTAGATTTAATAATATCAATTATATTGGTTTTTAACCCCCGACGCAAAAAGAGGGTGTTATAAGTTTTGCATATGTGTGTGTTCGTGTGTTCTAAGGCAACGTAACTCCCAAAGTAATGGATCGATTTTGATGCTTTTCTGTTCTTTTTTTTAAAGCTGGCCTGATCGAGATTGTTCTTAGCTATAATTTATGAAGATCATCAGTTAATTTCCTAATTGATGAGCTGATGATCTTTACGGCTGACCAGATCTTTATAAATTATAGCTAAGAATCATCTCGATAACGCCAGATTAAAAAAAACGCGTCAAAATTGTTTATTCGTTTGGGAGTTGTGTTGCGATGCCACAAACAGACACAGTCACAGTCTTATCAACTTTCACAAACCGATTTATTTCAAATTTGATGTGTATTGTTACGTCAGTGGTGTTTCTAAGACATGGAAAACATGAGCTGATGCTACAGTATCAGGTATTCTGCGGGATACCCAACTCCTCAGCAACTTACAATAGATACAGCATGATTGGGCTCATTAAAATGGTCTCAATGAGTAGGTATTGGTATTGGTGGTGGGTGATGGGCACTTTTCTCCGCATTTAAACCAATTTGGTCCGTTTTGCGTGAAACCTCATAGCATCGGTATGGCTAATCGAGCCATCCCAGCTCCTTCCAGAAGCGCAGAAGCCTCCTGGGGCGTTCACAGGCTTCTAGGAGCGACCTCACCTCTGTGAGGATTTCTGCCCGTTGTGTGGCCAGCCCCACGCATTCCAGGATCACGTGGGCGGCTGTTTCCTCTGCTTCCAGGCATCCCCTGCATAGAGGACTGTCTGTCGCATTCATGATGAATAGTTGTCGGTTTAAAGCTAAGTGACCCTCAATGAGTAGGTGTCAGGTAGTGATCGAGGCTCCATGGAGGATTTTATGTGCACCTATTAGAATTAGAGGATTTCGGCTACCAAGATTTACTATTGCAACTTTAAAAGACTTTTGAGATTGCTTATGTATGTGTACCAAGTTTTTCGCTGTAAGATAAACTATCTCGCGCAAATGTATTCAAGTTTAGAATAAAAATATTTAATAAACTTGAATACATTTTTATAAAGTTTCGATAGGGTGAATTTACAGCGCGTATATTATTAAACACCTGAATTAATAATATACGCGCTGTAATCCGTAAAAAGTGTTTTATTTCTAATGAACTGTACGCGCGAAAGTCTTAGAAGTGTATATCTCGCGCAACTTATAACATTACTCAACTTCAAACCTGGGGGCCTACCGGCTAACTTTTCGAACTTCGTCTGCCGAGCTTTAACTTAAAACAGATAGATCGTAGTTTCGTATTGTACTATTTGCCGAAGTTATTTATAAGTTAACGATGTTCATGTGACTTCATGAATTGGGGTTCGCCATTTTGGCCCGATTGGGGCTCGATTTATCTGTTTTAATTTGAAGCCCGGCAGACTTTCCGAAGTTTGTTGCGTTAGCCGGTACGGCCCCTGATGCGACAGCCCTGAAACTATTTAGTTTATTAAAGGCGCAGGCAATTTATTTGGCCGGAGTGCGGTTCTGTTCATCCCTAGATGAGTAATGATACTTCGCGGTTTGGGACCGGACTCGATGTAAAGAATGGACCTGAAGTTTTATAAATAAGCCGTTATAAATAGTGGGTTCTGGTGAACGCGAAGCTTCAAAGCTATATTAAATAAATCAGATTTTGTTGTGCGAGTAAAATACAAAGGAATTTTGGAATAAATAATAATAATTGATTGAAATAATGTTATTACCAATGTAACCATATTCTAGCAAATACATAATTTTATTATTATTATTATACTATTATTTTTGCTTATATTTATATTATTATTATATAACTAGCAGCCGGCCGCGACTTCGTCTGCGTGGACAGTTATTTTTCCATCCCTTGGCAACAGCAGCACTTTTTTTCGAGATGATAAGCATTTATTTCCTTCTCTGTAAGTACCCTTGACAACATGTTCGCAAAATTTCATGATAATCGGTTCAGTAGTTAAAACGTGAAGGCGTAACAAACAAATACACAAACAAACTGACTTTGCGAAGTTTGAAAGTAACAAAAAACCATCGGTAGGGCTATTTATATTTAACTTTAAAACAGCTTAAGACCTTAATCTATTTAGCAAAGTACTTAACCCGTAATTCCATCAAATATTTTTAGTCCTTTATCTAAGGTTTTTCATTTAAATAAAGTTAAGTTAGGAAACACGATAAGCAATGTTCACAAAATTGGATAGGTTAATATTATTATTAATTATTCGACGACCTTCTTGGTCGTTTTTTTCATGTCTGTGTGTGTTGCCACCGTTGTCTCTAATTTTCATATCAAAAGAGCTACAGCCACTTACTTTAGAATCAGATCAATGTATTTTAAGTGATGGTGTCAAATATTTATTTATCTTATTGCTAAAAAAGAGGTCTAATTATTCTGAAAAAAAAAACGATTACTATTTGTAACTAGCATAACCATCAGCCATTTTAATGTCCCCACTGCTGAGGCACAGGCCTTCCTTATGGGTGTATAAGGAGGATGGGCCATAACCCACCACGCGGGCCCAATGCGAATTGGTGGGTGTTAACGACTGCAAATGCAGCCGGAACCAACGGCTTAACGTACCTTCCAAAGCACGGAGAAGCACGAGATAATAATTTTTTGGCCAACCCATGACAGACCCTTGCGAAAGTTGAAGTTATTATTCTTATCTGTATAATAAAACGTTACAACAATACTTTCTCATTCGTAACTGTCCCTACTCCGACGTTCATTCCCCGAGGAACAAAGCTTTCGAAGTAAGGTCTTCGAAGTCCTATATCTGTTCTTTAATCTCAGTCTAAGCTTTCCTAGCGGCGCAATTAATCTCACAGTACTTACCTATAAGTCTAAGGCCACACTATACGTCTAGCTTAGAGATTCGCTATGCGAGTCGCATCGTGACTATCAAGACACCTACAGAAGAAAAACAGAAGACAGAAGTCAAGCTTAGTACTGAGCGCGCTCAATCATCGTACACACACATAGGCCGCTCTCACCGATCGACGACACTGCGTCACGAACTCGAACTCATTTGAGATTCGTCTGAGATTCCGGTTATTTCGTGTCATTGAGAGGTGTCTGTGTGCGTTACTCGAGATCTCGTAGTACTAAGCTTGAATTCCGTCCTGTCTTTATTTTGTGCTAGCAGGGTCAATGCGATAGTATGCAATACATGAGATCACTAGGATCATATACACTTCTAAGACTTTCGCGCGTACAGTTCATTAGAAATAAAACACTTTTTACGGATTACAGCGCGTATATTATTAATTCAGGTGTTGTTTTAGAGATTTAGGATCAGTCACTTAGCGAGTAGCTTGGCTTATAGCAATAAGCGAGGCTCTTCTTTGTAGTATGTCTTAAGCCTAAAGGTATTTGCCTATTACACCGACGCCAACTCCACTTTGATGCGTCTCGTAGTAAAGCAGTCAAATATAGGCATTTTATATATTTCATTAGAAAACTTTAACTGGTACTGGAACCCGGAACCTTAAGAGGAGAGAGATCTTCACCAACTCAAACTAAATAAAAATAAATAAAAAAGGCTTTATTTATCTCATACTAAGAGGTACCTAATTACATAATGTCCATAATGCTTTATCTTAAGTTTAGTATGAGATCTGGCGCACCGAAGAAAGTTTGAAAAAACCTGTGGTACGGGTCACCAGGTCTCACCCCAGGGAAATTATAGTCTACAACAATTACAGAGAAAGTATGAAATACCTGAAATTATAATATTACATGAAAAATAAAAAACTTTTCTATAGTGTTAGTCCTCTCGGTGAGTAAGTGTGTAGATGTAGTATGTTGAGAGGGTGTGAGTGAGTGTACAATTCATATGAGTATTTTTAAAAGTAATATGATAAAATCTGGGAATTACTCGACAATGGACAACAATAATTCAGTCTGATCATAGTTAAGCGAAAGCAGCCAAGTAGTAACCTTCCGTTTACATGCTGTTTTACACAAAGGAAGATTTGACTTGAGGAATTTGTTGACATTGTTATACAAAAATCCCCCTAAAACGCAGAAAAATCGCTGTGTTGTCTTTTTTTTTGGCTCCAAATGTTTGACAAACGTTGGGATTGCGTCTAGAGTTCGAGGCACCATTTGGGTCGTACGTCAATGATGAGTTTTTTTTTTCTTTTATTTTTTTTTTACTTTTTTTTTTGATAAAAATTGTTAACAAACCAATCATATAATATTAAAGGCGTCAATCCAGTCCATGTCAAAAATGAATGCTTGGACCTCAGCTTGGATAATTTTACACAGGCAGCGCCATCTTGCTCCATACTAAGCAAAGCTTGTAATATGGGTGCTAGACAACTGATATACTATTTATATACTTTTTAAATATATACTTATTATACATAGTTACACCCAGACCCGTCGCAGAAATATAATGTAAATGTAAAAATTATCCGCTGTTTAAGTAGTTGGTGAAATTGGGCCTTAATGTGGCAATATCCTATACAATATACTGTTTAAAAATAAAGTTCGTAACAAGCCCGGCATTGTTCTATACAAATCAATAAAAAAAAAACAATTTTTATAGTTTTTCTCAAAATGTCATTGCGTGAATATTGCCGCCTTTGATTTATAAGAATCAAATAGTTAATAGGGAAAAGCTTAATAAGCGGTAACTATCTGATATTTACTAGTGGGAATTTGTATGGTAACTTATAGGTATACGGTAAAATATCTAGGGACGATGTTTGGAGTTCCGTCTAAATTGGTTGTTACATACAAAAGCGTTTTAGTAACCTTTCCCGACTAGGTATTTAATTACTGAAATGATTAAACATCTTTTTTGTCTTATTTACGTTGCACTTTTATTGCAATTCTTACCACAAAAATAAAACATACCTATAATATTGTTGTCGTTTTGAGTTGAGAGTGAAATATTTTTTTTTATTAGTCAGTTTTTTACTATAAAGCTAATGATACTTCAATAGATGCAAAAACAATAATATTAACGAATTGGACTTTGTACTTATATCTATTTTGTGCTTCTATTAGTCAATAATCTCTCTATAAGTCTTCAAATCTTCTTGTTTTGAAGCAAGTATGTTTTTTTAATTATTTTTTTTTATAGAAACAAACAATTATTTAAAAAAATACATATTTGCTTCAAAACAAGAAGATTCTAAACACAAATTAAACTCTTTTTGAGAATACCTTCAAGTTAGTACGAATAACCTAAGTTCTAAGTTAAGATTCCAAATAATTCGATTGTAATTAATCGTGAGGCTCCCTGGCTTAGCAATAATCCCCTCATCTCCGTGTTCCGTCTCGATCGATATGAGGGATAGACACAAGTTATAAGAGAAAGCGGAATATTTTTAACATTGAAAATGTTTATCAGATCGTTTTCGTGGGGAGTGTAATTCGGCTATATTTCCGAAAGTTATAAAGATAAACAAAAGACAGTAGTGCAAAAAGATGCAAACGCTTGCGAAGCATCATATGGTATCAATTTTTTTTAAATCGGTCCGTAATTTTTATTGAAAAATCGAAAATGGTGTAAAAAATGAAAAAAAAACATTTTTATTTTGTAAAAAAATAGATTATTTTAAAACAAAAGCCATTATCGAAAAAGTAAAAAATAAGTCCCAAGGCAGATAGATTGTCTACCGTTTGGAAAAATAAATTTTGGAATCGGTTGAAAACCGTGGGCTGGGCAGGTGCTGCCCTTTTGATTGAATGATTACCAGATGTAAAAAACCTCTAGATATATGACATTGGGCTACATTAAAAAAAACCAGGACCCTCCATCTTTTACAGTCTAGGCTGTAGCTTATATTTATAAAGATTTTATTTCTCGCTGTAGTATCTTTATTATTTTTATTACAAAAAGGTCTTTTTGCGACTACCAATAAAATAGTTATGTTGATAACAATTAAATATTTGCTTTATATGAAATTCATACACACACACACACACACGAACAGATACAGAAAAGTACATGACGACCTCCGTGGTCGAGTGGCTTTGTAAACCGGTTTTCAAGGTGTCGCCATCTCTGAGGTCCCGGGTTCGATCCCCGGTTAGGTCAATTAAGAAAATTAACTTTTCCATATTGGCTCAGGTCTGGGTGTTTGTGATACCACCGTTGTCTCTAATTTCCATAACACAAGTGCTTTAGCTACTTACTTTGGAAACGGAGCAATGTATGTGATGTTGTCAAATATTTAATTTAATTTAATATACTCTCTCCGATTTCAATGGCTGAACTATTAACTAGATACTATTAATAGTACTTTTTATTTTTGATATGAAAAATATGTCAAACCATCTCTCAAGTAAGCTACTCAGAACTTACTTTTTCATTGTGAAACAGGCCCTTACTCCAAAAAGTCAGTTTACTTTACTGGAAGTTTAAAGTGTCTCCTATGATTTAAATTGCTTAAGTTTTCAACATAGACCAAACGAAATGACGCCGCGTCGCGTCTGCGCTCCGTCTGTAGGCCCTAATGTACAAAGTTGCATTTCTATTTTCTATGCAGATGCTTTTAGAGTGATATTACTAATAACTAAAGTAAAACCGTTCATTATTGTGCTAAAATATCATAATAATTATGGTATTTAACACAGCACTAATATTCTGTGGATATTTAGTGAACTTTAAGTACCTGCCGACCTGCTTTAATAAATTTATGTCCTAAGTCCCAGGACGGACGAACCGTCCTAGGACATAGGACGTAAGTTTATTTACGAAAAGCTGCTAGAGAGAAAATAGATGAATTAAAATTAACGTTTTTATTTATTTTAAAATTTTAAATCTGTAGGTAAAGTAGGTAGCATTTCTAATATTCGAATAGTATTACATTACGGTAGTATTACAAGCAGGAGACTGCTTATGGTTTGCGAACCGATGGCGTAGCTTTTTTGACATTCACAAGTGCTTGTAACCTTGATTGAATAAATGAGTTTTAAATGTTGAATATGCAGTCATGATTATACAATTATAATATTACTAGCGACCGCCCGCGACATCGTCTGCGTGGTCAGTCGGTTGAGTAGTTAAGACGTGACAAACACACAAACAAACAAACTGACACACGCATTTATAATATTATAATAAATAATATATATTAAATAGTAATACATATATTAACCGCCTCTGTGGTCTAGTGGTTCGCCCACCCGTGTAAGACGCAGGGGTCCCGGGTTCGATTCATAGGGGGGGGGGGGGGGGGGTACATTTCACTCGGTTTGTTTGGTGGTAGGGCTTACTTCAAGTCCGCCTGGCTAGCAACCACCACTTACCTAAGTCTGTCGCCATAACAGCAATTTAAAAATAGTTGTGTTTCGGCAGTTGGAGGTAAGATAGCCAGTTCCTCAGTGCTGAGGATTCCGGGTGTAGTGAGCTTCCACCTTCAACAAATACAAATACAAATACAAATCATTTATTTGTAAACATAGGTAAGAGGTAATACAGCTGGTGTGGAAAAATTAATTGTATCACTATGTTCGGCCATCAAGGGGCGTACAAATTTTAGTTTAAAAAACAAAAAAAATATTAGTGCTTTCAAAGAATTATAATTATCTATCAGTGAAATATTTAATGATGTCAAAAAACTATACAATAAAAAAAAAAGAATGATGTCAGTAAATTAACAAAAAATAAAAAAAAATGTCAACAATATTAAAAAGAAATTGATAAGAATAATGTAAACATAAACGTAAATAGGAACTATATTTTATCATTAAAAAACTCTGTCAGGGTATAATAGGCTTTTCTTATTAATAAAGATGACAATTCCCTGCGAAAAGCAGCTAAGTTTGCCTCTTTCAGTTTTCTTGGTAGTTTGTTATAAATTCTGGGTGCCATACAGAAAAAGCTATTTCTTTTCAACGCAGTATTTCTATCCGGTGCTCGTAGTGTATTTCCATGACGTTTGCTCACCTTTAATTGGCCAGTGGATATTGTGGGAAAGAGATGCGGACTTCCCCTAACAAACATTGCAGTTTCATATATGTAAAGGGATGGTACTGTAAGTATCTTCAAATCGATAAAATGTTGATTGCAACTATCCCTTCGTTTTAAGGATTTGATAGCCCTGATACATTTTTTTTGGCTTTTAAATATCACTTCCTTATTAGTGCAGTTGCCCCAGAATATAATCCCGTAACGCAAGATAGAAGCGACATATCCATTATAAGCAGTTAAAACTGTCTCTATATTAGTTACTCTAGATAGAGCTCTTAGTGCATAAACAAATTTATTAATGCGTGTACACAAATCATTGGTATGACTGAGCCAATTGGTTTGAAAGTCTATGTTTAGACCTAAGAACTTTGTTTCGGCGACAGGTTCTATTGTAGTACCACTATGACGTACTGTCACTTTTGGTATCTGAGTGTATTGTCGAAAATGCATTATTTTTGTTTTGTCAATATTTAAATTCAAATTGTTCGTGTCAAGCCATTTAAAAATTCGGCCTTATCGTCACTTAACGTCAGGTGAGATGAAGGCCAAGCACTAACCCGTAGTGGATAAAAAAAACAACTTACTCATTAATATAGGTCTGAGATTTACCATTCCAAAATTAAGTTACTATGTAACTTTAACTACCTAGAAACATAGCCAGAACTGTATGTTAGCTAGACTAAGGGTAGTTAAGTAAACTTCAGTTTATTATATAAACGGGGATTTAGCTCTATATAATCCCCGATACTAAACTTGCAGACAGTAATTTACGCGTACTCGCCATGTTAAGTAAATTCAACCTTTTTAGAATAGGGATTACATGGGAGCTAGTTTAATAAAAGACACTTTATATTTTGTTCACAAAAATTGTTGTGCTTAGATTGAAACAAAAGACGCAAGTATTTTTTGTGTTTTGTGTACCTATTTATTGTGTTTACCCTTTTTTAAGTTGCTCTACGCATTTTTAAGAAAAAAAATCTTTATTTAATCAAAGAATTATCGGGATAAATGTTAATGTCAGGAATCTGATGAACATAATTATTTCGAATATAGTATGCTTTGGGAATTAGGTTATTTTTTATAAAAGTGAATTATTTTTTAATATTCGCATCGTAAGAAAGCGCTCTTGAACTTCAATCATTTGTATCATAATTGTACCAGACAATACAACTCAAGCTCTGCTAGCTTATGAACCGTCGATGAATAACATAACGCTTCACGAACTCAAACAGGGGCCCAATCGCGATAATTCGGAACGATAAAAACAATACCGCTACGTTGTCATTTCGGTTATTTACCTAGAAATCTTTGTTTTTTTTGGAATTCCCATTAAATTGTCCTAAGCTCCCTAGGATTCAAAATTAAATTCAATATTAACAAAACTAAAGCGAGTATTTTTCTGTAAAATAACTGAAAAGGTAACGATTAGTTTTGGTTTTATCGTTAGCAATTGGGCCCCAGCACGCACAAATATGGCACCGACTGACAAAACAAAAAACGATTCGAAATTTCGAAACTCGTATTCCTTCATGAATATTTTTATCTGGATACAAATTAGGTATGTACTTTTATTTCAAAATTCAACTTGAAATAGTAAGAAACAAAGAAGACAAAATAAGCTCCCAGTTTAAAAGGAGGACGTTATTTCGAGGTGCTCTTTTTAAGACTCTGACCCGGATACTAAATGTTCTTGATCGAATCTCAGGACTAAATAATTGCTGTGAGCGTAGCGTAGAGCGTGTGAACATCATTGTAAACGAAATTGCCTTTTGATATTCCCATTTATCGTTTACTTGAACTTCTTGTCATTTTCGCTTACCCAAGAAGCCTGAAGTGATCTATTGTTGCCTATAAACCTGATCAAGACGAACATTCGAGGGTGCTACAAGGCAAGACTCAATTGATTCTTGAAAGGACCTGCTTTGTAAAAAACACTTAAAAGAAATTGGGGCTATAGAAATAATAATACTTCAAAGTAAATCTAAAGAACTGATCGAATCATCTATTTGTTGACGTAAGCCTATTAAGTTGATTAATGAAATAAGGTTTTTTTTTCTACAAAAAAAGTGAAAATCTCAGCCTTACGCTAGCTATACGTCTTGTTTATTTAAATTTTAATTTCCGACACAATGTATTATTGTTTTATGGAATAAATAACTTATTAACTATGTTTAATGGTTAGCAGTCTAAAAAGCGTTATCTAAAAACTTTTGAAGTTTGAAATTTCTAAGACACACTTTTTTAACAATGGGCTTCTGTGTCGTGGGTATTTTGTCTGCCACAGCTAGATATCTCGAGAACTACTAATGCTATCAACTTGAAATTATTATTAAGAATGGTTTAAGATGACGTTTGCCAACTATTTTGCAAATAAGAGAGAAATAAAAATATTTATATTTTTTTGCAACAGGGACTGAAAGGGGGTCTTAAAAATTTGAAGTAAGGCTCGCATGAAAGAGCGCTGCTTTTTAGGCCGCATAGTTTTCGACTTTTGATGAAAAATTAAAAAAAACCGTCCCCCCCCCCCCCCCCCTTATCTCCGAAGTTTGCATAGAGAAAAATCTGAAATTATTTTATGTGATAGAAGATTACAGCAAAATAAAACGATGTCTCTAAATAGTAAACTTTTTCAGAATAATGGTACGGAACCCTCGGTACGCGAGGCCACGGGCCACGAGGATTGTGATGTAAATATTTGTTTTATAAAACCTGTATTCATTGGAAAATATTGATAGTATAAATTACTGTCTTCATTTAAGATAAAATAAGATTAAAGCGTAAGTATAAAACAATCCCTTGATAATCTTCAGTGAAGCCTTAGTGTACTCGGGATATCGCGAATAAGCCTTTTGATTAACTCAGCATTTACCTTAAGAGTCCCTTGAGGAAACAGGTTGAAATATGTAGTGGGTACAACGGTTTTTCTAATACGTTATGCTGTTTTAGTTCTCCTTGTTTCAATCAATTTCAAAAATACTTAAAGTTTGCCATTTTTACTTACGAATTTAACTATGTTATTTCGCTAAAGACTGAAATGAATTGAAGGAAGGTTACTATTGGCCGCACCGTGCGGTATTCTCGCTCTAGCTAACAACGTTTTTGAGCAGTGGAAAGAGATAGAGCTATATGAAAATGCGTAGTCGGGTGGACCAATACAGATTTAACCTATTTGGGTTGCGAGTTGTTGAAGTTAAGGTCATCAGTTTGCGATTTATCGATGTAACTGTCAAAATGCATTTTATTTTAACAGTCAAATATCGATATATCAGTATATCATATCGAGCTGAGGTTGTCACCACAGGAGCTGGTCCGAAAGGGGACACATAACTTTCGAAGAGCAACAGGATTTCAAACTATCCAAACTAGAAATAACAATAAACAGGCCGAACTGCACCATAGCCTAAGACCACAAATCAGCCGCAATATCAAATAACCGGCGCCTATAAAACACTGCTCCCAGATTGATTTACGCGGTGGTAGTTAAACTAAACATCGGCACAATTTACGGCATTAAGTTGGTCGACTTCGCCCTAAATCAAATTCAAACTGGAGCGCTTGTTCGAGGAAGCGGGTGAATGCATACTTCAACGTGTTGCTGATGTGGCGAGGCAGTTGGTTAAGTTAGAAGCAAAAGATTGATCATTTTTAGGGTTCCGTACCAAAATGGTAAAAAGGAACCCTTATTGTGCGACTCAATCTGTCACAGCTGGATATCTCGAGAACTACTAATGCTATCAACTTGAAATTTGGAATAGTTTTAGATGACGTTTGCCCAACTATTATGCAAATAAGAGAGGAATAAAATATTTATATATTTTTGCAACAGGGACTAAAAAGGGTCTTAAAAATTCGAAGTGAGGCTACAGGGCATATGGGGTACCATATGAAAAAGCACTGCTTGCACATTCTCAAAGATAAAAATCTGAAATTATTTTATTTGATAGAAGTTTATGTAAAGATTACAGGAAAAATAAAAAGATGTCTCTAAATAGTAAACTTTTTCAGAATGATGGTACGGAACCCTCGGTGCGTGAGGCCGACTCGCTCTTGACGGTTTTTTAATTTGATATTTTAGCATTCACAATGCTATTTTTATACAATACTAAAAAATATACTAGAAAAAATATAACTCGCAACATATCATATTCTCGGACGGGAATCGAACCCGCGACCTTTGGATGTCCGGTCCAATGAGCTACCGAGTCACTTCACTAGTGGCATCATCGAACTTCTTCTAGTATATTTCACTCTTACGCTGCTGCTGCTGTTATTTTATCAATGTAACGAATAACCTCGACATTTAATTGAAATATCTCTCCAAATATTTTGACAATTGATTAAGATGAAACAGCTATCAGTCGAGTCACGAGTCGTATTTTATCTAGTATAATTATTTAGTATTTAGTAAAGCAAAAGATTACTTAGATAACAGCGGGTGCGTCTTTAGGCCATGATCATCTTTCTAATATTTTAATTTATTCTTATTTTCATATAAAAAATGTATAAATAGATTTCAAGTTTAGTTTTTAGCCACTATAGAAAGGTGATGTTACATTTTAATCTGCCAATCTTGATTTCTCATCTTTCTTAATTGTTTTTTTTTTGTTCAAACGAGATCCCCGGTTTTTTTTACTTTTTGTTTATACAAGGTGTTACAAAAGTACCCCTAATGCCGAATATAGTAGATAGGGACCATCAAACTGAACAACTTTTACTATGGGACCAACTCTGAAATCGCGAAAAAAAAAATCAGCTGTTTCATACAAAAATTTATTACGAAAATATCAAAATGTATGAAACAGCTGATTTTTTTTTCGCGATTTCAGAGTTGGTCCCATAGTAAAAGTTGTTCAGTTTGATGGTCCCTATCTACCATATTCGGCATTAGGGGTACTTTTGTAACTCCTTGTATATTGTTTTAATGGCATTTTTTTTTACTGAAATTTTGTAAGACCAAGCAAATTTGGTTGAACTATATTTTATCTTTCACGAGATATTTTTCACGTTTCCATAACATACCGTTTCAACGAAATGAACGTAACATCTGAAATGGGTGGATTTATAGAAAATTCAACGTGGTTCAATTTTCTTCTCTCTAAACCCTTGTACAGTGAACTCGGGAGGTCGTTCAACTGGCGCATCCCAAATCAAATTCGGTCTCTGGCGTCTGGGTACCTACCTGTTAGCGCAGTATGAAATATCAACGACAACACACGGTATTAAATCACGATTCTACCTCAGAGTTTCATGAAAACTTATGAGAGATATTTTGAAAAATACGGCTTGTAACTTTTTTGAAACTCGGTAAAGATACGTTGTTTTGTTTGATCTGACTATCACATAGCAAACAGGTAAACAGTATTACAAAGTATAAAACTGGATGAAAACTTACGAAGATAATTTATTGGTGGTTTAAGTATGAAATTGCCGTTTTGTAAGGAGAATTTTAAAGAATCTTAATGTTCTATACTAACATTTTATTAATTTATTTTAACATTCATGAATGCTAATGTTTTAAATCTTTTATGCACTAATGTTTAAACACTAAGATAACGTATGCCACGAAAAAAATAAGTATCAGCTAAGTTACAACGAAATAAGAGGTAATTTCTGCTAACAAAAAAGGGAGTTACTAATAATAAGGTACTTTTTTTAAAGTTCATGAAAGAAAATCTGATATATTTTTATTGCTGACAGGTCGTCATGATCATAATTCCAAATTAACAACCGAAGCATCTGTAACATAAATATAAGATTATGAGAGTCTCAGTGTGTGAGAAAAAATCGTCAATTTCATACTTTAATACCTATTATATTACTTTCAAACCGTTATGGGTCTTCCTGTTGAATTATTAAATTCGGACTTCTCTAGCGAAGGAAACATTTTCTGTTATTCCATGCTTTTACCCAGGCATTTTGCTTTAGAACGTTTGATTTTGGTATTCAAGTATGTTCGAAAATTATGTGTGGCTGTGTGTAAATACACAGCAAAAACAAAGCATTTATTTCTAACAGTTGCCCCTCCAAGAATTTGAACCTGGCACCTTTGACATAAAAGGCATAAATGCGATGCTAGCGGGACTTTAGCAGTTGTGAAGTATTTACCAAAATAGAACCAGTCACACAGCCCTGTCGCTGTGTGTTACGGCGTTCGGCGGTGTGTTAGTGACTACTGTATTATACAAGTACGTTACAACTGTTAACATCGCGCCAGCCTCGCGTCGTTCTTCTGTCTTCATCCTTTGTCTTGCCAGACTAGGGGCTCTACCGCCTAACCTGACCGACCTGACTAAGAGCTCAACCACACAGAATGCGTTCCGGTCATGCGATCCGATCTCAGATCGCTGCGATCTATGCGATATATTAGATCGGAACGCAACCAGTGGGGAAGGGATACACTCCATACATCGCATATATCGCAGCGATCTGCGGATCGGATCGCATGACCGGAACGCGTTCTGTGTGTTTGAGCTCTTACTGACCTTACCGTACCAGACCAGACTTTACCGTGCCAGGACAGTCCTTACCGTACCAGACGTTAAGATGTAAATTAAATCGATGGAAGCAGGTCAGCAGCAGTTATTCAGCATTAAGTACTGTGTTCAGATATCGCATCATGACTGATATGTGGACGGATGCCACTATTTACTTATATCTAGTGTCCACTAATAATTATCGTATTAATCCTTGTTATGGCTGTTACCCAATGTCCAACAATCAATGCCCACATTATCACATACAGTTAGGGATCTTAATATTCTTAAGATTTTCCTGTGTAATCCTATTCGTTGACAAATAATTTTAGCCACTACAACTTATAAAGCTTTCTAAACTTTATGACTAAATTTCAACGTAAACGTCAGTTAGTCGTTTTAAATCACAAATAGCAAATTATAAATTAGCAATTGTGATTATTGCCAAACAGAAACTTTTTTTTTAATTATGGTTCAGCCATTGTAATTTTCTTCGTTCTATAAATGCACTTATGATGTTCATTTCACGTTGGTACTAGAAATGCTGCCAAAGGCAAGATTAAGTCTGCACTTCGACAGACTTCTGGCAACTCTCTCTAGCTTCATGTTATTAAGTTTTGCGAAGACAGAGCTCACAGAGAGATGTATGAAATCAAAATTTAATCTGTGAAAGAGGACATTTTGGTATTATATGGCTTTTTATTGTTGAGAAACGAATAAAAAAATTAACTACATCTCCTCTTTTTCTTTCTTTACTGTATAGAACAATAGTAGTAACTGTGCGTGAAACCATTGCACAAAAACAATATGTTGATCAGATACGTATACAATAGTATACATAGTCGGTAGGGTCGCTGTATGTATGCGGTAACATCGTAGATGCGATCCCCACTGGCCATTTTAGGCTAACAGTGATCCAATATGGCCAGGCTTGTGTGGTGAGCATCGTGGAAACTCCAGCGGTTTATCATGTAAGTACATAGCTAATTCAGACCGACGAAGCAATCTCTGCGTTTAATCAAAATTTAGTGTCTTGCTTGGTTAGTTAAGCATTGACTAACTCAATGACACTAACAAATGTTCAGTAAGTTATAATCGGTTTAAACAAAAATCTGCTTTAAAATAATCCTCTAGTATTCAATATATCATTAAAGGTAGTATTGTGAGAATGTAGTAATTTAAAAAGGGCTCTATTTACTCTTAACTTCAAACACATTGCATTAAGAAATATGATATTTTTAGCAGAAAATATTACAGAAATTTGTAACATTATGAAAATAAAAATAATAAAATTAATAAATAGATTAAGTTTACCAATATAAACAAATAAAATTAGTTATCGTAAAATTAAATAGAACAACAATGCTGGGATAGTAACAAGACTAGCCCGGCTTGCCATGCCGGTATGAGTAATTCTAATTAATTCTATGATAAAACTTTAATATTTATGTGATAAACTATGCATAATACCACAGATAAAATAAAATAATATTAATAATCTCTGCAATATGTAATTCTTGCAATCAATATACGTACCAGATGCAGCGGTTTATGAAAATGCTACTACCACATCCAATCACGTATTGTCTAATTAGGGTAACAGTTATCCCATGTTAGCTGGTAGTGATGTAATTACCAGGAAATATCGATAGTATATAGATTATCGACATCTTGACACCTTACATGACATTGATTAGGTAACGGCAGTTTATTATGTAAGGGAAAACATGTTCATTTTAAGGTTGTTTATTATTGTTTCATTTGGAAATTAGTGTATTGTTAGCGTCAAAATTTCCTTTTTAAATTGGACCATATCAGATGTGGCATTAAAAATGTAAAAGTACGTTGGAAGATATTGCTATTTAACAATATGGCCACCCTTTGTGTGCTTTTATCCTGTTAATGGTGTTTTTATTTCGTGTTTGTGTACAATAAAGTGTTTAATTATAAGTACTACTAAGTGTACTTTACATATCAAGAAAAGTCCATCGTTCGATTCTTGATATTTGATAACCAGTTGTTTGCATTGTCGAAAGTATGTAACAAAATGTCGATAACTCCGGTAACTGATAACATAACAACACTATTGCCGGCCTCTCCTGGGATCAAGAGTGGTGCCGCTATTTGGCTAGTACCGCAATCTGTCTTGGTAAACCACTATTACGAATCTCACGAGGAATCCGCAGCTTGGATTTTGGTTTATCCATCCATACTAATATTATTATTAATTGTGTCTATCTGTTTGTTACCTTTTCACGCCTGTTTAACGCCTACTTTTCAACGTACGCCGCGCTGTTGTGTGAGTGTGCCCGTGGTGTAGTAACAACTAACAAGTCTGCGGCAGCGACCGATAGATTTTTTTTACGTTTAAAATTGTCATATTACCCTCGGTTTCACATTATTTGATGCATGTTGATACGTATGTCTTAAGGTATACAAATTGTATTTTCATTTTTTGTAATCAATAAACTATCTATCTATAAACGACTGAACCACTGAACTTTGATATAAAGAGAGAGAGAGATTGAACCAAAAAATAGTGAGCAATATATGATACCTTTTATTTGGATTATATTCGTATGTGTGCGTACGCTAGTTTAATAGCTATGACTGTTAGTAGTGTGGTGTTAACATGATTTCTATAAAAACTCAAAAAAATAAAATATATATCTTGTATCAAATACTTTTCTTGCCTGGACTTACTGAAATCATTTTTATCATTTCCTTTAGAAATGACAAAACAACACAAAAGGTTTATATAATACTTAATAATATACTAGAGGTTTAGTTCAAAGACTTCTGTACAACAGATGTAGAACTTCTGTAGAACAGATGTGTATACTACACTAGACAGGCTGTACAGTACCGTAAAATTGCTCATTAAGATACGGTGCATGCACCGCAACTCCTTAAGTCTATTGCGAGCGACCGAGAGAAACAGTTGATGCGCCGCGAAGGTTGGTTGTGACACAATTTTAATTTTGAACAACTCGTCTTATATAGATTGAAGTCATTGGTTTCTTTTTTTATTTCACGTTCTATAAAAAAGTCAACTATTTTTATGTCGTGTATTTTTTGTGGTTTGTTAATTGGGTATATTGTAATAGTAGATTATGCAATAAGGGCTTAAAGTAGTGTATTGTGTCCCGGGCGCTATTATTGAACCCCGAGTACGAGGGATTCTATGGTTAACTCCCGAGCGGAGCGAGGGAGTTAAGGCTAGAATCCTGAGTACGAGGTGTTCAAGATCGCCCATGACAAATACACATTTAAGCCCGCGATGCATACTCTACTTTTTATACTTTCTGCGAGACAATTGAAACCAATGACTGTTATAAAGAAAGTACTTAAGTAATTATTTAAAGTTAGAATAATAAAATATGAAAAATTAAGAATATTTATTGAAAATTAAAAGTTATGTTAGAAACATTACACCAATCGTGCAACGACAAAGTTACATTATTTGGTACATTTATAGAGAGTTTATGTTTTTGTCATCTATTCTGTAGTGGTCAGTTCGACATTCAAATAAATCCTTCTTGGTGCGCGGGTGAAAATGAATTTCGTAAAAAGTTTTCATGATAACATACAGCCTAACTCAGAATAAGATCTCATTGGAGTTTTTGGCGCCATTTTGTCGAGTTCGGTTTGGTGTCTATTTTAATTATTTTCAAATTGATTCATAGTGGATATTGTGTCTTAAAATTGGTGCAGTTATATGGTACAAGTGTCTACGCAACTGAACAATATGTGGGATAATTGAAATAGGCGCGATCTTGGTTGTGTGAAGCTGAGACTTTTATTGAAGTGGTGGCTTCCTCGGCAGAACTAACTGAGTAAACTGTCTTGATATACTTGGTGCCAAATGCTCCAAGCAGCATTGGAATGCGATGCACCCGCATTCTAATGAAAAATTAAACAATATCTACCACTGAACTATTTAACACTTGACACTGGCAAAAATTACTTCCAAGAGGAAAGTAGATTGCCATAACAAAAAAAGAAGAAGAAGAATAAGATCTCATTGCACCTAAACTTTTTTGAAACCAACATCGATCAAGCACGACTACATGGGTTGCATTTCAAATTCAAATCACATTATTCCCCATGGGAAAAATGACTTACTTTAGGAAAGGTTAGCATGACACATAATATGCCATTGACGAGCAGGTAGTATAAAAAAAATATTTTATTTTATCAACACACTTACTTGAAAAACCCCTTTCCAATCGGGTCTTGTCTTTGTTATGTTCTGTATTCAGTTTGGCAATTTCTGTAACAAAAATATAGCAACTTATTATTATTATTATTTATAAATTATTATTTACGAAGCGCTCATGGTGGAGCTTGACAGACTGATCGTAATCGATCACGTGTGTTAAGTAACGCTCGCTCCGGCCAGTTGCCGGATGGGTGACCGTTAAGTGGCATTACAACTGAGCGCTTCCGTGCTTCGGAGGGCACGTTAAACCGTCGGTCCCGGCTGTTGTCATCTGATAACAGTCGTTAAGGCTTGAAAACTCTAACACCACTAATCCAGGCCACTAATCCTCATACGATAATAAAAATACTTGGAATATTGCAGTGTGGTATGGAAGCCCCATTATGCTATGCATAAATTGCGCCTTGAACGTATCCAAAAAAGATTTCTGTGGCACTTGGTGTTTTCTATAGGTAAAGCGAAGAAGGATGATGATCTAAAGATGCCAAGTAGCTGGAGTCCGAAAGGATCAGCACAGGTTAGGGAGGCGGAGATTGTCATAATCGTCCCGTTACCCCCGACCAATGTGGAGATGGAACACCGCAGGGGGGTTAGCAGGTATACCTCCGCGTGGATCCGATGAGCACGTACTTATCGGACCTGCGCGGAAGAGAGTCCTGAACTCGCCAGGCCCGGAAGTCTATAAAAGAGTACCCCTGGGTAAAAAAAAAATAGGTGAAGCGAAGAAACTCAAATCCTATAAACAAAGACTACAGTATTTAAAAATTTCGTCTCTTTCCAAGTGGAGAGCTCTCATAGACGCAAAGTTATTGAGTAATATATTGAACAATGCTATACAATGTCCGCAATTATTGAGTCTTATCAACTTTCGTGCCCCTGCAAGAATGCCTCGTAGGCCGTTCACACCACTTTGTCCGCCATTGAGAAAAACAGTTCTGGGTGCCAATTCTCCTTATGCAAGGTTCTGTAAAATTCTGAATGGCATCAATGATAAAATCGACATACACTTTGATAGTCCTAAGGCACTGACTTCCACCGTAAGTGAATACCTGTCAGATTGATCATCGTCCTGTGATTATTACCTACTTTTTTTTTGTTACTTTTTTATGTCAGTTACACATAGAACTATGTACCTAGTAGAATAATTTCGTTTTAATTAGTTTTTCTTTTTTTGGCGTTTTGTAACGGAGAATGTGGTGTTTACCTAAAAGTAATTGTAGCACTTAGCCGAGTTTGTTTTTGTAAAATATTATTACATAAGTTTGGGTGTTGCAATTTTTGGTGAACCATTAGGTTATAAATAAATAATAAATTTTTTTTTTTTAAATTTTGAGATTTAAGCATTCACAATGCTATTTTATATAATACCAAATAATATACTAGAAAAAATAGGACTCGCACCAGATCATGTTCAAGGACGGGAATCGAACCCGCGACCTTTGGATATCCGGTCCAATGCTCTGACCGCTGAGCTACCGAGTCACTAGTGGGAACGTCGAATTTCTTCTAGTATATCAACTCTTACGCTGCAAGCCAGCGCCATCTCACCAACGTAGAAGGAATTAACCTCTACATTCAACTGAACATCTTTCCAGATATTTTTAAAATCGATTCCCGTCCGAGAACATGATCTGGTGCGAGTCCTATTTTTTCTAATTGTGGTATCCCTAATTGAGAGGCACTGATCTCTCTCTCTCTCTCTACTGAATTGTATTAACGTGTTGGTCTGCTCTTGAATAAATGCCTATTAATTAATTAAGCGTTTTAATCAAGATATAATAATTGGCGACGATTAAGTGAACGCCACAGTGCATTAAAATCTAAAAAACTCTAATTAGCAACCAAAAAATTGTGCAGAAGGACGAAATAAAGTTCTGTGCCAGTGGGCTTCGGAGTGAAATTCGTGCAAGACGGTCAAACATCGCTCGCGACGCTTGCACCGCCATTTTTGTTTTGTGTTGGTCTTGGTCACGATATGCTGTTAACAATTTTACAAATAAAAATAAATGTCTAACCCAGCTCAAGTGAAATTAGGTAAACTCACTTACATATACAAATGTACGAAACAAGAATTAATTCAAATATTAGAGGATGAAAAGCTACAGTTTGAACCTGAATCGAACATTGGAGAATTGCGAAAAATCTTAAGTGAATACTACAAAACCAAAAGTGATCAACAAAAAACAATGTCCACATTCGGTGAAATTAAACCCTTTGACGGCGATAACTGGGAAGCCTTCGAACAACAACTGGAGTGTTACAGTATTCTCAATGAAATCAGTGATGAAAAAAAGGTTCCACTCCTGGTAACCAAATTAACCTCGAGAGTGTATGAAACGCTTACACACTTATGTGCACCGATTAAACCGAACAAATTGACGTTTGAAGAAATATGTAACAAGTTAAAAAATAAATACGTGAAAACATTATCAACTGTATTAGAGAGAGCTAAATTTAGACAACGAAATCAATCACCAAATGAAAAAATAGAAGAATATATTTTGGAACTAAAAAAACTCGCAGCAAAATGTGGTTTTAAGGACTCAGATGATCAGATCAAAGAAAAACTGATAGATGGAGTAACCTCTAAAATAATCAAATTTGAATTAATGAAAAGCGCTATGGAAATGAACTTAGACAAGTGTATTGAAGTGGCTCAAACAGTGGAAGCGGCATTACTCCACTCGGACAACACACAAGAAGTAAGTGAAGTCTTCATCAATAAAAAGATATTTAAACCAGTTAAAAAATCGTCAAGAGTTCAAGAGAAATCAAAGGAAAATAAGTGCTATTGTTGTGGGAAGAATAACCATATCAAAAGTGAATGCTCCTTAAAAATGAAGTTCTGCTCCGAGTGTGGTCAACGAGGACACATTTTTAAAATGTGCTCAAGGAAGTCAATGAGAACAAGAGAAACCAATATATTAGAAGTCAATGTTGAGGAAGAAGATGAAAATGAAATGGAGAAAATTAAGGAAAACCCTTATACTGAGTATCAAACTTATTCCCAAACTGTAAGTAGGATACCCCCGCATTACCTAACAATAAATATCAATAATCGCAACTTATCCTTCCAGTTAGATACTGGTTCTGAAGTCACTGTAATGTCTATTAAAGATAAAGAAAACTATTTAAATTCATACAAAATACAAAATTGTAATGTGGTTTTTAGGAATTTTGATCAAAGTTTAACCCAACCATTAGGTATTGTAACTGACATTCCAGTTAAATGTAATAATGTTAAAAAAAATCTCAACATATTTGTGGTAAAAAATGACTCGCCCAGAGTCATCGGTAGAGACTGGCTCAAAGAATTAAAATTATGGCCACCTACATTGAATAACAGTGTACTAGTTGAAACTCATGAACTACAAACTATTACAAATTGTCCAACTACCATTTCAGGTGCACAACAATACATAAAAAATAAGTATCCTGAAGTGTTCAGCCCGGGCTGGGGTAATTTTAAGGGTGAGTTTATAACACTAAAATTGAAGACTGATGCAAAACCAAAGTGCTTGCCTGTTAGACGGGTACCGTATGCACTCCGAGATAAGGTAAATCTAGAAATTCAAAGATTGTTAGATAATAAAAGAATTACACCCGTAGAACAAAGTAATTGGGGAACTCCGGTAGTACCTATTTTAAAACCAGATGGTTCTGTAAGACTATGTGGTGATTATAAACTAACAGTAAATCCTTTTTTAGAAATTGATCATTTTCCTTTACCTCATGTTGATGATATATTAAATACCTTAAAAAATGGAGAATTTTATTGTGAGCTTGATTTAAAAGAAGCATACTTACAAGCACCCCTTAATTTACAAAGCCAGGATTGTACTACAATAGTCACAGAAGTAGGAACTTATAAATATAACTACCTCCCTTACGGTGTAAGTTCAGGATCTGGGTCTTTTCAACGATTAATGTCACAAAAGTTAAAAGACATACCTAATACCATTGTTTTCATTGACAACATTTACATTAAAGGAAAAAACTTACAAGACACAATACAAACACTGTCTAAAGTTCTTAAAAAACTGCAATTTTGTGAATTCAAGTTGAAACCTGAAAAATGCAAGTTATTTGTGACAAGTTTAGAGGTATTTGGATATAAAGTAGATAAAAATGGAATAAGTATAATTAAATCTAATATTGACCCATTATTAAACGCACCAACTCCAACAAACTTAACTTTGCTTAAATCATTTTTGGGAAAGATAAACTATTATTCCCGTTTTTAAAAAAATATGGCTACAGTAATAACACCATTGTATGAATGTACAAAAAAAAACAAATTTCAATGGACACCTGAATGTGACAAAGCTTTTCAGTTAATAAAAGAACAGCTGACATCAGCTAATAACTTAAGACATTATGACCCAGATTTACCTCTAATCTTGACCACAGATGCTTCAGATATAGGTTTAGGTGCAGTATTATCAAACAGAAGCAAAGATGGTGTAATTAAGCCAATTGCTTTTGCAAGCAAAAAATTAAATGATGTAGAAAAAAGATATGCAATCATAGATAAAGAAGCCATGGCAGTCATCTTTGGAATATCTAAATTCTATAACTACTTATATGGTAGATTTTTTGAACTTGAAACAGACAATGCAGCTTTAGTTAGAATATTTGGACCAACAAAAAGCATTCCAAAAATGGCTGCTAAAAGATTACAACATTATGCAATATTTTTGTCAGCATTTAATTATAAGGTAAGACATATCAAATCTAATGTTAATCCGGCAGATTATATTTCTAGAAATGTAATGAAATTGCTCGTTCTTATTTTTGGTGGCCCAAAATAGATACAGATATTGAAAATGTAGTAAAAAATTGCTTAGTTTGTTTACAAAATAGTAAAAACCCATCTCAAACACATAAACCGTGGCCAGTAGCACCTACCCCTTGGTATAGAATACATGCAGATTTTTTAGGTCCATTTTATAATAAAATGTATTTAGTGATTGTTGACAGTTATTCAAAATGGCCAGAGGTATTTGAAATGTCCAATATCACCTCTAAGAGAACAATTGAAATATTTAAAAAATTATTTTCTATTTTTGGGTTCCCAGTACATTTAGTAACCGATAATGGACGCTCATTTACGAGTGACGAATTCAAAGAATTTTGTAGGGTAAGTCAAATTAAACATACATTTACACCTCCATACCATCCTGCAACCAATGGGGCGGCAGAACGATTTGTACAAAGTTTTAAATCCATCATAAAAAAAATTATAGAAAATGGTCATTCCATGTCAAATGCAATAAATTTATTTTTAATGGATTATAGAAATACTCCTCAACGTACCACTGGCATCACACCAGCTAGATTAATGTTGGGAAGGGAGTTGAGGAATAGATTTAGCTTACTGCGCCCGCCACCTTTACGCGAGGAAGTGGAGAGCAAGTTAGAAAACAAAAACCATTCCAATAGACAGGTTCAATTTGTGGTTGGACAAAAAGTTATGGTAAAAGACTTTCGTAAGGGCAACAAGCCTTGGGTTCAGGGTTTGATAGTTGGGCAATCTGTACCAGGTATCACATATATTATAGAAGTAGATGGAGCCCAGTGGAAACGTCATGTCAATCAAATAATAAATTGTTCTCAAACAATAGATGAATAATTAAAACCTTAAGTTGTAATAATTTCTATTATATTAAGTAGAGGATGACTTTGTTTGTGTGACACTGCCAATGTTACTATTCTAGTTAAATAAAATTTTAGCTACCTACTAGTGGTGGTACATAATAGTAATATTAGATAAGCTTAGTTGTAAGTCTCATACATTTTGTTAACATGTATCTTCTATTAAGTGCGGAAGAGTGTGGTATCCCTAATTGAGAGGCACTGATCTCTCTCTCTCTCTCTACTGAATTGTATTAACGTGTTGGTCTGCTCTTGAATAAATGCCTATTAATTAATTAAGCGTTTTAATCAAGATATAATACTAATAATATAATTTATAATTATTATCCCAGTGACCACTTTTCAAATATGAAAACGTTCATTATTCCGTCGACGAAATGTTCTAGTTACCACTAAGTTCATTTGACTAAATATAGTCGCAGAGCCAGACAACTTTTCCGCTAAAGCAATAACCATTCGTACAAACTCGAGTTGCGTCATTTTATCATTGCTTTTGATGGACTGCTTCGAAATGGAGTTTTTTTACTGTCGTAAATGTGTCCCGTTTGTTTGAATTGTAGCTAAAAGTTTCAGTTGATAATATTTATTAAGCTGAGAGAGCCTCTTGGATTGATTATGGTTCAAGTTTGAAAATGTTGTGGGACTTATTATGGTTTTTATGGAAAACCAGAAAGCGGTTTAGTAAAATTTCAGTTAAAACTAACTCTAAATCCAGTAATTAAATTCGTACTTAAGGCGAGGCAAGTTCACGATCTAATGAATAGATTGGTTTTTGAGCTTCCAATGTAAAGAACTGATTTAGAATTCAACCTCACAAAAAATACTGTGAAAAAGAAACAAAGAAACACAATAACCAAACAGAATATTAAAAAATGACTTGGTAACTCTAAAAAAACTGAATAACACTGTAAAAAGTTATAAAAATAAACTTCCAATCGTCAGATTTTGCAATTTTCAATGACAGTGATATGAATTTTATGCAAAAAAGATACCTTTTTTTATTGATCTAACACAATAACTGAGTACATATTTAATGATCCAGTATTCTAGAAATGAATAAAAATGTATTCGTCAAATTTCTGGCGAAGCGACAATTACATTGTATCCCTATAGTTCTATCGCTATGCAAAAATAAACCATATCCTAAAGAGATAGTGAAAGAGTACATTTCGTGAACTGCCTTGCCTTAATAGATCGTTATCAAACGAAATATAAATGATGAGTACAAATGAGGAGGATAAAGTTTAAAATGTCAAATTAATTAAAAAATCGTTACCACTTAAACAATATGTACCAATATTAAAAAAATACGACTAAAATCTTTGTTATCTCCATCTGGCATCAAAAATTAAACTTCAAACGATTGCTTTTAATTATATTCAAATACATGCATCAGAATCCAAACTGTTGCGAAGTTGTACGAGTTCGTGCTTGTTAACATATTTTATCAACAGTCGTGACAGTCAGCAAACAGCTGGTCCGAAAGTTCGCAGCCGCGTTTAATTTTTTTATTTATGCAAATTTTTAGGCCGTTGTAATTACTGATTATTAATGAAAAAGGTCTCTTTGCTTATACACTCATCTTTAAATACTTGAGTATATTCAGCATTACGTTTCCTTTTTCCTCGTTTTAAATTTAACTACATCCTCATTATTTTTCAAGCAAATTTATTGGAAGTGTATAATTTTAGTAGATAATTTTGTCTCTTCGAACGTTGATATTTGCTTTATATTTAAACAGGTGTAGGTTTTAGTTATATTCTGAATTGTTTGTATTAAAAACTAATAATGTTGTTGCCTAATATGAGCAAGCAATATTATTTGACGTAGGTATAATGTTACGGTTAAATTATTAATAGATAGATAAAACACACATTAAAATAAAATAAAATAGAAAAAATCAAAACACAAAACTACCGTGGGCAAAGGCGGCCTTATCACTGGGAGCGATCTCTTCCACCTTTGTTTCATAGGATAGATAAAAAGACTCAAAAGGAAGAATTGAGTTACCGGCCTATAAAAGCTCTATACAATAAATGCTTCACTTTTTATTGTCAATGTGTCTCGAATTTATTCTTATACTTTTGTTCAATAGGTAGTTAGGTCACATCACATTATCCGGCTAGAATTGGCTGCATAATATAAACTGGTTAAGTTGGTATCTACTTTCATAGTAATTAATATGGTAGCTGCTCACCAAGCAGGCCCGAAGCTGCCACCCCTGTCTTAACAAAAGACAAAAGCATAAATACCATTTTCATCATTCCAAATTAATTAACCGAATCAACGACGAATAAAACCGTTTCAAATAGCATTTCATTTTCTGACTCAACATCACAACAGACGTGAAAAAGACGAATCTCCTATAAAAATCCCGAAGGAAGAAATAGCCAGGGCCGGCCCACTTTAGGACGCGAAGGGCCGCAGGATAATACGGATTAATTTATAGCTTTTTGCTCTGAAATTCTAATTAAAAGGCCTTTAAAAGATCCCCTTGGTCCTGTTTATTGTGAACAAGATTTCGGTTGTGTACAAAATGCACACAATATTAATGTAATCTCGACTTATTTTTAATTTACACTCCAAATCAGCTCGGAAAGGCGATAGAATTGGAGTAAAAGCGGCTTCAATTATTTATGAAGCTGAATGAATGCATTGAATGTAAAATTTCAGTGATGAAAAAAATTGGAAAACAGCAAATTATTCATTTATTTCATTTTTTATTATTTGAGGGTATGGAAAGCGAGTAAAATAATTTAAAAAAAAATTGTTTCATCACGCATCGTCACGTTCTACCACAGCTCTACATCCAAAATGTTCTTGAAAGACCTTTCTGCATTTGACGACCTCCGTGGTCGAGTAGCTTTGTACGCCGGTTTTCAAGGTGTCGCCATCTGAGGTCCCGGGTTCGATCTCCGGTTGGGTCAATTTAGAAAAGTCAATATAGAACGTTTATCGCTATTATGCGATACGAATAATGATTTTCAAGAAATTTCTTATAACAATCTTATAGCCTTCCTTATCCTTTTCTATTAATAACACGGTACGTAGATATAAGACAGCGTATTAAATCACAACCCCAAAACCACAAACAACATTAAGCATTGTATCATTTCGAAACTGTAAAAAGAGAATGGTAAATATTTTACGATTTTTACAATAAAAGGAAATCCTAATGAAAATGTACGAAGATCCACCATTGAATAAAATCCATCTCTTAAAAGTATCCTTCATAGATAAATACCTCCTCCGATTCCAATAGAATTAGCTTCCTTTTCAGCTATCAAGTTTTTTTTACCTTTGTTGAAATATACCCAAGGCTTTTATTCGTATGAATATCATGTCTTAGGGATCGATTTGAGCGCCTAAAATGTATACGCGTCCCTTGGAGCGAAGATATTTCTTAATTAGAAATTTTCGGCCTTCTCGTTTTAGGCAACAATTTGAAGAGGAAAATTTTCTCGAAAACGTTGGTTCTCAATATTGTAATATCTCGGAGAATGAACTTTCCGACACAATATCTATTCAAGTTTTCTTAGTAATAATATTATTTTGCAGGAAGATGTCATTCTTTTATTAAAGAAACAAGGTTTAAATTCTCAATAATTCAATAAAAGTAACCATTTTGCAGTAAACAGTTTTTGGATTCATTTTATTATTAAAGCATAAAAGTATAATATAAAAAAATTTGCAGATAAATGAAAAAAGTCTCTGTTTTGAACTCTTTGCCTGTCTCTTATTTACAGGAATTGTTGGAAAGAGAATTAAACTCCTCATTTTTAAATAAGTATTTGATGGCTTGAAAAATAACAGTTGAACATCCTACTACATTATAAATGTGAAAGTTAATTTTGATGAAATGACATCAGACAACTTCCTTTGATAAAAAGCCCAAGAATGTATAGCATTTTTGTTTTTTTCTAAAATTAAGACTTGTTCATTAGGAAGTTATGGAAAATATTCTGATTTTAACAAAGCTTGATAATGTAAATTATTTATATTTTAAACTTTTTTTATTAACGCTGAGACTATTATATGAACACTAGTCACGTTTTCACGTCACTAGTTTCGTTAGGTGCGCTAGTGATTAATCAGTGCCACGCGTAAAGTCGAATCCCCAGCGAAACTTTATTGGAAATACCCAACGAAATCGACCAATCAACACACAGGATTTTGTTTTTCGGCTTGAGAGCCGAAACGGAAGTGTGCATATGTCGTAATAAAACGTTGTTTGATAGTTGAGTGACAGAGATAGTTGACCGACAGAAAAAAGTGACAGACCGCCACAGGCCGACCAATCTGCATTCACGTTTTCTCTGTGTTCTATTATTGACTGTCAATGTCATGTCATTCATGATGACTTGCATTTATTTTTATTTTCCCAAGCCACAGAGTGTATTGACACTGTATCTTTACACCATGGATGCACAGACTTATTAAGACTAGGGGCCACTCGGGCAAATTATGAACTGATGGTGGGCCACCAGAAGTATAGGTAATTAAAGACAATGAAAAATTGATAATAATGTATTCAAATTGAAAAAGAATTTATTAATTTGAAGCGTGGCACTGCATAGTGCTTACAATCTTTTTTATATTTGGCTCAAATTTACTTGTAGCAACACGTAAAACTGCTTCCAAACTTTCATTTGCAAGGCGGTTTCGATTTTTTGTTTTATTATTATTTAGGATTGAAAAGGTTTGTTCACATATATAGGTAGAACCAAATAAGCTTGCACATTTCAGAGCGTTTATGCGCAACTCTTTGTACGTATTTTTATCAATGCAGCGGTAAAAGTTCAGCAAGTCTCCTTCGTTGAATTTGTTGCGTAAATCTTGGTCGTTCTGAATGTCGATAATTTCTAACTGCATTAACTCTGGCGCATTTTCAACTGAAATCGTGAAAGGATTGCTAAATATGTCCAACAGAGGTTTCACTGTTTTAAACTCCGAAAATCTGTCTTGAAAAGATTGAATCAAAATATCTAGCTTTTTTACATAACTGAAATTAATAGCAGTTTTTTTGAATTTTTCAGCCATTTTCTTATAATTCGGAAAATGATTGTAATTTCCAGAATTCAATTGCGATCTGAAAAGTGTCAGCTTGCATTGAAAGGATGATACATGTGCGTAGAGCTGGGATATCAGTTGATTTTTGCCTTGAAGCCGTGTGTTCAAGACATTCAAATGATTTGTAATGTCAACTAAAAAAGCCAAATCACACAACCAATCAGGACTTTTAAGTTCCGGGACGTCCCTTTGCTTTTCCGCCAGAAAAATATCAATTTCTTCTATTAAATTTAAAAATCGTTCTAGTGTCAATCCACGACTTAGCCACCTTACTTCTGTATAATACAGTAAATCTCCATGTTCGCATTCAATGTCATCAAGGAATTGTTTGAATTGCCTGTGATTGAGTCCTCGTGATTTTATGAAATTCACAGTCGAAACTACCACTTTCATGACATTTTCAAATTCAATTTTTTTAGAACAGAGGGCTTCTTGGTGTATAATGCAGTGAAACTGCATGAGATCTTCAGCGTTTAAGTTTTTTTCTTGCAAATGCTTTTTCAACAAAGTAACTAGCCCAGAATTGACACCAATCATCGAAGGAGCACCGTCAGTCGAAACTCCCGATAATTTCGATAAGTCCAAATCAGTTTTTGAACACTCGTCCAAAAGTACATTGAGTATATCAACTCCTCTGGTTTGACCTTTCAATGAACACATTCCTAATAACTCTTCGAAGACTTCAAAATCTTGAGTAACACCTCGTATGAATATAAGAAGTTGAGCTGTGGAACTAATATCAGTGGATTCGTCGAGTGCTAATGAAAAAAAATCAATTATCTTAGTTTTTTCATTTAATTGTTCCGCAATATTATCTGACAAAGACATAATTCGTCTTTGGATGGTCATACGATTCAGTTGAATTTTCTCAAACTTTTTTGCTGCTTCTGGACACATTTTCTTAGCGGCAATTTCTATGCATTCTTTTACAAAATCCCCATCATTGAAGGGGCGACTCCGCTTTGCTATCATTCGAGAAATTTCATAACTAACTTCTGTAGCTGTTTCTGTATCTTGAATGGGTTTTGTAAACATAGCTTGTTGACCAATAAGCTCCCGTTTTAAAGACAAAACTTTTTGCTTTCTTAATTCGCCTGTAAACTTCGTAAAAGTAGGATGCTGCGTTTTATAGTGCCTTTTTACATTATATTCCTTTGCAATCGCAACAGAATTCTTGCAAATTAAACAAACGACTTTGTTATGCGACCATACAAAAAAGTATTTCTCAGTCCAAATTTCTTGAAACTGCCGATTTTCATCTTTAACCTTACGTTTTTTACTAGTTCCTGGCATGTCCATGTTGCGTTTTAATCCTGACTAGGATTACCACAGCACCTAAAACCAATTACAGTTCCTAATTAATTACCAAAAATAATTGATAAAATATGTAGATAAAATTAATAACAGTTTTACTTACGATTTCACAACACAATTATACACGGCACTTGACGGGAAATCTACGTTGAATGTGGATCAAAATATATTATAATTATGACACCGGCTAGTCGAGTTAAAATCTACACTAGAACTAACGACACTTTACTCAAATTAAAACCGAACTGTCGGTCGCTGCGGTTAGCGTGGCTTTTATACCACGCGCATAGAGTCGAAAACTGTCTGGAGAAATCTCGAAACCGACTCTGGAAGCTTCGTGTATCTACCTACGCGAGCTATCGGGAATTTGGGACTATTGCTATCTCGCTCGCTCGAACAGTATAACGCGGCGCGCTTCCTCAAGAAAACGAATTTAACCGAGATCAGCACGAACATTACCGACCGCTGTTACCGACGCATGCACGGCGCACCGATAAGATTGATAGAGCGCGCGCGCGAGATTCAAATTACTTTTCGAACATTTGTTATTGGTTTTATTCTGGAATAGAACTCAATATTTTCGAATGTACGAGAGTATTATTTTTGCTGTCGGCGGGCCACCAGTATTCGACCGGCGAGCCGCATGCGGCCCGCGGGCCGTAGTCTGTGCATCCCTGCTTTACACGCTGTCTGATTTGTCATTGGTCAAAGATGTCCTTTTCATCGTTTAGCTTTAAATTTTTCAATAATTGTGCATGAAAATTTCTTATGTGCAAAATTTCAAGTCTCTAAATTCGGTGGTTCGGGCTGTGCATGATATATCAGTCAATCAGTTAGTCAGAACTTTGAATTTTATTTATATATAAAAGGCATCCCAAAACTTTTCAACCGAGAGAAAAGTACCTTAAATATTGAACAAAAACAAATGTTTAATTTCGTATACATTAAATCGTTAATTAACATTTTAAAGACTTTTCCCGTTTGACCCGCCGATATCGCGCGCAGCACGCAGGGAAATTGCCCCGGTCGATCAACGTAAGTGCCTCCTACACCTGAAAATCGGACGTGACTATTAAGTTCCCATCGGTATTCATTACTTCGCTGCACTGAAAGGGTTAATAAAAACGTTTCACAGAGCGATTCATGTAGGCTTAATCATTTGCATGAGCGGAAAATGATTATTTACTTCTTTAAAGGCTATTGAAGTGCGCACTTTTTCACGTTATTAGTGATTGTTACATTTTATTAAAATAAAACTTGAATATAAACAACAGTGGTGTACTCAAAACTTACTGCAATTACTTGCAAGTTTTCTTAAATGTATTTATTTATGTATTCAATTTTGCCCACTGAAAATATATTGCATAATTATAATATTTTATTTGGTAAAAAAATATTTTATTATTATGTATACGAATTTCCAGTGTACAGAAAAATCACATTGGTAATTTTATCTTAATTTTTTAATGCAAGCCAATTCATAACGCAGAATTCATCTAAGTTATTTATTAATATAATGTCATGTGTTATGCAATTAAAATATAAGAAAAGATGCTCATTAGAAATCTTTTTATATTTTGTTGCAGTGTACCGCCAAAAAAATGTTTAGGTTTTTGTTACAACTATTGCCAATCTGTTGACCTACAAAACCCCGACAATGGCGACTTAAAATCACGTTCCAGCAATAACAAAAGGATTACAATCCACCCCGGCTTAATTGCGTTTATCCAATCACCGGGCTAGATATAGATAGCTGTACCATGGCTATTTCTATGCCGAAGCTATTCGATAACCTTTTACATTTGTACCCAGATTTAAAATTCTTTTTGAATCCACTCAATTCGAATGTCAAATACTTTAAATTCCATTTCGTTTTTGCGCGTTCAAAGCTAAAAGTGAGAATTGTTTTGGACTAACAAGGCTTTTTTATTTATGTTGTTATTTGCTTATAAAAATTGCAAGATTATGATTTCAGCTTTACCTTAGCATATTTAATCCAATGATATATCTATTTATTAATTAGTAATTGATTTATTCATGTTTTCTGACATTAAGTAACTGCTAAACAGCTCAATGATTAGTATATTTTTTATTTTATGTATCATTTGTTGCTGTTTACGGTGTATTTCTTTGAAGTCCAGAGACTAAATGAAAAAAAGTAAAGGTTCATTAACCTGATTCATGTCATTGTACCCTTGTTACAATAATCCCTTTTTTCGAGATCAATAAACAGTCTGAAAAGGGTCCATGTTGTTTTGGCACCGGGCCAAATATAGATCTGTTACGGTTGAGTATTTCTCAATACTTAATAAATTTTATGAGGATGTTTTTCTAGATAATTAATTATAATTTAATGTTACGAGATCTAGAAATAAGAATTTTTAAATTTTGAGGTTAAGCATTCACAATGCTATTTTATATAATACCAAATAAGATACTAGAAAAAATACGACTCGCACCAGATCATGTTCTCGGACGGGAATCGAACCCGCGACCTTTGGATATCCGGTCCAATGCTCTGACCGCTGAGCTACCGAGTCACTAGTGGGAACGTCGAATTTCTCCTAGTTTATCAACTCTTACGCTGCAAGCCAGCGCCATCTCACCATTGTACAAGGAATTACCTCGACATCAACTGAATACCTTTCCAGATATTTTTAAACAATTGATTAAGATGAGAAAGCTATATAATTTCATATTCATATTCCCGTCCGAGAACATGATCTGGTGCGAGTCGTATTTTTTCTAGTATATTATTTGGTATTATATAGAAATAAGAATGTCTAAACTTTTGACGCAAAACCGTGCTCAAATGAAGCACAAAAGGATAAGATAAACAAAATAGTATTGCTTGAAATAAAGCATTCGGACAAAGACTAATAATATTCGTAACGTCACAGAATAAATAATAGTAACTCAAATTCCAACGCTTACGCATCCATGCAAACATATACAACACAAATCACCATGCAGTGCAATGCAAGCTCGTTAGTTAACTCACAACATGAATAAACTTCTATCACATAAAATAATTTCAGATTTTTCTCTATGCAAACTTCGGAGATATGTTCGGGGAAACGGTATTTTTTTTACATTTTTCATCAAAAGTCGAAATCTATGCGGCTTAAAAAAATTTTTTTTTGGGAATGTGCAAGCAGCGCTCTTTCGAATGACACCTCATATGCCCTAGTAGCCTCACTTCGAATTTTTAAGACCCCTTTTCAGTCCCTGTTGCAAAAATAACATAAATATTTTTATTTCTCTATTATTTGCAAAATAGTTGGGCAAACGTCATCTAAAACTATTCCAAATTTCAAGTTGATAGAATTAGTAGTTCTCGAGATATCCAGCTGTGACAGACAGACAGTCAGGCTGAGTCGCACCATAACTTTTACCATTTTGGCACGGAACCCTAAAAAGGATCCGAGAGAAATCTTATATGATTTCTATTCTTTTGTCGCTGAGATGAGAATAACGAAACTAATAATTCCCAGATAGAAATTGCCTCTATGTGTAACCTCCCTATTAGTATGCGTTTTGTGTCCGAACTTTGGTCCACACACTCTCATGTATACGCTTACATACTCGTATACGCTCACGTTTATTGCACGTATACACTCGCAAACTCACCGCTGATATCTTGAAGGTCCTATTACGACAATAACCAAGTTTCTTAACAACCTTTGTGGAGATACGGAATAGCATAAAGGAGGTCGGAATAGCGTCTATTTCATAAATATATGTAGTAATGCCGTGTTTAATATGACACGTCTAGGGTAAACAAAGCTTATGTTTAAATATTAAATTTTGGACTTATCCACTTGTTAAATGGTTGTGTCATTAGGAAAATCATCGAGTACTTTTTGAATATGATACCGAAATTAACATTTTATCCAAAGTTATAAATTAGGATACGACTATTTAAATAAAGACCACACGACACAGACACATCCACGACCTAAAACTATTTAATTGATAGGTATGACATATCACCTTCCAAGTAGTTGATCAAGTCATTCCTCCCACGTAACGTAATTGCAGCTGATTACAGTTCAAAACTTTCCTATCAACTACAACCCTCCGTAAAGACTCTCAGTCAAAACAAACAGCTTTTTCCCTAAATAAAAAAACTCAAGCGTTTCCCTCTGGAATACTAAAACGAGGAAGTCTGCGCTGGAGGCCTGCCTGTGACACACGTCACAGTAACTCTCGACGAGATTTATCGTTTTTAATGAATCGCTGGAAGTTTACAAACATTTTTTTTATATATATTCGCCCTCGGATAACGTTAATTGACTTAGTATGTAACTGAAACTCTTTTTTTCCTTAAGGCTCCTATATACCTCAAGCGGCGCCCTCATTTTAATTAAATTTATTGCTCGTCAAGTACATAATGTATCGAAAATTCACATGTACAGATTGAAGCTAAGGTTCTATAGTTTATTTACAAACAATAACCTCAGTAAAATTTTGTTCGTTGTAGTAGTAGTTTGCAAAAGTGCTAAAAGTGACCTTAGCTTCAATCTGTACATGTGAATTTTCGATACATTATGTACTTAGCGAGCAATAAATTTAATGAGGGCGCCACTTGAGGTATATACGGGCCTTAATCAAATGAAAACATTTTATAAAACATATCATACAAAACTATACAGCTTGACCATAAAGAGTTGACAAAAAATAAGGGTGCCACTTTCTATGCAAACATGTCAAAATCACGAATAAGTTAGTAACACTGACTATATTTTGTACTGACAAATTTTTGTTCCATTTTATTTAATTTGTGCTCTTTCTGGCCAAGCTACACATACACACATAAAGTACATTGCTTTTATGTTTTTATTTATTTTAAGTCGTTTTCTCGTACAAATTGTGTTTCTTTCATAAGTCTCTTTACACTTGTAAAATCAAAGGTCAGTACTTATTTTCTCTCTCTATTTATCTCTCTCTTATTAAAACATCCCTACAGAGTCTCGATATTTGAAAATTGTATATTTGTATGCAACATGCATGCTAAAATATAGTCGGGCTCTTCAGTGACGATTATGTTTTAATGAAAATACGCTGCTTTCTCTTGTGGAAAATCCACATAAAAAATTCAGGAACTAGATTCTCTAAAAGCCAGTTTATGTTTAGCTAACAAAAGCTATAATTACGGCGTGTTGTTACTTAGGTAAACACGGGTGTATCCACGAATTCTGCTTACTTTAGGAACATTAACATCATTATTCCCGAGTTTCATAATGAAGTGAATTTGATATCGCCTCCGGTGGACGGACTAAGGGACGGGCTCCGAATGCCAAAATGTCTCGTCTATTTTAAGTGAAATAGAGCACGTTCAAAATGATATATAATATTTTTTTATTTTGTTCGGACTCCATTTGAGCAAGCGAGCGAGTGATTGGACAATTCGAGTTTCTTGCCGGTTCTTCTCGTTACAAGGTCTCCCGCTTAGGGTTTGCAAACCGATGGCGTAGCTTCTTTGACATTCACAAGTGCTTGTTACAGCCTAGACTGAATAAATGAGTTTTGAATTTTGAATAAAAATACCAATTTCAGGATCTTGCAAAAACTTAATAAAGTAAGAAAAAGATACGTCTAAAGTCACGGGTCTTAGTGATCATCAAAGCTTTGTAACTAATAATTAAAAATAATATGTACACCATATTAATGTTTTAATTGACCGAGCGAGCGCGAAGCGTCACCGTTTCATCTCGGTTTAGAATGCTTTCGTATGTCCGGCTGTCCATCTGTTCTCCTCGTCAGGTCGCATTTAAACATTTCGAAAAATGTTCAAAAATTAAGGTAAACACTTTTTAACAGATACGAGCGCGGTTTTATTGAAAGTAGTTTGGTAATTAGTTGGTATTTGGTTTTTTATTTTCCCGACCTTTCGTTACTTTTGCAGCTGCTGTGGTCACGGGGAATATACGGGGTCACATAAACATTGTTTTATTTCATGTCTAGTGAGCGCGTAAGCTTGAGGTGAATATGTTCAAAAATGTCACAAACGCGAGGTCTACAGCTCACGAGCCACTAGTTTAATAATAATGAATTTTATTTCATTAAAAATTTTTCAAAACAACTTACAAATTAGGGACACTAAACATACGGTTATAATAAAATTTAAATAAATTGGTTATGCTGTTGTCCTTACTAGGGTAATAAAATGACTCGTATGAAAGACATCCAGACTAGTCAAAATGGAATATTAAGTTATTTCATAAAAGCATGTGAGATTCGCTTAATGGCCTTTTTTTCCATTATAAAAGTCTTATTTCTTATAATAAATAAGATTTGGGTCCCAAAATTCCCTTAATCCCCCTCTGACCCTTCGCTTTGCTTATACCCGCCGTTTTAAAGGGAGCTCTTTGCCACACACAAATTCTCGCAAATCTACAGACTCCGGACAAAACACGGACAGATGCATAATAAACATTGGGGAGATGATTGATCGTCCCTTTGATGTGAAAAAAGTATCTGAATCCTTCTTTACGACGGTCACCTTATAAGACTGAGTTTTTACGACATAATCCCTCTGCTTGGGTGGTGGGTGCTGATAAAATTCTCCGTTTGTCTGCTTAAGGTTTTCTTAGTGCTGTAAGCGGATTGTCTGTCGATGTTATGATTGTATTTGCCTTATAAAGAGATTCAAAGGAGGGTAAAAATTGAGAGTCATTTTTGAGACCTTCATCGTGTTAAAGCAGATATCTTAAACATGTTTTGCACCGAGGTTCGACAATTTCATATCTAATGAATTTATTTTTGAATTGATAAAGGAGTCTGTGAAGACCACTTTTCGATTGAGTTACATTAATGAAGTTAAAAGGAAAACTATCTATGTTAGGAAAAATGTACCAGTTAAAAAGATTTTGTAGAACAAATTTCATGGAATACTTAGGTATTATAGGTACTTAGTTATATTCGTTAGATATGGTAATAGTATAAGGTAACTGCGAAACCCTATACTGTGCGTGACCCGACATGCACTTGCCCAGTTTTTTTAATACTGTATCAATAGTCAATAGTCAAAATTTCTTTATTCAAATAAACTTAATAATTAAGCACTTTTGAATCGTCTATATTTTCCTACCACCCGTTCTATCGTATCATTCTTTAAGGAGGTGTAACAGTACAATACTTGTAGAAATATTAATAATAAAAATTATCGAAATTATTTACAACATTATCGTTTTAATTTATAACTAATAAACTATTTATTTATTTAGAAAATTGACAATTAAAAAACTAGAGAGCTAGCTAAGGTACTTTTTATTATAGTTTCTGGATTATAGTTTTATTATTGATTAGCACATCAATATAAAATTAGAGGTCACTTTATTTTTTTTTTCTTTACAGAAAAGTTAGCTGTCTTGTTTCTGTCAATCACTTAGCTGAGTACTATAATCTACTTTGTACATTATTTTTCGGGACCAATAAAAAGGAATACTGAGTGAAATCGTTACTCAAAAAGGTGTACGGCCCCTTAACTTTGTCATATTATCGACAAAGGATTATCTTCCCGTGTCAGTACCTTAACATCACTATTTCTTTCATTTTATGATATTCAGATATACCTAAGTATACACATAAAGTCCTTATTTGTTATAGAATATAGGAGTGCAGATAAAATATAAAAGCACTTTGACAACTTTAATCATTGGATTATAATTTTAGCAAGTTTCGAAAATAACTTTGTCGATCTCCGTGGTCGAGTGGCTTTGTACACCGGTTTTCAAGGTGTCGCCATCTCTGAGGTCCCGGGTTCGATCCCTGGTTGGGTCAATTTCGAAAACGAACTTTTCTATATTGGCTCAGGTCTGGGTGTTAGTGATACCACCGTTGTCTCTGATTTCCATAACACAAGTGCCTTAGCTACTTACTTTGGAATCGGAGCAATGAATGTGACGTTATCAAATATTAAAAAAAAACTAGGAATCATAAAAGTCTAATCATAATGATGTTTTTTTTTCACTAAGGTTTTTGTGAAGATAGACTTAATACTGATACTAGTGCGGTTTTATTAAAGGTTTCTAGTTGTTTTATTTATGTATAAGAATTGGTATTAGATTTTTGTAAAAAGTGAATCAGTTAAAGTAAATATGACTTCAGTTTTAACCCGTTACTGATTCATCTTAAAATCTCATGTTTTGATAGTTATTCAGTGGACCCTATTTAATAAACGTGACAAATTGTCACCTGTCATGACAATTTTATATTCTTTGCGTCAATCAATTTGAAAATAGAACAAACTAGTCCTAGCTACACCGCAACGTAAACCAAATTGACATAAAAATTGACAAATTGTCACGTTATTAAAAAGGGCCCAGGTAATAGATAAAACAAAATTGTTTTCCTTTTATGGAAATACGACTTGTTAGTGACAATTGAGTTTAGTAGGTAATTCAATAAAATAACGTTCTAAGAATCAAATAAGCAAGCTTATTAAATTTACTGCTTTGTTCTAAAACAAACATGAAATTTCTGGCAAAATATAATAAAAGTTGACAGTATTGTCAAAACTGGAGGAGCTCAACGGTGCGGTAGCACCTGGCCTAGCGATTACGGAGGTTAAGCAACTTTCGCATGGGTCGGTTAAGGGATGGGTGACCAAAAGGGGTTAGCCGTTGGTCCCGGCTACATTTGCAGCCGGGATTCACCAATCCACAATGGGCCCGCGTGGGGTTTATGGACCATTCTCCTTATCCACCCATAAGGAAGGCCTGTACCCCAGCAGTCGGGACATCATAAATGGCTGATGGTCATTCTCAAATAAACATAACGCTACGACCCTTCGTAACTATGGCTTTATAAAATAATACTAATACAAAATATTAAAAAAAAATATTATAACAAAAAACGCTGTTAAAATCAGTACTTACCACAATAATACCATCAAATACAAAAAAACAAAGACGTTAAAAAAACTAAATACCGTCACAAAAGCTTTTAAATCCCCAATAAAAAAACCGAAATAGCGTCTATAAATCCTGAAACCGTGTATAGCTTTAAGCGTTCGCGATAGCACGGCCTCGGGAAATATCCAGGATATATTTGGTGCACGTTAAGTCTCGCCGATATAAAGGAAGCCTTGAAAGGTCGTTTTCCTGGAAGACTGTAGCTTTGGTGAAAGCTTTTTGGTTTTAACAACTGCAAAAAACGGTCAAGAGCAAGTTAGACTCGCGCACTGAGGGTGCGTACCATCATTCTGAAAAACTTTACTATTTAGAGACATCGTTTTATTTTTCCTGTAATCTTTACATAAACTTCAACCACATTTTTTTTCTATGCAAACTTCGGTGATAAGAGGGAGGGAACGTCTTTTTTTTAATTTTCATCAAAAATCGAAACAGGCCTAAAAAAATTTTTAAGACCCCCTTTCAGTCCCTGTTGCAAAAAAATATAAATATTTTTATTCTCTCTTATTTGCAAAATACTAGTAGTTGGGCAAACGTCAGCTAAAACTATTCCAAATTTCAAGTTGATAACATTAGTAGTTGTTAGACGGGCTGTGTCGCAACAGAAGGGTTCCTTTTTATCATTTTGGTACGGAACCCTAAAAGATGGAAGGTAAAGAATATAAAATAAATGGACTCGAAGATTTTGCTTTATAACACTTTGCTTTGCCACTTTACCAGTTTCAAAGTCGTCATTTCGTAGATGTACAACAGTTAGTTCCACAATACGTGTCTACTTAATGTTACAAAGTAATATATACGTGTCTTTGTATACATGTACAGTTTAAGTTTTATAGTATAACTTAACTGACACAATGTCACAGAAACTTTGTGTTAAGTATCAATTTCAGACTTGTATGTTATGCTAGAGGATAAAATCTGTTTGTGGAGTTATAAATATTTTCAGATGCTGAAATCGGGCGGTAGGTTCTGAAGTTTCTAAGTTAAGGCGAGGCCAGTTCACGATCTGATGAAAACATTGAGTTTTGAGCTTCCAATGTGAAGAACTAATGTAAAATTCTACTTCACAAAAATTAAACTGAAATTATAGACTGAAAAAGCAACAAAGAAACACAATAAAATTAGGGAAAATGGCTTAGTAACTCTGTAAAAAAATCCTGAATACCTCCATGAAAACTTATAAAAATTAACTTCCAATCATCAGATTTCGAAATTTTCAACTACAGTGATATGATTTTTTATGCAAAAAGGACAGCTTTTTTACTGATCTAACCACAATACCCGAGTAGATTTTTAATAAATGTTCCAGAAATCAATAAAAATGTACTAAATTTCGTCAAATTTCTGGCGAAGAGACAATTATTAAGCTATGCAATAATCAACCATATTATAAAGAGATAGTGAAAGACTAGATTTCGTGCACTGCCTTGCCTTAAAAGCCACGATGGATTAATAGCAGTTCCCCAACAAAAACTACAGTTAGTTACAAAGCCCCACGCGAAAGGTCACGAAACTCATAAAACTTACATTTGGCAAGTTCCTACAGAGTATAACACCACCGCTGTTGCACGCGAGGCATTTAATTCTATGTTTAACAAACACTAATGTTCAGTCCGAGTTATTTGGGAACCATGACTTGGCTTCTTTGCTGAAAGAATACATTTGCAAACCCACATTTCTATAACTATAATTTTCGTTTCATTTTCTTAAACCATTAACTTGGAAATAATACACGAATACCTAGTCTAATTGTATTTATTTTAGTCGCTAAGAACCAACGCTTGTAATTTGCCATAAACTAATTTATGTTAGTAACTTACTGGGTGCAATCTTTGGTGACATTATTACACCTACCTATATCTAACACTGTACAGAGCTTGCTATCGGGGCTATTTACATGAGTCGACTTTGTCAATTATAACGGTCGGCTATTCACTTAGCAAGTGGCTAGTAAAATTGAATAGCAGGTGACACATCGGTGACGGCGTCGCTGTTTTATATGTGGTCGATGTCGTTACCTAAGTTAACAATATGTAATAACACTTTGTACCAGTTTTGGCCGGATAAGTTTATTTAGTCACCTGCAGTAGTCTTCAGTATGCAGTGGCCTAGTGGCCGAATTGCAATTTACACAGTCGATTTTCGTCGTGCATCAAAAGTCGTGAGGCTTTAGTCACCCGTGTTAAAAAATCCCACATAAATATACAGGCAGCCTTTAACGTAATTCTACTTAAAAGTATTATTAAAATTAAAATTTTATCACGATCTTCTTTTGTTCATTTATGACATTTTGCCGATTCTTAAATCATCCACCAGTCGGCGCACTACCGCCAACTTGGCGCTAGTATAGATGTAGACCTGTTATTTTGTTGTTCGCCATGCGGTATCAATTTTTGGATGTTGGTCTCAAGGTCAACATGTATAGTCTGAGGGGCCTTCGTGTGTAACTGCGATACTCGATTTCTGAACTATTTATAATGTAGGTAGGTACGGAACCCTCGGTGGGCGAGCCCGACTCGCACTTGTCGGGTTTCTTTCTTCTGGTTTTCCTTTTCAATTCTATTTTTACTTCGTTTACTGTTAAACTTACATTATTAAAGAAATATTATTATCAACCATTTTTAGACATAATTGAAAAATTATTGAGAACATAACCCATACGCACACCTACGAAAGGTCTCCATCTACAGCAGCGCCACCAAGCGGGATATTTCTTCTGTCTTGATAAAAGAGAGAGAGAGATATTGAGATAAGTTTTCATTGTTCCATTGACTTACTTTTATGGACAATGAATGACTTTAACTATGAAAATAAAGTTACATTTTGTTTATTCTCAATACTCACAGACAGCGTTTGAGTCGTAGTATAAAATTTTATTTTAAGTTCACTAGTTTTACAAGAAACATTCTTACTTTGAAACTACTGATTTTTTACTGAAGTTTTGTGCTTAACAAACAGTAACAGTCGTTTTGCAATGAACTGTTCTATATTTATATGTCAAAATATCTTTTACAGAGAATGCGATACAGTAACACTCTATTAGATAATGACATACATTATAATAGCCATTATACCATTCGTGATTGAAACCTGAATAGAATTGAGTATTCGACCTATTTGGCTCCGAGAACAGCCTATTGAGTCGAAAGGTCGCTAGTTCAATACCCGTCATATTTCTTCATGAATACGTCTATCTCTTCGTGGAGTCGTATCTTATTTGTTATAACATAATACGTGGGAGTCTACTTTATTTATATTTATGACTTTACTAATCCATGTAGTTGTGTAATGAAAAAACACTGCTGACCTTTTTGACAGACACTGTGACTTGGATTGTCTGCTCTAATTCATACAAAGCTACATACATATTTCGACATGGTTTTATCATTATATTTTTATTGCGATATTTGATATTTGACAACATCACATACATTGCTCCGATTCCAAAGTAAGTAGCTAAAGCACTTGTGTTATGGAAATCAGAGACAACAAACACCCAGACCTGAGCCAATATAGAAAATTTTGTTTTCTAAATTGACCCAACCGGGGATCGATCCCGGGACCTCAGAGATGGTGACACCTTGAAAACCGGTGTACAAAGCCACTCGACCACGGAGGTCGTCAAACTGTGCATACTAAAAAACTATTAATTAATAAAAAAATACTTGCTGCTTTATTTTTTTAAGTTATTTGCTTTATTTTTATTAGGAATGGACAAAACAATACCGCAAGCAATGTTAGACTGCGCTGCTTGCACGTTCTCAAATTTCATTGGCCACGTAGTTTTCGACTTTTGATGAAAAATGTAAAAAAATGGACGGTATTTTTTCCCCCCAAAATTATGTTATGTGATAGAAGTTTATGTAAAGATTACAGGAATAATAAAACGACATCTCTAAATAGTAAACTTTTTCAGAATGATGGTACGGAACCCTCGGTGCGCGAGTCCAACTCACTCTTGACCCTTTTTTTATTTGCATGTTTAATAAGTTTTAAATCGTGCGGTGCTAAGATACCGAAAACTCATACAATAAAATGTAAATCCGTTATTAGCAGTAAGGAAAATTTGTATGATAATAATTACTGTTAATTTTTAAGTGCTGTGGATTTTGTTACAATAAATAAATAAATACAAAGCTTACGTCAAGAACGCAAGGGTTGCTTTCATCTCCGAATACCCCATTCACACGAAACTTGTTTTTTTTTTATCATGGAGTTTCACAAAAACCAACTTTCTTGGCTTCTTTTGGCTTCTTCGGCAACACACAATCACATACAAGATCTATTTCGTGTTGGAGATAATTATAGCAGAAGCTATTTCGGCGAAAGCACGAATAATTACTAAATAAGCCTTAGAAACTAAATATTGGTGTAACTCCGATTTATCTTAACGTTTTCCTATATCATATTCTCTTGTGTTTTTATTACCCGACTGCAAGGAAAGGGTTATGTTTTTTATGGGATAATTGATAAAATATGAAACTTAAATGAAACGCCAAGACGTTATATGTAAATAAGCTCTTTGACTATTTAAGAAAATGAAAATTGACCTTTGTCAAAAATATAGTTTACTTTTTTGTTTTGTTTGGAAAAACCAATATTTACTCGAATTAACTTTCCGATGCGTTAAGTTCTTGGACACATCCAACGTATATCATATAGATATCGCATTTTTTTTCAATAAAAGGAATAAACCTACTTTAGTATTCAATATATGAATAGACCCATCTCCTTTCATCGCCTTGATGTTAACACCGAGGAGGCAAATTTGTATGCAGACAACACCTCACTTCATACAACAAAATTGATTCAGCACCCTTCTCACGGGAAATTGTTTGATCTACGAAATAGCATGCCAACTACAAAAATATAGGTACAGATAAAAAAGTGTTTGTTATATCTTTTTAATAATAATAATAAGATTTATTTTAGATATTAAATTACATCCATATTCGTTAGTTTACTTAGACTATGTTAGTAACATTAAAACAGCACGAACGACAATTAATTAGAATATTTACATGACCCATGTGCATCAGAGTCCAATGCTTTTTAAATTATTTCTTTTATTTCATAAATTTTATAATTATATAATTTTTTGAATAAAAAATTTATTGCCAATTAATTTTTTTCATACAAAACTGTAAATAACATCAATTTTTATTTGGTTTGGTATTTTTTATTTCATAGAGCCCTAGACAAATACTGTCTTAATCCGAATAAAATCACAAAAAGAGTTAATTTTGCCCAAATTGCAAATCATTTTGATATTACGTTTGTATAAGAAGTTCACTGTTCGTCGGCTTCTTAACTACCTACTTATTTTATTTGTGCAGTGTATATAACATTTGTGATTACAAAAGTTAAGCAACTATTAGAACGGCTAGTTTTCAGTTGGGTGATTATTTTGCTTTCACCTTATTTCTTATTTCTTAATAGAGCTCACTAAGTGTGAAAGGTTTCATATTTAATCAATACAAAACATCTGAAAACTTTAAACTCAATTTTATTGCTTAAACTATACACGAATAAAACAACACTTAATTCAACTGTACCCAAACTGCGAGTATAAAACGGAAACTTGGAAGGGACGGTTACCATTGAGAGTTCCAGTAAGTAGTTACGGGGCATTTAAACCCATATCAGCTTATATTGAGTTAGTCCACGTCAAATCCTTAGACACATGAAGGGACTTGGGCGCTTTGAACCACAGTTGATTAATATTCAGTAGGATAACTACATTTTGTGATAATACTTTTACGGATTACAACGTGTACCCGTGTATATTTTAAACACATATTATTATACAATAACAAGTTCACTTGCAACTCTACAGATCATCAATATTATTTATTCTCTACCTTGCCTTTAGAGTTGTTAGCATAAAATTAAAAAACAATTAATAAAAAAAAATCATGCCTCTCGAGGGAGCACCTCTTAAATATTGTTTTTATTTTAATTTAAATATTTATTTTTAAAGTAAATATATATCTAATTATTATTTTATTATGTTTTTATTATTTGTTGTTATAGCGGCAACAGAAATACATCATCTGTGAAAATTTCAACTGTTAACTATCACGGTTCATGAGAGACAACCTGGTGACAGACGGACAGACAGACGGACGGACAGACAGACGGACGGACAGCGGAGTCTTAGTAATAGGGTTCCCGTTTTACCGTTTGGGTACGGAAGCCTAAAAAAGTAGAATGTACCTATATTGTTATCAATAATGTTTTTTGCCCCTTTGACACATTTAGACTTAGATATACATTTGGCAGTTAAAAATAGATTGCTAAAGACGGGTGACTTTTGAACATAGATGGCAACTCGCTCAACCAAACTCGGCCGCTAATTTGGTTGCTCTATTTTGCTCGTTCTAATCTAATCTATCCCAACCACCCATGTTCAATTATAAACTTATGGTTTACCAGAATTATGACAAAAAATAAATTTGTAACTTTAGGGTAATGTTTGAGAAGAATAATAAAGTGAAAATTGCGGGGGAAAGTTATAGTTAAGCACCTGAACTAATCAATGTCCCTGTAGCTCAGATTAATATACTACGTACTTATATCAAAACTGACTAGCTTTTGTATACTGTGACAAGTTTAAGGCGATCGACCAGATCCTTAGTGCCGTAGGTGTTACTACAAATTGAGAAGTTTCAGGGATGAATTATACAATGTTACAGTTGAAATCTCTTTGCTAATACGGTTATCGGTTAAGTTTACTTAACGAACTTTATTACCATAATAATTATTTCAGGAAAAATAAGCATTTTTAGGTGAATAAAAAATGTTGTAAAAGTTATCACTGGACAGGGCAGACAAGATTCGAAAAATAATATTTGCCTGTACAAATATAACATGCGGTGAAACTCTGTTATTGGCTAAGTGTAACTTATATTTTTTTATTTTAAGCATGATTGTAGCAAAAAGGTTTTTGCGTTTCCTAATAAATAAATAAAAAAGGCCCTATTACAAAAAAAAATCACGATAATCGGACGATGCGATAATCATACTTAATTATGAACATTAAGCTTGGTACCCACTTGAGCCTTTTTTATTTTGTATGCGGAGAAAATGCATTTACGTATCCCCCCTGCAAGTGAGCAGGAGATTCGTATGCGGGGCTCGCCAGCAGAGGACCACAACACTGACAGCGCTAGCGGCCCTCCACGACCGCTTCCGGGATCCCACCCAGCCACGTGAGCCTGGAAAATGTGTACGTGTGCGAACCTCGGTTCATGGTCCGCATTTTGCGATCCGATGCGAACGCGAACACAATGGGGAGCAAGTAGTTCGCAAAGCGTCCACATTGGACATGCTGCAGATTCGCGGAGCGTGAAGTTCGCGATCCTAAGTGAGTACCTAGCTTTAAGCTTCGTACAAACTGAGGCGAATTCCGACGCAGGCCGCGATTAGGTCGCGCCGATTGCGTCAGCTAACTTGTATGGATGTGTTCACATTGGCGCGAATAGTCGCACGAGTTGCAGCAAAATATACGCGGGATAGAGTCCAATTTTTTGAACCTTGAATGTTTTTTTAAAGACAACAAGTTTCTATATGACCTCAACCACGAAGACTATTAAAATAATCTTCAATAATAAAATACTCTCCAAATTCTATGCGTTGAGTACTCAGCTCATGGACCCATTTTGTTCTTTTCTTCCTCAAATCTTGAGATTCTTCTTCAGTTAATGCTAATAACAACAAAACCTCAGCTTGGATATCAAAAAACATTTGTTTTCCTATTGAAAAACCAAAAATAATGAGGCGCGGAATTCGCCTCAGTTTGGGAGGCTAAGCGAGCAAGCGAGTTGCGCAAATTCGCGTCCCGCGTGCCGCGCGGAATTCGCCTCAGTTTGAACAGAGCTTTATACATGAATTTAGTGTCACGGAGTGGGACGAGCGTCACCCGATTATTACCGCGATTCCTTTAATGTAATAGGCTCTCTGGGCAAAAAACCCGTGACCGCTCGATCACCATGGCTCTAACAGGAATTACACCTAAATCATGGTTATTCATTCATATTATAATGTATCCATTATTCAGTATTCATAGTTAAGCTCTGCTTAGTTTAGAACTAAGTGATTGATGTTAATTGTTTGGAATGTATTATTTATGAAAATTAGAAACCGACTCAAGGTCTCTTTCAGTAAGGTTTCCTGCTCTAGATTTGCTAAGCGATGATGTAGCTTGGCCTTTAATATAATAACATTTAAAAAAAATCAACCCAGACAAAATATTTTTTTCACGCCCCCCTTCATTTGTATGAAAGCCCCTTTCAAAATTTATTATTTTATATACTTTACCTGTGACTTTGGGTGGGCAAGACACATCTTTGATGCAAATATGAAGACTGTATTAGTTCCACTATCGGTCAAGAGATGGTGCTGACTACTGCTGACATAAAACTGCAATATTCTAAACCGTATTCTTTATTCTAAGACCGTAGTGTATTTATATTCTGATGGTACGGAATCCTCGGCCTCGGTGCGCGAGTCCGACTCGCTCTAGACCGTATTTTTTTACTCTATCATTTTGTTTCCTATACACGTATGTATAAGAAACAATTGAATTACATAATGCAAAATGTGACAAGTTTATCAACTGCAACCGCGGATACAAAAAAATAACTTCTTTTTCAGCTTTATGATCAACTAGAGACCGCCCGCGACTTCGTCTGCGTGGATTAGTTTTTTTGCTATCCTCGAGAACAATTATTTTTTCGGGATGAAAGGTACCCTATGTCCTTCTCTGTACCCCTGAGAACGTGTATGCAAAATTTCATGATGATCGGTTCAGTAGTTAAGACGTGAAGGCGTAACAAACAAACTAACAAAAGGATTTTCGCATTTATTATTATTATTATTTATTTAATGTAAGGATAAGATAAATCAACATAGCAAAATACAATACGATGTCACGAAACTTCTAAAGGACCTTTGCGGTCCCTCCGACCGTATATTGTCCTCGACAGTCACATATTAATTGCCAATTTGGCCATTCTGGTCCTAACTGTTGGTTTAGGCACCTACCTGTCTTAGCAACATTTAATGTCTCGGGTAAAAAAACATTATACCTTTGGACAAGACTAAATTATCTATCAATGTTTTTATTTCGAGTTTCAGTAAAAAAAGTTTATGTTTAGGTCGTTGAGCTTGAGAACTCATCACACAATATTTATAATGTATTTAATATTTTATCCATAATTCCTTTAAAAATAAAAAGGATCACTCGTGATTGAAACTTGAGCAACGGACAAACTTATGTTACAGAAAAGGGCACTACTGTAAGACATAAAAACATATTATGAATGATTCAAGAACTTGCACTTAAGATGCTTTTCCACGAGACAGTTTTTCGCCAGAGCCGAACCCGGCGTGGAACCAGACGTCCAGTCGTCATTCTTGTATGGGATACTATTATCTGCGGGTGGGGCCTAGTCACCTGTAGCTCAGGTTCCTCTGGAACCTATTTCGGGGACTAGTCTCTTCTACTAAGTTTAAAAAAACGTTTATCCTAAGCCGCTTATTGTAAAAAGAGAAAATAAATGCTTTTTATTATTACATTATTATACTATAGAGGTATTTACTCAATGCCGGTTCAAACGCCGCTGGCTCACGGGCTCATGGGCATTTTAAAAAACCGGGCTGTACAGAAACCGTCTCTTAAAAAAGCGCCCTTAAGTAGGTACTTGAGAAGTAATTTAATAGCCTTAAAACTTAATTCTAATCAAAATTCTGCTTCACTTAAGCCCATTGAAATCTAAATTGACCAGAGCAATTGATGGAAAAAATCGGCTTAAGCTAATAGTTACAAACGAGATGAGTTTAAAAACCAATATTGTGAATAATGAGCCTTTTCACCAACTGTTGAAGTAATCGCTTCGCTCGCTCAAACCGCTTAGGACCTTATATTTAATAATGAATATTAGATTTAGATTCAGTTTTTTGCGAAGAACTTCTTCAATTTAATGCTTCTAAATTCTTATTGAAATGGATCAGTGAGTTGGATTAGGTTTTTTTATAAAGTTTTTTTATTTTCATTATATTTTATGTAATAAATAATAATAATGGCTTGTGTTGTGTTTGTAGTTTGTTATTAACAAATAGGTATGTATGTTTTCTTTAAAGCTTTTAAAAAAACTTTATTATTATTTTTAAACGTCAAAAATACACTTTAAAAAAATCTTATATATAAAATAATCATTTATTTTACAATCGAATCGAAAATATAAAAATTTAGTAATTTTGACATACATCTTAGAAACAAAATTGAATTCCATTCAATTTACTTCGAGGTTAGTGTGATTAGAATAGATTGTCTAGTGAAGCCTAGTTTACATGCCGCACTAGAGATGCCTCTTCACGCCTTGTTTGGCCCCATGTCGTCGGTCGGTAGGGGGCATATATATACACCCCCTATCGTAGGTGTTAGTGAATAATATATATAAAAAGAATAATCATAACAATACATCATCTTTACGGATTGCAGCTCATCAGCTTTTTATTTAGAGCTTAAATAAATATAACTACACATAATTCATGGTAAGAGACGTCTGTTACCATGAATTACAGACGGACGGACAGCGGAGTCTTAGTAATAGGGTCCCGTTTTACCCTTTCGGTACGGAACCGTAATAAATCTGCTAATATTCCTTTTAAGTTTACTTTGTAATCAGATCAAAAAAGTTTATTTAACCTGTGGTGGTAAAATTCAAAAACAAATAATTCGACAGGTCAACCAATCAAATTCACCGCTCAACCAATCAACTCAGTGGATCACCCAATCATCCCATTGCATAAAATCTTATTCGCCTTTTCAGTGACCATTTTCTACTACCTACTTCTATGAGCTATATCAAATATGCCACAAAAGAATTCATACGCACGAGTGAAAAAGACCAAAGTTATTTTCCAACTTCAGCTACAAATCAGGCTCAAGAGGTAAAATCACCGATGCTAAACATTGTGTGAACACATATATATCTTACCATTCTTTTCGTTTTCACGCCGTAGGACATCATTTTTCAATACATTTATCCGTGTTTTTCATCTGATTCCTTCCTCGCGCTGAGTAATAAATCAATATGCCGGAAAGTTATACGAAAAACGGGAACGTTCGTGGATTTGCCTGAAATATATCGGGGAATTGACGATGCGTCCGACGTGTGACATAAAGATTTGTTGTAGCTTAAAAACCGTACATGCTTTACATTACGAGTTTTTAAGAAAGTAAGTTTTTTTTATCGACAGAACACAAAACAATTATGTAAATCCAAGCTATTTTAGTTTTTAGGACCATTTTTATAAAATTCAATCTTGTTTTAAAATATGTCAACTTTATAACTAAACAGATAGGTAAGATATAAAAGGATCTAACCTGTATTCATAATTTTGAAGGTATCTACTAGTAGGTTACACAAAGAGATAGCAAGTCTAATGTGGATACCTAGTAGGTATGTTTTAAATGTCAAGAGACATATTTTTATATCCATCTGAGGAATCAATAACATATTGAGAATGGAATTAGACTCAAAATAGAGCTTCGATATAAATGAATGTATGAATGATTGAAATATTTATCGGTGACTAGACAATCAATACAAAGCTGATAGATAAATTAGATACATTAAAATAAATATAAACGAAATTGCAATTGAAAATCTTGCTATTAATCCTCTAAATCTTATAGGTGTACAATTAAATACATTTTCCACCATGGAGCCTCATTCACTATCTAACATCTACTCATTGAGACCATTTTAATGAGCCCAAACACGCTGTATGTGCTGTAAGTTGCTGTAGCATCAGCTCAAGGTTTTCGTGTATTGGAAATACCACCGATATGACGTAACAATACACCAAATTTCAATTTAATCTGTTCCGCCATTTGAAGATCATCAGCTCATCAAGTAGGAAATGAGCAGACGATCTTCATAAATAATAGCTTAGAGCCATCTCGATCACGCCAGCTTTTAAATAAAGAAAACCACATCAAAATCGGTGCATTAGTTTGGGAGTTACGTTGCCTCAGATAGACAGACAGATGCACACATATACACACACACACACACACACACACACACACACACACACACACACACACACACACACACACACACACACACACGAAAAAATTATAACACCCATCTTTTTGCGTGGGGGGGTTAAAAAGAAATGAAATGGCTTCGTAAAGGTATTCACTCAGCATGATGTCCACAACCTTCTAAAACGCCACGACGCTGATCTTCCGTAAGTGCCAAAATGAATGAGAGAAGTATGATAATTATTATATTGTATCAATCACGTATTCATTCATCGACCTGTACAACATACCAATGATTGAATTAAAACTAGCAAATGCCTAACCAACAGTAGATACTAATGTTACCTGAAAAGTGTGCACAATGGGCACAAAATGCTATAACAGAAGTGACCGTAATAAACTCGGCCACTTTACAACCTGAAGTTCCCCAATCTATCCCAAATACTGAACAGGGAACGAGGGATTTGAAACTGAATAACTTAATTTTGATCATACTCGGGTCTAAGGGAGGCTGGGTATTGTACACGTGCTTAGTAAATGAAGCCCAGACCTCAGGTTTTGGGGTTTGTCTTTACCTATAAAATGGTATCGAGATGTTAGGTGAGTGTTCGTTTCAAAATTTGTTTTTGCTTCTTAGAGATCTCTTAGAGATTTTTAGAAATCGGAACAGCTTTATGGTTTCTAAGTATTAATGACGTTAGCGAGAAATATATTGAAATTGCCATAGTTTAAGTATCGACGTAACTAAAATACTGTTATTCTTATTCTTATTCATAAAAATATTCTTATAGCCTAATCAGCGTTTTCTCCAGTTGATTCCTTATTCATGTTGTTAGTCAGGAGAGATTATAAATCAAAATAAATAAATTGTTTAAAAGACGGCGCACAAAACGACTTATTTAGATCATTATTAGCATTGTTTTTTTTTGATAGATCATTATTCATTTGAACCTCTCCTTAAATACTTCAAGCATTATTTTAGTTCATAGATCTTGCCCACTGTATCGATTTTCCAATAAGCCCTTCTTTTCTGTTTTGGGTCGTAAACTCCACTCACCCAAAATGCGTTTGATAGGATGACCGGCAGAAGTACGCCCTGTCCCTTTGGAACTTGCTGACTCACTACCTTCCGGAGTTCGATGACACGGGACGACTGATTTAACTTGTTTTACTTGAGATATTTCTATTGCCTCTATATTTATTTTATTCACTTCTTATCAATTGTTCATATTATTTAAAATGCTTTGATTTTGAACTTTTTGAAAAACTTGCTTATGCTTTTTTTAGGTTGCTTTCTTATTTGTTTCTTTGTTTGGTTGTTTGCCCACAAAAGCAAACGATCTTAAACTATCTTCCCGATGAGCTAGAGACTTAAAATTTTGAACATAGGTCAGAACTGGACGGTGATGCAATATTATGGTGTCATTGAGCTGATCTGATCATGGGGCCGGAAGAAGGCCACAAGAACACTGTAATAAAACCAAACAATCCCATCGAGTTTAGACTCGTTAGAATCGTCTTGACAAGTACTCTGACGGGTGACGAGGGTCCAGAATCTGATGCTGTAGCCAGAAGAAGGCCACAGGAACTTAGTATTGAAACCATGCATTTTGCACGTTTCTTGGTTTAATACTTCTGTGTTGGGTCATAAATCTTTGCGGAAGAAATTATTGTTTACTTTTTAAGCCATTTTAAAAACGTGTTTTTTATTTTAAAAATATTAAATTTTATACTCTTATTAAGTATGTATTCATGCAACATTTATTTCTATTCAAATTAAAATGATAATATTGTTTTTAGCACACTTCACACACATCGTGTTTCTAAATAAAACTTTAGTCAACATGACCCAAATACGATCGTTCTTACTTCAAATCTTTTATTCTTTTAGGTATATCTTCAATTCACTAATCCGATCTTGACCCTAATCTGAAATATCAAGTACCACTCTTTTTAAAACATTGAGTGATTCGGAGTTTCTAAGTACATCAACCAACCGAGCTTTTTTACTTCACTTCGACCAAACACTCGATGATGCTTCAGTATTTTATAATCTACATGAAGAGGTAGATTACAAAGAAATACGTACCTAACATTAAAATTCGTTTTATATGGCTTCTTTTATGCCAAGTCGTGACGGTCACGATTGGACAGTATTGTATTACAATAAATCTCATACATCACGAGTAATTTAAATTTAACATATTAATCCGATGAACACGTGAATAGTAAACATGAAAAAATCAAGCCAATATTCCCCTCATTGATGATAAAGATATATATTTTTCCTGCAATTACCGGAAAAACCGTATTCTTTCCTCGGAAAAATTAAAAGCAAATAAGACCAAACGGCCATTATTATAAATTACTACATCTTATTGTTTCTTTTATGTTTCCTCCCGATGAATTATACGAAATGTTCCAACGAAGTTTGCTCATTCAAAATTCAATTAAAGTTATAAACAAAATGGCAAACAGTGGGATATTTTCAAGTGACACGGCCACGGGCGCTTCGGAACATTTTCCATTTGTTTTAAAGTGTCACTGTATATTTTTTGTTGGGGACATCGCTTGAACATCTTCATTAATTGAATTTATAGGCTGTGGGGTGATTTAAGCCCTGAAATACTTGGAAATTCTGAACAAAGTTTTCGTTTTAATTAATGATTTTAACAATGCTTAAGATGCTCCTCGAATTTAATGTTGGAACATATACCTACATATTGTATTGGTTTATTTTCGTATTCTACTAAATGGATTTTTTTATAAAGTTTTGCGGTAGGAAATTATAATAATGAGATTTTTTTACTGATTTTGGATATAACTATTATACTTTAATTAAATCAAAAGTTGTTTTATTTTGATATTGTGGTTAGATATTATTAAAATAAGCTTTTTTATTAATAAAATTATTAGAAACAAAAAGCCTTTATAAGGTAAAAGATTAAGTATAGATTGATAAAGAGACCCAACACACACACTTCAAAAAGCTAGTGGATGAGGTGGTTTATATGCCATCTAAATTCGGTGGCTAAGGCAATAATTCCCAATTTTATATAAAAATGACCTTAATAATGAAAATGATTAAACTCCCAATTACCTCGTCTCGTAATCCAATACATACCGACAATTATCCCCCCCATTTATTCGCAGACTCATCACATCACGTCGCCGTGATTTGTTTGCGGGTTTCCGTGCGGAATCCCGGAGTGCTGAGTACTGAGTGATGAATGACTATTAATCATTACTCCGCATTAAGTACACCTGATTAATTTAATATACTCGCTAATCAAAGTAATTTAAACAACTGGAACGTTGAGAAGTCGTGAAAACTTGTTTTCGCTGAGTCGAAGCTTTCAAAGTTAATCATTAGGTAATTTCGATTAACTCACATCGATAACTTTAGGGCTGATTTTTCAATCCTCAGATAACAGATATCAATCAGTTGACGACCTCCATGGTTGAGTGGTTTCTACGCCGGTTTTTAAGGTGTTACCATCTCTGAAGTCCCACGTTCGATCCCCGGCTGGGTCAATTTAGAAAACGAACTTTTCTATATAGGCTCAGGTCTGGGTGTTTGTTCCACCGTTGTCTCTGATTTCCACAGCACAAGTGCTTAACTACTTAGGTATTTTAGGATCAGAATAATGTTAGTGATGTTGTCTAATATTTATTTATTTATTATTTATTTAGTTAAATTATTACCCGAAATAAATTAAAGTCATTCAAAAAATCTGTCAAACAAACAAACATATGACAAACATTTTCAATTTGGCAGAATAAAACGTTATCAAACGACAAAAGCTTTATCTGGGCATTGAAAAATATCAGCCCTTATTCTAACTATAAATACTCTTCTTAGCTAAAATAACTGACTGTGGTCTCCTAAATTATAAGGAAGCTGTCAGTTTCATAATGTTTCTGTCAAATCAGACAATTTACTTTAGAATAAGATAAGGTGACCATAATTAACTTTATGAATCGTTTCAGTGTTTGACAGTTAGTCCCAAATTATTAACAATTTCAACTAAGAATTCTAACACATTTCATCTTTCAAATTGTTTTACCATTTTATTCATGCATTTGATAATTGCACTTTTTATACTAAGTATTATTTAGTCTGCGTATCAGAACGATTTTCATCTTCGATTTTCTAGTCTAGCACAACTATGACACTCTGGATTCCAATGTTTAATGTGATAGTTATTAATAAAAAAATATTAATGGAGAGCCAACAAAGGGTGCTGGAAATAGCAAAGTAATTGCTTCAGTTAGCCATGGCCTATGAAAACGTTTTCGCAAGTTGATAGACGCTTAGTTTTGTTCAATAATCAAACAGTCAAAGCTAAGTGTTAGCAAACTGCTAGTACACGTTCCCGCATAAAGTGGACGGATTATTGCAAACTATCGGATAGGTATGTTTGCATAGCGCGGCCATTACTTTCAATACTTTCCGGGGCCTCCACATAAATTATATTTATTTAAAAAAAAACTTACACAACGAAAGAGTACTTAACATTACGATTTGAAAACTTATCTTTGTGATTGTCTTCTACCTTTTTTTGCCATACGACTAAATAATGATTGATACAGTTGCAAGAAAAATATTATTTAAACTATTTGAAAATAATTAAGGGCCTCCACTCCCTTGCTGACCCAGAACTTTCACACCTCTAAATCCGGCCCTGCGTATAATAATTGCGTATTTCAATCATCAACTGCGGTTTGTGACACGTCTGCTATCAAATTTTTTGGGATAATAACAAAAACACATGTTTAAAAGACATTTTCCCCAAATTCCTAAATAGGCTTACCAAAACTATAAAATAAGCTTCACTGGGCTAAAATAGCCTTTATCGACATTGTCAACAAGCAAATATCTCCAAACTATCTGCGAACACTTTCTCCACCGCCGCCCCTGAAAGCCCCCAAATCTCGCCGCTTTAATACATATTCAAATTTCCAAAGCCGTGTTTTGTCAACTCAAGATCGAACTGTCCCAACTTACTAAGTTAGGCTTTGACGGGAAATCGCGTAGTGATGGGTGCGAGTAGCCTATCGACAACAGCTAATATCGATACTTTTGTCACAGAATAAACAAAAATCTTCTGTGAAGACCAGAGAAAAAGTAAAAGCACTCTAAAGATACTATCAACTCGCAACAGATCATATTCTTAGGCGGAAATCAAACCCACGACCTTTGGTATCGTCGCAATTTTTCTAGTATATCCTACTCTAACACTGCAAGTCAGCGTTATTTCATTTATGTAAGGATTGAAACATTTTTCCAGATATTTGGTCAATAAATTGATTAAGGGCGCACAAAGCCTCCACTAGCGTCGCCATCGCCAATCAAGCAAAAATCATTACAACGAAATAACTATGTATAATTAAATTCTAAAAAATAGAAAAATCTTTTTTAGCTATTTCGTTGTAGTGATTTTTTCTTGATTGGTGAACATGAACACCATAAACACTCTGTGCTGCACTTATTTACAGGACAAATAAAACCCTATTTAAGTTACACTACTCTCTACCTACACTAACAAATTTTACACACAACACTATATTACACCTTAAAAATAAGTTAACCTATTTGAACAACCCTTAAAACTAACAACAGAAGGGAACCTACCAAACCAACCTAAATTAAACCTAAGGACTGTAGACATTACAGTGAGAAAGCCTAGCCAAGGGTTTGATGGATACGTCTGCCGTCATGTTCTTAGTGGGAATGTAAACTCGACCGCACCTCAGACTATACATGTTGACCTTGAGACTGCCTTTATGCCCTTCGTAATAAAATCTGTTTTCGCAATTTAAGTAACTATACAGTTTCTCCGAAAACAGTGTCGTGTAATTCAGGTCAAAATTGTATTGTGACAAAGCATCACGGATGAAAATGACGTTGAATGTCAATATGTTCGGTGCTGGCATGAAATGTGTTGTTCTTCGTAAGTTTTAATGCACATTGTCTTTTTTTCATAAAAATCAATATGACAAGTATTTGAAATTAGAAAATACATTCAGTGGCCAGACACACATGGTATAATAAACGTAGGTTCAACAGCATTAGTAAAAATATGCAAAAAAATTAAAGATTATTTATAAAGGCGATCCAAAACATTTTTTAATTAATGCGATAGCAATTCAGATAGTGATACTATCGATTGTATTCACAACACTATATCACATACCTACATTACGAAAGCAAACATTGTGCCCACAATGGCCACAATATTGAGAAATTTATTTATTTAATAGAACCGATATTGTGTTTGTGAAGAACTTTATCAATCGAGGTATGTTTTGTATGGATTTTTATGTGATTTCAAAATAACTCAATATTAGTTGAGGCATTGTTTTAGAGGTAAAGTTGTCATGTAGAGTTATTACAAAGTAAATTGATTATTGTATTTCTTTCAGATATGGCCCAGCAACATGATTCGACGTAGCAGGTCTTGGTAAGTAACTTAAGATTTTAATGCCTAGACTTTACTTTATTCTTTTTCTACCTACTTCTCCACATTATCTTAAAAAATGCTTCTCGTTTCGCACTACATCTTCACACTGCACACTGCGTTCTTCTAAGCACTTTACCGACTTCATTTCTTACTCCTTCTCCGTTCATGACGTCCACCTATCGAACGCACTTCCCGAAGGTATCAGAAAAGCTCAGTCTCTGAAATCTTTAAGCGATCGCGTTAGAAGTGATTTCCTTTCTTGTAATCGTAGCTTATACCTTACCTATATTTCGTTTTTCTTTCTATTTATTTCTATATACATTACTTGTCGTTTAATTTGCACCCATTCTCCTATTTCTACTTATTTATTTTCTCTCACCCAAGGTTGTCTGGAAGAGATTGCTATTTAGCAATAAGGCCGCCTTTTGTATGTTTTCTTTTTGTCATTTTTGTTTTTTTCTGTTCTGTTTTTATCGTGTGCAATAAAGCTATTTTTATCATTACTATTTACATATAGCAAGAATTATTCGTACCTACTCACAGTTCGTCACTAAAGCTGGTGTTGAAATTAATTATCGGAAGCGACCCTCTAGTGACATTAAAATATAGGGACCATTGTTTTATCAATATTATAAAATTCGGTAAAAGCTAAGCTTATAGTAATAAAATACTGATCCTCTGCCGTAAACTGATATATTTGTACAAAAGGGAATCAATCGTGAAACAAAACACGATCGGCGCGACCTTAAAAATGTGTTACGTAATTTGCGTACCGTTATTTCACCCTTCTGGTAAGCGCGCTATCGCAGGGTTACCCTTGTGGGGGAAAGGGGGATTTTTTGCCGCATTCCCTCGTAACCCACCCCTAGCCCTCACGGCGCCTTAGGGATGTGGGGACTTTGGTAAGACATTTTAGCTTTTTCGTCAGCAAAATTATTAGAGGTTGTAAGCACAGTTAATGAATTTTACAATTAGGAAGCTATGTATATGAATACATAAAATAAATATATTTTGTAAAATCAAAATAAGTAATTATGTATCCACGGAAATAATGTATAGAACTATAATTATTAAAAATGTAACAAAAACTTAACTTTTAGTAACTAAACTTTTATTAACTTACAAAAAAAAGAAAAAAATTAAGCTAGTAATAACACACTGAGAAAAATAATGGCTAACAAAGTCACAATAAAAGCTTTGCTAAAATTTTCTTGTTGTAGAAACTAAAACCTCTGTTACCACATCCAGGCTCGTTTAGTTTACATATCAACTTTTTTATTGTTCTGGGTTTGTTGTGATAAGAACTACGCGCAACTTGTTATCATAAAAAAGTTCTTATAGTTAACAATAGTACGTTGTTTTTTTAAGAAAGTATATTTTGATGTAGTATTCAAGTCCAATCTAACAAAATAAATACTGTTATAATAATAACATGTGCATTGTTATTTTAACCATATTAACTAACTTGGTTGAGACGACAATTTGCTTGAAGTGTGCGACAAAGTTAATCTGTTAAGTTTTTATTGTAACACGTACAATAAATAATTTGTCTCTGCCAAAAAGTTCAAGTAATTTTGTTGTGATGACTGCATGGATTTTATTGTGAAGTTAAAATAAATATGAAGTAAATACGATAACAAACTGAATCCATCAAAAGCGTTTGTTATGGAGTTCAAACGTAAGCTGTCAATCTAACAACGTACAATGTAAACTTTGTTGTGATAAAAATATTTGAGGGTATGCGGGGAGTAGCGGGGAACGAAGAACTTTGTTATAATATCTATTTGGCATTCATTTCTTTTACGGGTGTTCGTGAATACGCACGGAAAAATGAGTGTAGACTGTGTAGATAAAGAATTAAGGGACTTTAGTGAAAGTTGGTGTAACTGAAAAGTTGGTAGGATTGTCATTGTGCCGTGAAAGTATCGGGACCACCATCACTTAATGAAAATAACATTTTGTAGCTCCAAACTATAATACGTCAAATTTTAACTCTAATTACTTAGCTTACCTAAACTCTGAAATCGAAAAAATCTATTCCGATAGTATTTAATACTTATATATAAAATGAGAGCATTTGTGTGTTAAGGTTGATACCACAATATGTAATTATATTATGGTGATCCCACCACTTTCATGAAAAATGTCAACCTTTTTTGTTGAATATCTAATTCAATATATTTCACAAGAATTTAAAAAAGCATGGGTCCCGCCATTATGGTCGTGATCCTATGTCAAATGTTTTCTGCACTGATTGTGATTATGTTAAATAAATATTTCAGTTTGTCTATTTAAACTTTCTTTTACTAACCTTTATAATATTATTTCCCACAGATAATGGACCGCAGACGGCTACTACCGACAGTGGCCGCCACTCCCTAAAATTATTAACTACTTTCTGAGAATTAATTGAAACCAAGTTCTATCTAGAAAAGCACTAAAGAATATTTAGAACCAATAGAATTATTGAAACAAGACATTTTCCAGATCTAGTGCCAAATCACACGAGACAGTGCATTTCTAGAAATTTTGGTTTTAATATATTTTCAGGCAGTAGTTAATAATTTTACGGAGTGGCGCTACCGTCGCGGGAGTAGCCGTCTTAAAACTGTCACAGTAACAATTTTCATTTGCTAGAGTAGCAAAACAAGTTGATAAGAATACAAGGTTATTTTGTTACTGTAATGACATTAACTTAGTACTACAGCAAAGGTGAAGTTACTATCAAACCTAACCTAACAAATTAAGTTTGCCGTAGCAAATATTGGCATTTGCTGTAGTTCTTAGTTAATGTCATTACAGTAACAAAATAACTTTGTATTTTTATCAACTTTTTTATGTGACGGTAGGTGCAATAACAAAGGAAAATTGTTAATCTATCAAAGTCTATCAAAGCTCAGTTGTTATAGGAACATAGTTAAATTAACGCCAAAACATTTTCAAATTGTTACAAGAACAGTTTATTGATTGTTGCAATTACAATATAATAATTTTGTTGGTCTAACAATCCCTACGCAGAACGTTAACGTTGTTAGTGTAACAAAAACCAGATAACAATAAAAACGTTGTAGTGGTAACTGTCTACCTTAAACGGCTCTCCCCTGTTAAAGTTTTATTGTTACACCCAACAATATTTTTCTCTCAGTGCAGGGTCCCATTTTTCCACGAAAGAATAATAATTGAAATATAAGTTAAATATTAAAAATTAAATTGTTTCGTGAGTTCGTATTGTTACATGCAGTGGTAATACAGTAAGATTAAACCGGAAAATTTAAGTCGCTTATAGTTTCTTTCTTGCATCATAAAAAACATAACACCGTAATATTACGTTCTTTTATCGCAAACCGTACGATATCTTGCCATTTGTTTTCTCTGCACATTTCTTCCAAAGGGACTGAGTCAAGATCTATTTACCTCAAGTTTTATCACGTATTATACGTACTGACTACTGACTCAAAATAAATAATAAATAAATAAATATTTGACAACATCACATACATTGCTCCGATTCCAAAGTAAGTAGCTAAAGCACTTGTGTTATGGAAATCAGAGACAACGGTGGTATCACAAACACCCAGACCTGAGCCAATATAGAAAAGTTCGTTTTCTAATTGACCCAACCGGGGATTGTACCCGGGACCTCAGAGATGGCGACACCTTGAAAACCGGTGTACAAAGCCACTCGACCACGAAGGTCGTCAATAAAATAAATGAATCGAATAAATTTTAGCTAGACAGAAAAAAGCCTATAGCGAAACCACTTTATTTTCAATGTTTCGCTTAAAGGCCTAATGTACGTGAATAATTCTTAAATCTCTCAATCCCGCGAATCGTCCCACTACTTTCCATACTTTAAAAAAAACGCTTATCAAATAACATTCTGGATCACGAACGCTGTTTCCACAAGGACCTTTTCTACCCCAACTCTACGAAGATGTGATTTTACTTGCTAATCTGGAGGGATTATTTTTCAGGGTATTTTTACTCGGCTTGTTCTCTCGCATAATCTCAAAGGGAATGTTTGCTTTATTTGTTCTGAAACCTGAATCGCGGGTATGTAATGCACTTAGCTAACTTTGGCTGTGTAAATAGATTTCTGGCGTCGTTTGTAGGTGCTGTTTACTGGAGTAAGGAATAAAAGTGAATGCTCTCAGGGACGCTTAAGAGATTCGGGTTGCGTAACATTTTTCTTGGTTCGTTTATCATTACGTACCCCTCTCCATATGAAACGAAGCGATCACACGGTGAACGCTGAATGGATGGGGTCCAATAAGAAATGTTTTGTGTTTATTATCGGGGGTACCTGTGAGACCTGCTTACTTTTTTTGGAACTATAAACTGGCGTTGCTAATTCATATTGCTAGTTCTAGTCACGGTTTATAACAAATCCAGACAACGCTTGGAAAAAAAATACTTTTTCAAAATCTTACTGTGAAAATCACTGTCAGTATTTATGGTACAATCACATTTACTCCCTAAAGTTTGCTTATACAACATGTTACAAAACTACCCCTAATGCCGAATATGATATATAGAGACCATCAAACTGAACAACTTTTACTATGGGACCAAGTCTGAAATCGCGAAAAAAAATCAGCTGATCCGATATAGTTTATTCTAATAACGTCAAAAACCATGGAAATTTAAAACATTATAAATAATCAGCTGTTTCATACATTTTGATATTTTCGATTTTAATTTTTGTATGAAACAGCTGATTTTTTTTCGCATTTCAGAGTTGGTCCCATAGCAAAAGTTGTTCAGTTTGATGGTCCCTATATACCATATTCGGCATTAGGGGTATTTTTGTAACACCTTGTATACATTTTCCTGTAGCTCGGCTAAAAGGGAAGGACAAGCTCAGATGTCTTTCATCGAACTAGGATTCAACTAATCGGAACAAAACAAAGCAATTGAAACTTAGTAACTGAAATTCCTTAATTAATGATCAAAAGTCATTTTATCTTTTTCGTCAATGATTAATTTCCGTATTTATGGTCTTCAGAAGTAGAGTATCACTATAAAACTATGTCATACTAATTGATTCATTCAATTAGGCTTGCAATTTCCTGAATTCCTAGGTACAATTAATATGGCAAAGAACTAAAATGTTCAGCCAATTCTGAGGCCGCCTGTACTCGGTCCCTACAACACGCAACCCTTCAAAATGTGAATTTTAAAATTCGAAGTATCCCTAACATTTCTCCTTTAAGTGCAGTGCGGATGATAAATTCTCCTATTCGCAACGGGTAATTTTAAATTTCACAACATTTACAATTTTATCAAGTTAGCTGCGACGTTGGACGGATTTAATTCAATTGCATTATTTATAAGCGGTCTGCCGAGCTACGTGGACAGTTCAGATGGCGGCTCGTGGCGTATAGGTAATATGGTACATCAAAATAATATTATTTTATTTTGCAGAGGCATAGGTAGGTCTAGACATTTATATTATTGTGTGTTGCATCCTTTAATTTGACGCTTTTTACAGATGTTGACTTTGATAGCAAAATGTTTGTATGGGAAATTCCACAAATTGCCAGTACAAAAATACATATACAATTCGACTGTACTTGCCATGAACGGCTATGTCACAAAATTAGCTAATAATATTAGTATTCACTATAAAAAGTGGTTCCAAGGTAAAATCTTCATTTTGAAATGCTGCACCGAAAATAAATCGAATCATAGATGAACCAACATTTAAAACATCATGACTCGTGTTAAGTCTCTAAATTTTATACTTACTTCATAAATGTCTGCACTATTTACTGAAATAAAAACTTTATTAGACCCATAGCGTTCAATTTTATGTTAATTTAATACTCTATAGGATAAGGTCAGTAGTGCGCAATAAACGCGCTGTGTATTGACTTTTATTACACATTTAAAATTTAACGGCAGATTCAATTTTACGACACGTGAGATTCCGAGTGCCTGATCTTTTAACAGAGTTTTCTATGAATGTGTATTAAATGCATTACAAAAGGAAATTGTAGACAATGGCAGGATGACAGAACATGTATCCCGCTAGGTAGCGCTGCTGTAAATAGAAATCTTTTGTACGTGTGCATATGGGATATTACCGGTTATTTTTATGTCTAAAAATGGTTGATAATAATAATTATTATTATGGAAGTTGGAAAATAATCTAATGAAAGATTGAAGAAAACCAAAATGTGTTGGAAGAAAAAAAATATATTTGGGTGACTCTACGGGCATTTTGAACGCCGTCATTCTCGACATAAAACTGTCATGATAGGTTGCAAAAATAATTTATTTATTTAGTTCATATAACTTTTGCTGCTAAACGCTATTCGTCTGGAACCTATTCGCATCACTGCGCACGGAGACAGAATTTTCTTACTCTATAATTATGAAAATATGTTGAGGAGAATGCCAGCGTTTAAAACGCCCCCGTAGATTCACCCATTTACGAAAATTCGCTTCCAACATCCAAAATTTTATAGCAATAGCAAACAATAAAATGTCAGCCTCCTGATTATGTAACTTTGTTGCAATCAACTCTGACAGAAATCGCAGTTACATTGCTGCTTTAGTAAGAACCAATGTGACAACTGTCTTACTTAAAGCAGCAATGTAACTGCGGTTTCAAATTTCAATCGAGAATTAGCAACAGAGTTACGTAATCAGCCCCCAGGTCTACACTAGCGGCTAGATAGCGGTAGTGCGCCGACTAGTGGACGATTTGTGAATCAGCAAAATTATCCTGCCATTCTGTCTGCACAATCTGCACTTGAATGCTCGGAAAGGCGTGAGAAAACTGGATCACAGGTGTCATTTGATTTCTCTACGGGTTATGCTCACAAGGCACAATGGTATTGCAAGGTGTTTGACTTTTTAACCGACTTCAAAAAAAGGAGGAGGTTATCAAGTCGACGGTATTTTTTTTTTATGTATGTTTTAACATAACTTCACCAGTTCTTAATATTCTTTTTTTATTTGGAAGAACACAGTTCGTGCGTGGTCCCATAAAAAAATTAAAAAGATCTGGCTAGTAGTTTTTCATAATCCTGAAAAATAACAATTATTTGGCTTACCATCGCACGAGTTTTTGCGGATTTTCAGGTATAACTTCTTTGTTTATGAACCGATTTCGATGATTCTTTTTTTGTTTGAAAGGGTATACCTCAAGAGTGGTCGAATTTTAAGCTTATCAAATACATAAAAGTACTCATTTGTTTATAAACTTCTCTATTATATTCTACTATGTTTTTCGATGATAGGTTATACTATTACTATTTAGTATCCCTTGTACGGTGCGATCGCTCGTTACACTACTACTTAGGAAATACTACTACATACGAAGCGAAAAAGAACTAATAATGTACGTCCTAATAAGCGACATGCTCAAAGTTTAAATTCAAGTAAACCGATCGTCCGATTATTGCGGTTCGTTTTTGTTTTGTATGTAATAGAGGCCTTACGATGGATCGTTGCGATTACGATCCGTCGTTTCGGTCTGTCAGAAATGACAGATAGAAACGACCTATCGCACCGTGTATGGATTTTTTGGACACTTTAGTTCCAAGAACTACAATAAGTTCAAATCAACAGAACTAATTTCATTGATACTTTAGTGTTCACACAACCCAACAAATTGCCCCCTTTAGAAGCTAGAAGTGATAAAAGGGACTTTTTAGGGGCTGGAATTTTGTTGGGGTTTTTTTAGGAGCTTCAAAAAGAACTTGCAAAATCGAAAACAAAGCGTGTGTTTTTAGTTTTGTGCGTAGAATGGAACGCACGATATGAAACGAGTGAACTGCGCGGCGCGTTGACCAATCAATGTTCTTTTATTCATTCAAGTCACTCACTCACCTCACGCACGCCTTCATTAAGTAAGTACATACAAATAAAATAGGTACATATAAAATTCTATATTTAGGGGTTTTAGGGGAATTCAGAAAAAAACTTGGGGGAATTTTTGGTAAGGGTTGGTAACACCGAAAAAGGAACAAAACTGTAAAACAACGAAGTATATCATTTATTTAAGACGCGGAGTAGCCTTCACATAAATCGTGCAAGATATATCTTACAATATCGATTTGTTTTGGCTCGTGTCCAATAAACTTTCCCGTCCATCCTGAACTACTATGTCGATATTTATTTAGCGGAGCAATATAAAGTTGTTCGGCTGATATTGTAGTTTTAGATTATGCTATAAGTTATGTGAATTGAACTTTTCTTTGTGATTCTGTCAGAACATTATTAAGAACATAGTTATGACAACCTGAGTGGTGCAGTAGTCTACCACGCAAGAGTTCACAGGTTCGAACCCGGTCGGGCAGAAATTGAAATGATGAATTTTAATTTCTGTGACGGGTCTGGGTGTTACTATGTATAGTAAGTATATATTTAAAAAGTATATAAGTAGTTTATCAGTTGTTTATCTAGCACCCATATTACAAGCTTTGCTTAGTTTGGGGCAAGATGGCGCTGTGTGAAATTTTCCAAGCATTTATTTATTTATTTATAAACTTAAGAGTACCTATTCAGGATTTTAATTTAATTTTAATCAGTTATATTGTTGCAAGTAGTTTTTCTAATACTACATTTTATTTTGAAAACCAATCCCCAATATGTTAAAGAAACATTTAAACTTAAACTTATCTACGAGATCTATGTGTAAAATTATTAGATAAAGAAAAAGATTATGTATTTTTTTTTCAGATTTTTTTACATCATTCACTTTTAATAAAACAAAATAAGATTACGAACAAAGGGTTAGTCAATCTTCTTTAGAAAAGTTTGAATCCCAGTGTAAGTTTCAGAAATACTTCAGTGTCATTAATATTTAGGATTAAGAAGATTAATTTCTTGTTAAAACTCACGGCTGTCTTGGAATGAAATATAATTATTGTACAACAAGTTATTAAAATGCAATACAGTAGATTAAAAGTAACCTCCGTGATCGAGTGGCTTTGTACACCAGTTTTCAAGGTGTCACCATCTCTGAGGTCCCGGGTTCGATCCCTGGTTGGGTGAATTTAGAAAACGAACTTTCTATATTGGCTCAGGTCTGGGTGTTTGTGATACCACCGTTGTCTCTGATTTCCATAACACAAGTGCTTTAGCTACTTACTTTGGAATCGGAGCAATGAATTTGATGTTGTCAAATATTTTTTATTTTTATTTTATTTAAAGATTGTGATTTTATATTTCCTTTTTCATCTGATTAATAGTAGATATCTGTTTTATACCATTAGTCTAATTGTAAATACATACGTGAACACTGAACACATTACACTTTTTTGGGCAGTCGTGTAAAAAGAGCATCGCATTTAGATGGCGCTTTTTTAACTATATTTGGACTGCTTAGTTTTTTTTTGCTCGTAAAAATACTTCATGTGCGAAAGTTTTAAAATAAGTAGTAAACTAAGTGTTTTACGCTTGTCAATTCCATACAATACATCAAAGTCTGTGATTTACATAAGTTTGCTTCATGTGATTAAATCGTCTATTGCTAATATTTAATCTTTAAAAGTAAGCGTAGCGTTAAAACGTTTAGAATGTTGACCATTTTAAATAAGTTGTTGTTGCCCAGACTGAATTTTGACTCAGAAGTAAGTAATGCAATAATACTGAGTTAAATAGAATTTAAAATTCCTTTAGATTTTTTTTTAGGTGTAGTTGAATCCAAGTTATTGAGCAAAAAGGTCCGATAACCTTCTCTAAACATGCTCTGTCTTTTTTATGAATTCATTATTTTAGACGTTTGTAAAGATCATCTTGTATTCAGAACTTCTTTTTAGCTAAACAAGACTTAAAGTATAAATTTAACAGGATCCTGAGGGGACCGTCTGGCAATAGCTTTAGATCTTAACTTATCCCCTCGCAAACTATTAAACTATTCATGCTAAAATAGTAGCGAACTTTTAATTCTAGAGTCGGGTAAAACCACCGTAGTACAGTAATAGTTAATAGTTTATTAAACAGCACATGTTTTGCTAATAATAAAAATAGTAGGATGTCAAATAGTAGCGAACTTTTAATTCTAGAGTCGGGTAAAACCACCGTAGTACAGTAATAGTCAATAGTTTATTAAACAGCACATGTTTTGCTAATAATAAAAATAGTAGGATGTCAATAATCATTTTTAGTACAATGTGTGTTCATATCAAGTAATGATTGAACGTCATAAAAATTTTGCTCAGTAAGCCATTTAAACAATCTATTTTTAAAGATACTTGTGCTTAGCATCTTCAGATTTTTTGAGATATTATTCTAGGTTTTGATACACGAGCAAAGCGTTCAAAACTGTCGCGAACCCGTGGTCTACAGCTAACAGAGCCACAGTCTTAAACAGGCATCTAATGGCCTTTTTGTTACGATTGAAGGCATCATCTTTTGTTACGATTGAAGGCATCCTCTTTTGTTACGATTGAAGGCATCATCTTTTGTTACGATTGAAGGCATCATCGATTGAAGTCTATTGAACGGGGGTCATGACACGGGACGTAGTCTAAGGCCATCGTGAAAACAGAATGCCGTCTCAGATTTTAAAAGATTTTTGAATCATTCGTTGTTTAAACAACTTTTATAAAAAAGGTATACGTTTTTACATTATGAACAAAAGGAAGTTTTCATTTAGGCTGTCTATTTTCGTTGTAAGAACTGTCACTAACAAGGGAAGCAAGTCCATTAATCAAGCTACTTTAGCGGAGGCCCTTCGAGCGTGCCTTATCACCGGCCCCGAAGAATGACGACAACAATAAGGAAATTAAATCTCACGGCATCTGTGTTTTCAAACTTGAGATCAGTAGATGACATACTTCTTTATTTATTTATTTATTCTTTTGACAACAAATAGTAATTTTTTACTACTTTATCTTATTACTACGTTTATTGGGTTTTTTATGCCTTTCAATAAATCATTATTATTATTATTATTATTATATTATATTATTAGCTATTATGGACCTATAGTGCCCACAAGGATATATTTGGATATATTTAAAAAAAAAACAGTAGCAAGGGCATCAAATTAATCTAAACTAAACTATTATTTATCTATTTATCTACACCCATGTTTTAAATCCTCTATAAAAGGTTCTGAAACAAACTTCTGAACTTATAGTCAACATTAAAACAACCAGTGTCATAGTAACCATAATATCCGAACGAGTCAAGGCTGGTCCCGCCTCCGCGCCCACGCCCGCGAGTTGCATTATAAAATTCAGTACAACATTATAACACTCGTTTGGATGATATAATGACGTGAAGGCACGCGGCGAGCACGGCACGACCAGCCCTCGCTTGGATATTACGGCTACCGTGACACTGGCTAAAAGCTACTGTTTTAAAACCTTTATAGAGGATTGTAGATAAAGTCTTATATGCACTGTACATAATTAGGTATTAAAACTGATACTAATATCACATTCGTGTTTAGTAACACTCATTATACTACAGTTGCATAAATAACTATTACGACATTGAAGCATAAAATGAAAGTGAAACTGATAATCTTAGAGGTTTTAGTGTAAATCTAATATGTCTTCTGATTCACATAAAACTAGTTAAATACAAGTACAACATTACAAGGGCCTGTAAAATGTAGTTCAGCGTCCCCATACTTCTTGGACTTTGATTCTCCATAGATACTCAGATACAAACGCAAACTTCCTTCTTTGTAGGTTAAAAATATAATAATAATTTTAAAACGTGTGTGCAAATGGTATGAATAAACGAATTATAATTTTGTTGTGATGTGTGCGATGAATCAGTTGAACGCACCAAGCGAAGGCAACAACAAGGCGTGGGAGGCAGTGGCTTCAATAGATAGATATTACAAATAAGTATATATACTGTGGTATCACTTAATATAAAGTAAAACTTGTTGCTTGATATAGCGTGAGTGTGTCCATCCTAACTAATATTACTAGCGGCTCCGTGAGCTGTTGATCTAGCTCGCGTTTGTGACATTTTTCGAAATGGCTGAAATGATTTTTCCTATAACTCCGCCATTATAAAAAAATTCTAAACTGAAAACTAAAATAATAATATATGAATAACGAACCTGCTCACAATTTCACGAGAATCAGTTGAAAAATGCGACCTGGGGCCGTACCGGCTAACGCATCGAACTTCGGAAAGTCTGCCGGGCTTCAAATTAAAACAGATACCTAAATCGAGCTCCAATCGGGCCAAAATGGCGAACCCCAATTTATTCATGATGTCACACGAACATCGATATCATCTAAATAACTTCGGCGAATAGTACAATCCGAAACTCCTTACTTCGATTTATCTGTTTTAAGTTGAAGCTCGGCAGACCCGCCGAAGTTCGTAAAGTTAGCCGGTAGGGCCCCTGTAGAGGAGAACAGATCTGATGGACAGCCGGACATACGAAAGCATTTTTACCCAAGCTAAAACGAAGACGCTTCGCTCGCGCTTGGCGCTCGATCAGTCAATAAATGCAAAGTGAGTTTATTTGTTTGTTTGTTACGCGTCGACCGATCATCATGAATCAAGCATAGCTAAACGTTGCTAGGGGGGAAAAGAACATAAAGTACTGTGGAGATCATATAAATAATGTTACCTCACTGCGAGCTGCTTGTCGATTCTGTAACCAAACTCGCATCTCACTTCGAACCTCACCTCACTTTGCGTGAATTTGTAATTAGAAATTAGCTGAATATGAGCTACTTTACCGATTGCAAAAGGTTTTAGGTACCTACCGTAGCTATCTAAAATCTTTTGTGAATAAAGAACAGCCTATAATTTTCTCATTTATGATTTAAAATTCCTGCGCAGTGAAGTGATATTCGAAGTGAGGTTCGAGTTTGGTTACAGAATCGACAGGCTGGCCATCACCACCGTTGCTGGCTAGATTTCATCCAGATTAAAAGTACTGTTTGAAAGGGATAGAAAAATATCTGTCCACGCAGACAAAGTCGCGGGCCGCTAAAGTATTATTTATAATGAAAGCTACGGTAATTGCTAACCATCGAGTAAACAACCTTATTTCCCACTTGTTATTAAAAGGATCCGTTGATCCGTTTATAAAATACAAGCTAACTAAATTAAATGAATGCCCTGTACTCTACTTCCGCTATAAATATAATTGGGTTATTCAGAATTGTGAAATTTTAGATTTAAGAGGCTTCGTTTGAGATTAGATATAATTAAAAAGGATTTTATGGGTTAGCTTCATTATCGCCACGCAAGCCGAAGGACCGGCTGTCAAAAACAAAACCCTTTGCACTTAATTTAACAAGGTTACCATGTTCTCGCAACATTATAGAAATAAGAGTACCCATTCCAAATTTCTAATCGATGAAACCTGTAAAAGCAATTAGATTAAACAAAAATATACTTATAAATCTCTTAGTAGACAATTTCTCAGTCTCAACAGTCAAAATAAATGTCGTAGAGAAAAGGGGGCTGTGCTCGCGACAGAAGGTAGACTTTTGTCGACTCTTGACATTACGCTACGTTATGACTCTACTTATTTCTCGAGTTTGTCGTGCTCGCATCGACAGTATCTCACTCTCAAGTACTGTCAACCCGACAAAGATTACATTTCGTTGTAGACAATCCTTCTCTCGGGTCGCCATGCTGATCAAAATAAGTAAGTTTCAAGTTAGCATTGGCGTTCAAAGAAACATAAATTATGTCATTTTAATAGTGAGGCAGGTGTAATGAAGATAGTATGCTTCCTTTTTGTTGAATACAAAGGCGAAAAAAAGTCAAAATTACCTTTTCACTTAGCAATAGCTGTTTAGTGCAAGTGAGTTAGTGCTAGTCACACAAAAATAGGGAATCATACCCGAATATTTGCTAGCTAGATTTTCTGCAATCTACTCAAGGCTTGATTCCATCTCTGTTATGCGATATTTACCCGAGTGACTAAAGCCGCACGGCTTTTGCCGCACGGCGAAAATCGACATTGTAAATGGCCGCAGGTGACTGAACAAACTTTTCTAAAACTCTTACTGTGGCCAAAAGTAGAACTACATTATTACATATTGTTACCTAGGTTACGCCATCGACTACGTAGTCGACAGCGACGCCATCGACGAATTGTCACCTGAGATTCAATATTACAAGCGACTTGCAGGGTGATTAAAGTCGACCGTCACAGGTGACTAAAATCGACCCATGTAAATAGCTCGAAAAAATATGTATTTACAACAACAATGAGTATATAATAAATTTATGATGAATTGTTTGTTTCTCTATTATGTGGAATGTATAAAAACATTTTCCGCTCCAATCAAGACCTTTGCTAGTTTATTTAAACTTGTTGATTGATTGTAAATCAATATGTGAAGAGCTGTTTCCGTTTAAGTTTTTTTTTATTTCAGAGTGCCAATTAATGCTAAAATAAATTTAGTGAATAAATGTAAATAAACGTAGAAAGGAACGAGTATGTTCCACAGTGTATACAAAACGAAGTAGTTTATTTGTTCACTCGCATCGTATGTGTTTAACTATGAATAGTAACAAAAAAAATATCCATTTGTGTCTATGCAAATTATTTCTTAATACAATGTGAATTCAGAAATAAACTCAAAATACAAAAGTGAAAATAAAAGACGAAATATGTCAATTTTGATGTGCTTTTATTTGCTTTGTGTCTGAAGCTACTGATGGATTCTAAACCTCATATTCTTCATGAAATTTTAACGATTTCACATGATGTAAAATCTCTCTTCAGAGGGCCTACTAAAATTAACGCTAGTAGAACATAATGACAATGTATAGGATTGACTGGAGCTAAGCGTTAGTTTTAGTCATTCCCATACATTGTAACTCTATTCTACTAGCATTAATTTTAGTAGAATGGCCATTTCACTAGGGGTATATAGAGGTACTGAAACTAATAAGTTTTTTGTGAGAGATGTAATATACATCCCCGATGAAAAACTCCTTGGCTCTACGTTCCGACCGATACGTCATACGCAGCACAACACTCACTGTTTCATTTTCTCTACCCTACCCAAATATTGGATCATCATTGGTACTGCAGTTTAGATACTTCGTAGTGTTGGGAAGAAATCACGCTTGTAGTATATTTGAGAGTCATCGCCTTAGTTTCCACACTTTATCCTCGTTATAATTCAACTTCACCCGGCTTAACACACGCATTAAGCATATATTACTCACGCAAATTAAATGTAAATCAATCACCGACATACATATTAATGACCCGCTAACCATCAAAATAATGTTATAGTATCCAAAAAAACTTACTTACGTGTTCCACATTTTTGTTCCGAAAACACTCAAGTTTACACACACACAATACACTCACTGCACTTCACTGCACTCAATCGCACTGATGTGAAACGACGCGCCCTCTCTGCAGGCCGGTCGCGACTGAAGCGAGGCGGGCGGGGGTGGCGCGCAGGCGGGCGGTTCGCTCCCCCCGTACCAAGCACCGAGACAATTTTTCCGTTTTGGAATCACCTACCAACTTATCTTCGATCGGTGGATTTAAAAGCGCAGTTAAGCTTTGTTTTGCTGGTAATAGTTTATTGCAGGTCATATTGTATATTATTGTATAATTTTCGGGAACTACGTATGTGTACAAAAAAATCTTTTATCTCAGTTTTAATTGGAAAGAAAATAACAATTGACTGATGTTTGATTATGTGGAACTGTATATTTGCACAAGGGTTAACCCACTAGGGTATATTGCTATTGTATATCTCATGTATAGTAGTCTTTACTTTAAATACTATTTTGTTTACGTAACTCACGTGTTGTATTGAATTCGTTTCAAAGGAAAAACAACTGAATTACTTTTCCCTGCTTACACTATCACCAATATTCAAGAACAAATTTTCATTGGTTCGTTTATTTTATGTATAACTTGTGATTGGTAGTCCGGACGCTGTAAATCCACGGGCACTGTGAGATCTCATAGTAATGTTTGTGAATATATATTAACTAAGGCGTTTATGCTATCAGTTGTTAGGTACAACTTATAAGAAGTACCTAATGTGACATTTACACGGGGCGATTTGACAGGTGACTTGCTGGTCGATTTTGGTCAATCAGCGCTTTTTATCGACAATAGCTTGTAAAATCGCAAACCTAATTTCAATGAGGTGGCGATTCTATTTTACAAGCGATTGTCGATAAAAAGCGCTAGTTGACTAAAATAGACCAGCAAGTCGCCTGATAAGTCGCCCCGTGTAAATATCACATATAAGTTACCACATATTATTTTATTCTGCACCACTTATTACCAATTATGTTTCGGTATTGTTTTCCTTATAACCTTATCAAAAATGTTCCATCTACGTTATAAAGACTACAGCCAGAAATAATAAGAACAAGAACAAAACTGTCGAGGTAGCCCATCGTGCTGTTAACTGTATCTTACTACATTTTTTGTTAAATCTTACCACATAATTAATATGTAAATAGCATGTAGCTATTAATAAATATTTTAAGTAGCTGTAAGTCTGTAACCAATATTTCATTATATTTAATTTTGGGCACTCGTTGTATAGACTATTAACTCTTTTATTTTAATCTTTTTTTTGTAATGACTGTATGTGCCAAAATAAATAAAAAAAAGAAATTTGATAGAATCACTAAAAACTTCGATTTGTAGATTTGAAAGATCAATTAAGGCATTTAGTTTATAAGGAGGGTAGAATTACGTGAGAATAGAAGCGCAATGTAATTACAACTTGATTCTAGTATCGATTTTTTCTAGAGGTTCGCCCTCACGTGTAAAACGCAGGGGTCTCGGGTTCGATTCCCAGGGGTACAATTTGTACTCAGGTTGAATGGTGGTAGGGCTTGTTTTAAGTCCGCCTGGCTAGCTACCACCATCTTACCTAAGTCTGACGCCATAACAACAATTTAAAAAATGTTATGTTCCGGCAGTTAGAGGTAAGATAGCTAGTTCCTCAGTGCTGAGGATTCCGGGTGTAGTGCATTACTCTTTCGGCTTTATCGTCATTTAAAAAATAAATAAAACTTGTTTATGTTGAGCTAAGCGCTAAGCTATACTATTTTCTCTGTGTAATGACGACAACTTAATTGTTAACCTGAAAACTCATGTAGCTTATCAATTTGAAACTACTAAAACTCAATGTAAATGTCCACTAAAATTTTTGCACTTTTTGCACTGGAATGTAAAACTAGTTTTCTAAATTATTTAAAATACATTAAAAAGTAAGTTTCGCGTTTGATTCTTGTTTCCGCCTGCGACTTAATCCGCGTGGAATTGCGCTCCAAATGGGATTATCCCTATTTCGGTGGTTATAGCATTTGTCAATCACGGATAGTGTAGTTTTAGTTTTGAATGGGTTGAAATATTTTTTTTGGAGTTAATTTCAGAGATTTTTATATAAACTTACATATCTATCTTTATACTACGAAAGTTTTTTTAGTCGACTTAAGACTTAGGTATTAAATCTTTTCTAATAAACCTAGTTCCTCACAATTACTTAATTCATCAACGCCGGAGCGGCCAAATGCGGCCGGACAACAATAGAATACCAATTGTGTATCATTTTCCGGGCCTTGAAAGGTTAAAATGCTTTAGAAAGTAAACCAACAATTATTACATACACTCACTGAACATAATTTTGTCGAATAAGTAGACCTAATCGAAAGAATGAGAATTATGAAAATTTTTATCCGTTCAGTTTTAATAAGCAAGTCTCAGTTGCGAACTCTTGAATATTGAGTATTTCCCGAGACTAATTTAGGAGCGAAACTTCGCTCGGATAAACCCTTAATAAACTGCGAACACGCTTGCAGTGACGCCGATTAACTGGCGGATTAAAACGCGACAGCTCTGTTGCGTTATTGAGTCATAAAACCAAGTTTTGGTGGAAAATACATACCTAGATATCGACTGTAAAGTCTTTCAGTTTCTTCCATTTTTTACAATACGACTACAATGACACTCATAACAGGAAGCAGGTAAAAAGCTACTAAAAATATTTAGCGTTGCTATGGCGAGGTTGACTGGCGGAAATGTTGTTGGAAGACAAAAAAATACATTAATGTTAATGTTGTACTTCAAAAAAGTAATAAAAATAAATTATATTAAATAGGTATAAAACTTTAAGTATTTCAACGGTTTGCCTCTCAAATCATCTCGTAAAAAACCGCATCAAAATTTATCCATTCGTTTCGGAAGCACGATGCAAACAGAGATACAAATACACAGACGACAGATTTTATCTTAGCTGTACTGTAAGGGGTTAAAAAGTAATTCAAACTAATAGGCCTTGTATAAAACAATAACAATTGTAAGCCAACCAACAGCCCCAATTTCCTCCACAAAATGTAAGCCTTGATGAATTCATAACGCAATAATCGTGTAACTTCCGCAATTATAATAATAAAACAGCTAACATCTCGGTGTACTTAATCCATACTTAACTATTACAGGAATGAGTATGTTAATTTGGTTATGTGTTAGCAAGTTTGTATAGTAAATGGTTAGTTTAAAGCTGGTGTTTATACCTTCTAGAAAGTTATTTCTAAAATATATAGTAGAAATTGTATAAAATTGCTTTTTTCGCTATTGCCTTCGTTTAAAGAATTATTATGTTTTTAAATTTCTAATAAATTGAGCGTAACCCACATCTTCGAGAACTTCATACGAAATATTTGAGATATTAGAAATAAAACACTTTTTACGCGCTGTAATCCGTAAAAAGTGTTTTATTTCTAATGAACTGTACGCGCGAAAGTCTTAGAAGTGTATATTTGAGATATTGTTCAAAAGATTTACCTACTTGCACAAAAAGTGTTTTTTGTTTACAATTCTGAAATGCAAGTCTCAACGTAGTTACGACAAAATAAAAGTAAAATTCACGCAATCGAATCGTTCAGTAAAAGGTGCCACTTAATAAAAACAATTGTTTTATTCACAACAAATGAGCTTTCTGTGCATGTCGCGTGAGCAGGTTTCCTTCGCGTGTTTCAGTACATTTAGTTAGCAGTACAATCAAGATTAATCATGATAAGTTAATTTACGCGCGTTCCTTTATTTAGTTACACTGACTATTTTTTCGTTATTCACTATCATCACAATGATAACTTGTACAAATATAATATAGTTCGTAATTTCATTATGTTAACACGAACATTGACAAATAATTGATTTTTTCGTTTCGATTCCCACTTCACCTAAAAAAATATGTTACAGTTGTCAATTTGTTTCGGAAAACTAACCAAAAAATTAACAATATTAATCTTTGGAAAATGCTTATTATAATGCAAAGATTGTTTAGTGTAAAACAAACAAGTTAATCTTATCATAAATGAAAATGATTTCTCTATAAATCTTATAATAATAATTAAATTAAGATTTTTCGCATTTACAATGCTATTTTTATATTAAGATAAATAATATTCAGAAAAATACTGGAAAAATCGACTCACCCATAGCACCTCAGACGGGACTCGAACCCATAGCGGGTTCGAATCCCGTCTGAGTCCCTTGAGATTCCGGCCCAATGCACTGAACAATTATGCTACCGAGTCGCTAGTGGGAGCGGTGAAATTTTATAGTACTTTTTACTTCTTCGCTGCAAGCCAGCGCAATTTCATCAATGTGAGGAAATACCCTCACATCAATATATTTTGGCCGATGTCATGGAAAAACTATGTTGGAAAGTGACACAAAAAAGAGTATTTTTCATGTTTTCACATAAAAATTTATGGCAATGCGATATAGAGTTCACAGACATCAGCGAAATGGCAGAAGCTTGTTATTCGAAATAATATGTATTCCCGTGAATTACAATACAAGGGAGAAAATCAGCATTTATTTTTCACGTATTCTTTTAAAGTTTTTGAGGCCAGAGTGAAACATGTTTTGAGCATGATTAAGCAACAACAAACAGGATCTAACCAAATGTCTGTCTATCTTACCTATGTATGATTAATAACATAAAGAGAACCCATCATCAAAAACCCAAACATTAATCAAAATAACATCTAAAAACTCCGACGACCTCCATGGTCGAGTGGCTTTGTACACCGATTTTCAAGGTGTCGTCACCATCTCTAAGGTCCCGGGTTCGATTCCCGGTTGGGTCAATTTAGAAAACGAACTTTTCTATATTGGCTCAGGTCTGGGTGTTTGTGATACCACCGTTGTCTCTGATTTTCATAACACAAGTGCATTAGGTACCTTTGGAATCGGAGCAATGTATGTGATGTTGTCAAATATTTGTTTATTTATTTTTAGAAAAAAACTGTATTAGTATTTTTTTTTTCTAAAAATAGTAATTAAAAAGTGAAGATTTCAATGTACATACAAATACGCTCAAAAATCATAAACGTGAATAAGATAATGTAATATTTTTATGTATGTATGATAATGCCTGGAGCTATCGCACCGATTACACAAACTATTTTTTTAAATGCAAACGCTCAAAAATCATAAACGTGAACAAGATAATGTAATATTTTTATTAGAGAGAATGCCTGGAGCTATCGCACCGATTACACAAACTATTTTTCTAAATGCAACTAAGTACGTTAGCTATCGGTATTTTCTGAATATCAAGATGCGGCAACTTTTACTATCTAATAAAAAGTTATAACTGACTTAAGTAAACTAGAACATGGCGATGATATTAAACTATTTGATGCCAAAAGTTTGCCGTATAATTGATGATCAAACGAACTTACCTGTACGTGAAGTTCGATCACAATTATATGAGCAGCTTCATTCGACGCGATTTCTTTTTATTTACATATTGTAGCTATGTCTCCACGTAATAGCCTTTACACGAATATTTAAAGTAAAAGGAACAAATAAAAAGTCCCTCATTTGACAGTTCCTGCCTTCGCCCGACTCGTGCGCCATTTTCTTTTCATTATGTTTAAAGTGTACTCGCCTACTGTAATCATATTTTTTTTTTTTTTTTTTTTTGGGTTGGGTAAGTCAATATTAATGAGTATTAAAGAACATATTATTGCCTATTATTTTTATGTGGGTGGGTGATTGTTAATCGCGTCGAATGAAGCTGCTCATATAATTGTGATCGAACTTCACGTACAGGTAAGTTCGTTTGATCATCAATTATATTTCGCAGCTTCATTCGACGCGATTTCTTTTTATTTACATATTGTAGGATGTTCAGAGTTAGAAAATAAAAATATGAGATTTCCAATCATCATTTATTCATATAACAATGAAGAATGATTATTCCTAATTTAGAATTGCATTTGCGAATACATTAGGATCCTCAATAATTTCTCTTTGATAAAATTTTGCGAACACTTTGGACGCGTTAGCCCATCCGGCTGTTTTTCTAATTAAATCTAAACTAACACCTTTTCTGCTGGCAGTAGAGGTAGCGGCGTGGCGCGTGCTGTGAGCGGTAAAAAATGATACGTCTATGCCACTGGCTTGAAGAATGTCTTTTATCCAGCGGCTAAGAGTTTGCGATGTCACCTTATTGTAAGGTCTTTTGAAACTGATGAATAAATTAGAATTATTGCCTCGAATTATTCTAGATTTTTCTATATAAGCATTAATAGCGCGTGCAGGACAGATTTTCGGATGTGTATTATAAAATGGTAGTCTTAGTATTGGTTGATTTGAATTAATTCTTGAAGTTTTTATTAAATCCGGTATCATTATTGTAATTTCGAAGCCATGTTGTATACTAACATTGTCTAATTTTATCAAGGAAAAAGTTTGCACGCGGTGCGCGGTCACTAGTGCCAGCAGAGTAAGTGTTTTCTTAGAAAGCATTTCTAAGTTAATCTCTTCGTTGGGCCACAAGCTAGACAAGTAATTGAGTACAATATTTGGGTCCCATGTGAGATTATATTTTGGTAATGGAGGCTTCAATCGAAATATCCCTTTCATAAAACGTTTAATCAAATCATTATCTGAGGCTTTTGGACTCATAATCAACATAATGGCCGACTTGTGTGAGTTAATTGTACCGTATTTCGCACCACTATTGAACACATATGTTAAAAAATCTATAACTAAAGGAATCGTAGGTTCTAAGTAATTATGATTGTATTTTTTGCAAAACAAAAACCAATGTTTAAATGAGCTGTCATATTGTCTCACTGTGTTAGGGGACAGCGATGACAGCATTATCTCAATAGCACCGGTTGAGAGAGATCTTTTTAATAGAGTTTGCCGGATAATTTCCCGACAACCAATGTAAGTTCCTTGTGTAGACTGTGATACAACCTGAAAGGTGAGATAAGAAGGTTTGTAGAAGGTTTAAAATAAATTGGTTCTTCAGTTAACAATTTTTTAAATATGGGATACCATGGCTGCATTGGCCAGTACGGTACTACAACTATACCTTCAGCCTTGTCGTAAATAATTTTTTGCAACATTTTTAAGACAATAGAAAAGGGTGGAAACGCATAAAACCATAATTTCGACCAAGAAATTGTAAATGCATCGACAGCCACTGAATCAGGGTCTTGTTTCCAAGAAACATAGTCTCTGCATTTTGCATTTTGTCTCGTTGCAAATAGATCAATATTTGGCTGTCCAAAAACATTTACAATCTCCCGAAAAGAATCTTCATTTATTTCCCATTCAGTATCGACATTTGTAATGCGAGATAATCTATCTGCCTCTGTATTTTCTTTTGTGTTTATGTAAGAGGCAAATATCATAATTTTGCGGGATTCACACCACTGCCAAATTGACTGTGTGATCTCATTCAAATGTGGATACTGAATACTTCCCATTTTATTAATACAAGATATTGCAGTGACATTATCGATTCGTAGTAAAACTTCACATTCATACAGATTTTTAGTGAATATCTTAAGAGCAAAGAAGGCGGCCTTTAGTTCTAAAATATTGATATGCAAATGTTTTTCATTTTCTTGCCAATGACCATAAGCTTTTTGACCATCACTAAAAGCTCCCCAACCAGTTGAGGATGCGTCAGAGAAAATTTCTATTTTAAAATCATTAAATCTTAATGGATGACAACCTTCATCTATGTGATTAATCCACCATTTACTATCTTCTCTTAAAGAAGATGGTAGATGAATAATTTGATTGTAAGAATCATTTTCTAATAAACATAAGTATTTATGTCGTTCAAATTGTTTTGTATACAGTCTAGAATATTCTAAAGCAGGACAAGCCGACGATAGAAGACCAATAAATTTAGCAAAGTCTCTCAACTTGCAATTTTTTACTTTTAAATAATGATATAATAATTCTTTAATTTTTACTTTTTTGTCTTCTGGTAATTCCAGAACCAAACGTTCGGAGTTAAATATAAACCCTAAAAATTTACACTCCATACTAGGTTTAATTTGGCTTTTCTCGTAATTTATTATAAACCCTAATTGTTCCAGTAACTTAATAGTGAGTAAAACATTGTTTTGGCATTCTACATAATTTCTTCCTAGGCAAAGGATGTCATCTAAATAAATTACTGAAATCATATGATTTTTTGACCGCAAAAATTCCATTACTGGTTTGAGTATTTTTGTGAATACAAAAGGAGCTGACGAAAGGCCAAATGGTAAACAGTTAAATTCGTATAGTGTATGGTTGAATTTAAATTTTAAATATTTTCTATAGTCTTTATGAACTGGTATAGAGAAGTAAGCATCCTTCATATCTACGGTAGCCATATGGCAATTTTTAGTTATTAACTTTGCTGCCGTTCGATAATCTTCCATTTTAAAATGGGACGTATTTACAAACTTATTTAAACACTTCAAGTTTAAAATAAACCTATAATCGCCATTAGGCTTTTGCACCAGGAAGACGTGGGATACAAACTCATCTTCTTCATGGTCACATTTTGAAATAGCACCAATTTGAAGTAAATTTTTAATGGCTTTGTCAAAATGTAACATTTCAGTAGGAGATTTAGGTAAAGTATTTGGACAGCCGACTCGAGTAGGTCTACATATAAAAGGAATTTTGTATCCACGTATCCAAGACAATATTGTATTATTGTCGGTCATATCTGACCAGGCGTCGTAAAAAAGAGAAAGACGACCTGCGGTTACCTTGGAGTCTAGGTTCGCCGATGCGGACGGCGCGATGGTGGAGGAGGTGGTGAGCGCGATCGAGTTGATGATGTCATCGTCCTGGCGGTTGCAGCACGCGTCTGTATTCCTGTCGGCACGTTGCGTCTCCTCCCTGCATCCGGTTTGCCGCTTGTTTTTCGTTGCAGGGCCCTTATGTTTAAAGATTTGTTTTTATAAAAGTTAGATTTATTAAACTTCGTATTTTTTTGATTTTGTTTAAGGTCGGCGCCAGATTTTTGAATATTCTTAGCAGACTTTAATTTGTCGGACATGTTGTCGCCAAAAAGATATTTATCTCTTTTGGCTTCGATCAAAGTATCTTTCAGGTTTGCATTGGTAGCGGATATGGCAAAGCTCCTTCTAGTTTTTGTGTCGTTGAAATGTGTGTCGCACAATATGCGGCAAGCATCACTTACTGCTTTAAGAACTTTACTATCTTCTCCTTTAGTTATAAGTAACTGCATGGCTTCTGCAAGAGCTGCAATCGCAATACTAATTTGTTTTTGTCTGTCGGCCAAGATGTTATCTCTCTTAATCAGTGCATCAGGAAGCGCCGCTTTCACTTCAGGGTTTAAGAGAGGTGGTATCAGAAGATCACAGTTCACGGGTATAAGATGTTCCTTAAAAAGCTTCTCTTTAATCTCTTTTGTTAGACCTTTGGACAGTATTTCTCGCCAGCGATCAGCGATATCCTTGTGAATAGCTGGTCCTAAATCGACATCAGTTTTTGGAGCGTCTCCCAATAATTGTAAAATCTCGTCATTTAATTGTAATTCTGACAGGTCAGCTACGGTCGCAGAAGTGGAGGCGACCGGCTCGTCAGGTACTGGTACTGACACCGTAGATGATGGCTGAGCTTTTTTTGCGCTGACGTCTGGTGGTGTCAAAGAGCTATGTCCATCGTTTATCGCAGGATCTGCGGATAGATACAACCGAAATCATGTTAAATACTTATCAGGTTAATTCCAATTAACCTTAGAATAATTAGTGACTGTACCACATCACATTATGAAAATACGTAAAAATAAACATTCACATTCAACGTGACAGGAATAACCCTGATGATTAGCCCGCATCACTTGTGTAAGTATACTCGTTACAAATAATACAAAAGTGAAAGGGTTAGCCCTGGTGGCTAACCCGCATCACGACAGGTACCCGCCATTAAAACGCAACAGTAAATGTGTCAGGGATTAGCCCTTTAGGTTAACCCGTATTGCTTTTACAGAGCACGGGTCATACACACTATTTACGTAACAGGAATAGCCCTGGTGGCTAATCCGCATCACTAGTGTAGGTACTCGCCATTAAACAGCACATTAAATATAACAGGGAAAGCCCTGGTGGCTAGCCCGCATTAACTGTTTATGAACTCGTCGTAGTACACACTATTAACGTGACAGGAGTAACCCCGATGGTTAATCCGCATCACTAGTGTGGGTAGGTTCTACACTATGCAATCCTCAAGGAAGTAGAACAGATATTAACGATAAAACCCCGTTTTACGGGTAGATTTAGAAAGAAAACATAAGTAGTTTTATAATGATTTGTTACAAGAACATTCTCACACTTCACAATTTATTATTATTCAATTGAAACCTTACCGTTGGTTTCATCCTCGGACGAAGAACTTGATATAAAACGTCGACGACGGCACTTTTTTCTATTGTCACACATTTCTTCACTTTTTCTTTTACCCATTATTGATATTAAATAGTTACAACGAAAATAAAAATGGCAAAACTAAATTTTATTCGAGCGGAACGTGTAAAAGGCTATCACACGAAAACACAGAATGAAAAGAAAATGGCGCACGAGTCGGGCGAAGGCAGGAACTGTCAAATGAGGGACTTTTTATTTGTTCCTTTTACTTTAAATATTCGTGTAAAGGCTATTACGTGGAGACATAGCTACAATATGTAAATAAAAAGAAATCGCGTCGAATGAAGCTGCGAAATATAATAAAGGATTGCTGTCTAGCGTAGGCGGACGGTAAATTAATATGTAGGCGTATTGAAAATCTGTTTTGTGAAAATTATGACGGTCCGATTTTTTTAAACTCGGTATTTTTTTATAAAGTATTATCTTTATTATAAGTTGTGACTTATAATAAAGTAAGTTGTGACGTTCATTTACTTTCATTTGAATTAATCCTTACTAATATTATAAATGCGAAAGTCCGTTTGTTTGTTTGTTACGCCTTCACGTCTTAACTACTGAACCGATCATCATGAAATTTTGCATACACTTTGTTAGGGATACAGAGAAGGACATAGGGTACCTTTCGACCCGAAAAAATATTTGTTCCCGCGGGATAGCAAAAAAACTTTCCAGGCAGACGAAGTCGCGGGCGGTCGCTAGTTTATAATAAATTAACTATTGCAAACTATTCCTGTTGTTGTGTTTGTTCGTTATTGTAAAAACAATAGTATTTGTAATACTTAAGTAATAGTTTTATTACTTTTTCAGCGTATAAAAGCAGGTAATTGATTTTTGTTTTTATTTTTTTTCTAATATATTTATTTGTTTGACAAATCTTTTACATAATTCCTCCAAAATAATATTCACTTTAAGATAATAAAGCAAAGTTGTCTATGTAAATATAAAAAAAATAGTCACTAACTGCTTTGAGGTTCCCAGGGAAATGTCGGTAATTACTCTCTCTTTTTACAAGGTTACAATGTGGGTAGTGTAAGCAAACTGTTGGTGAGAAAATAAATAAATAAAATAAAAATTTAGAAACTTAATATTATTTATTTTATCGGAGAAAATGAGAACGGGAACATCGTGAATCCTAACAATATTTTCACTTAAATATTGCATTTGTTTTATCATAGAACTTAAGTGGAAAATGTTCCTTTCACAATGTCCTTAGCGCTCGTTGAACGTGGCATACGAGACAAAAATATTGAGAATTGTCGCTATTGTGATGGCAAGCGAAGTAAAATTTCTTTATTTCCGGTTTTTATTAAATTAAGATTTTATATTTGATTTGTACGATAGTATCAGTATCTTAGTGGTTTAAGTTTTAAGAAGAAGTTTTAGACGCAATGCCTTATTTTCAAGTCAGTTAACGTAGTGGTTTTGACAATCTACAAGTTTAAATTTTGGCGCCAAAGCGCATGGTATATTTCAGCACATAACATTATTTTGGGACCACATTATTATTTTTGGTGCCAAAGCGTATGGTAGATTTCAAGACACAACAAGATTTTGTTAGCAAATTATTTTTTTATGATACATGGTTTTTGTAAAACGGAACGTTTTGGAAGAAATATAAGCGGGGAGGGCGACCCCGACCCAAGCTTTCAGAATCTTCAGGACAAAACTGTCAGTGTGACATTCAAGTTTCAAAGCATTTTTATTTTAAAGCGACTAGAGTAGGCGCATATTTTTTTTTTTATTTATGACTGTCACTCAGTCATAAATGTGTGATTTTTTTCTGAAAACGTAACTTTCGTAAAACGTCAGGAACATTGTTTCGAGGTTGTTTTTATCACAGGTGAAATCCTAGGCCTGAAAAATGTTGCCAGGCATTTGCAATTTTATCTTGCCTTGATTCAACCAGGCAAGGAGAAACGGGATGAGGGAGCAGGCACCTGAAATCCATGGGGATTTATTAATTTCACCAGATTTCTTACATATATGACTGGATTTACCTAGCTAGTGCCACGTCACCTGCACAGACTGGTTGCTGACTCCATCTACTTTTCTGCAACCACGAATCTCAGAGGAGCACTGATTTAATCACTCTTAAGTTTATGAGCTGTGACAAAGTACAAGACACGAGGTCGGTGCATTTTTATAAATTAAGTACTTTTCTTGTTAGTTCGAACTGCGGTATTTCGATGTAGGGACTTAAACTGTAACTTTTACTTTTGCAGCCCAACACACTACCAATCATACAAAATCCATATAAGCGACCCATATCGTATCGCTAGCTAGTTTTGTTTTTTTGTTTTAAGGTGTAAAGCAAATTGCCCATTTGATCTCCAATATAGGCCGTTCAATCTATACCACCTTTTATTTAACATTCCTTATAGTTTTCCTATAGTTTTCCCCCGTGGCCCTCTCATCAGTATTATCAAAATTTAGTGACCTCATGTTAACAAATATAGGTACTAGAAAAAATACGACTCGCACCCGATCCAAATTTAAAAATGATATACTTTAGTAAAATTGAATTGTCACTGTGAATTTGACATCTTCCATAACCGACGTATATCTTATTAAGCACGCAAATTGAAATCTACGTCGCGGGCTATTAATTTCCGACAAGTAGATTTTGTAGGTTTCACGTATCCCAGAAGCAGAGACGTACCGTTTCAAATTCCTGGTAAAAAAGGAAGCAATAGGAAATCAATAAAGTGCAGCATCATAGTGACTTTAATGTTCAATGCCCGTTTCATAATTTTCTGGCTTCGTCCTAGTGTCTGTTAAAAGGACGATTTTTCAGTTATGTCTATCTCAAGTATTTTTTGTCAGACCGATGGCCATTCATTTTGTAATAAAAGTTTTTTTTTTATAGATGAGTCGATCATAACTTAAACTGGCATGCTGTTCAAATGTTTTCTTCCGCATTTTATGATTGTCGATTTTGCCAGTGACTAAAAAATAAGATGGCAAAAAGTATACTCTGATAACCAATAACCGATCCGAAAATTAAGTGTCGTGTTTTGTTTATTTTATAGTTGGAACTGACATTTGTGGGCCCTAAATTTGAAATCAATGCGACGTGCGTGATGTCAGCGCTGACAACTACTGACCAATGTCTATGTCAAATGAAAATTAATAGTAAAAAGCGCTCGGTGCCAGCCGAAGGATTTCGAAAATAGGGCTCGTGGGCCCCTTTTTTTGAGTGTCAAGCGCTTTTTACTACTCATTTTCATCGGACAGCATGGCTGTCGAATGAAAATGAGTAAGAAAGGGCGCTCACCGCCTTTCAAAAAAAGGTCCCCTGGCGTGATAAAAGGCACTTATTAATTAAATCGGTAAAGTGGCTTTCGATTAGAATACACCAAGGTAAAAATTAGCGTATTAAAAGTTGAAAAGTTCTCATTTGTTCAAGTTAATTCAAGTTCTTTGTAAGATCTCGTGTAAAGTTCTCGCATGGGGGAATTTTTACTGCTAACTTTAATTATGGCTGCCTTAACTAGCTGTAGGACAAGAACTATCGTAAAATACATTTTAACGGCGTCTTTAATTACAGAGTTTTAAATAAAGTGCCATAGTACCTTAAGAATACGTTTAGATGAGCTATTAATTAGCTTTACATGAAATTTATAATATTCTTTATGTTATAATAATAATAAAAAGCATTTATTTCTCTCTTTACAAAAAACGTTAAATCAGCATGCAGCATAAAAAGAAAAAAATATGATTTGCTTACAAATTAAAAAAAAACACAAGAAAAATAGTTTTAATAATGTTCGCAACCTTCTATGGGTTAAAAAAAATCAATTTTACTAGAGGTACGTACATAGCTGTTTACATAAATATTTTAATGTTTGCTATTTTTTGATGGATTTTCGCCACGTAACGCTTGATTCTATTAAAAATATATTTAGGGCTACAGTTGAGTTCTTCATCAAGGCTGGTAAAACTTAATAATAATTTAATTTAAATTCTAATTCAATCAAATGATGCTTTAAAATGAAATACGTCTTCATGTATTCCGTCGTTCAAATCTGAACTAATCACTTTATTTAGTCAAAATGACCTTGTCCCTGTCGAGCTCGAGTCACTTGCAGAATTGATTAATGGTGTTCAAGATAAGGCCTATTCGATAGACAAACCCGGGCCTTAATCCTCGACACAATAGCCTAATGGCCCTCGTTTCTCCGTTACACCTACCAAGTCAAATTGACCATCGTCTTTTACATATTCAGTGACACAAATTTAGATACCGTTTAAGCGAGCTTAGCTTTTAGGCTGTGGCAGAGGTCAATGGACAATTTAGGATAGCTTAGTTAAAGGAAATCCTGATTAGTCACAGATTTTGAAGCTCATTTCAGATTACGTTATAATAATAGCATATAGCTTATAGCACAACCATATTGCTCACCATACATTTATTTAGAACACGTTCACACTTAGCTATAGCTGTTATGAACTTGCTTATTATGGCATAACCTGTATTGCGCTTGGAATTTAGTATACAACATCACTCAAGTAGGAAAAATTAAATCGAGGTTGGTAGAAGTGGGCAAAATAAATAACATGTGATACTTAATTTTCAATTTTGTAAATTTGATACTGCAAAGTTGACATTTTCAAATTTGTGGTCACCGCAACTTTGCCAACCTGGCTGAGCTTTTTTAAGCGATAGAGACGTTGCATTTTCGCTACTCAAAGTGGTTATCATTGACCGGAAACGGGATTTATTTCTTTAGTTATTTTTCTTTGTTTGAATTTAAGAGTTTCGAAGCTAAGATGTCTACATCTTCAATCTATAATTTGTTTTGATTCTAAGTAAAATTAAGATTCGTCTGTCAAACATATTTCGTCGAAATCCAATAAAAGGTTTTGATGCTAAGAGTTGTACTCAGTGGACTGAATTTTATGCAAAGAGATGCAGTACGGTTTTTCTCATAAGTCCACTTAAAGTCTGCTTATTTATTAGTTACTATAACATAGGTACAAAATGTACTAAAGTTATTATTATTATTTAGAATTATCTTACATCTGGATTATATTGATAATAAGCAAAATTTGGTTCGGGTAGTTTTAAGATCTCGCGTCAAGATTAGTTTGCGTTGTGACAGCTTGCGCCAAATGCTGGCTCCAACTTCACATATGACAAAATGCTTTATATGACGCAGTTGAATTTAATAAGTGATTCATATCATGGTTTCAACGATAAATCGAAATGCCGCACTCACGATTTCCATCAATCGGAGGAATCGTTCTCATATTAGACAGCAGTAAACCAGAGGTCTCTGTTTTATGGAGTCGTAACCTCATCCTCAATGAACAGGGGATCAAGCCATTTAAACCATTCTGAAACACTCTTATTGTACTGCAATATGAATCAAAATACCTAAGCAAAAAGTGCCAAAGTGTACTCGTAAAACTATTTTTACGCATTAATTCTGAAGTTTTTGTTGTTTAAGTTTGCTCCCGGTCAAAGTTATGTGGGCAATTATGTTAAGAACCTAAAAGCCAAAGTTTTTTTATTAAAGATGTGAAAGAATTAACTTTTCCATATTACTTATGCATAATAATTATTTTCATTTCCTCTTGCATAATTACTTTTAAGTTTGATGTCTTTTTTGTTTCGTTTACTGCTAACTTATTTTATTTTAATAATTATAATAATCATGCTGTATACACTTTTATTGGATGGCAGTTAAAATCTGTTATTTTGAATGTGGTAACGAATTCTCTGTCTGTACCAACATAAATAAATAAAATATTGCAATGCCAATCAGTACTAATGTTATAAATATGATAGTAACTCTGTCTGTCTGTAACCTTTTCACGCTTGAACCACAAACAAATTAAATATCCGAAACTCGTAATCTTGTAGTGTAGTGATATCATCCTGAGTACAAGGTGTTCAAGATCGCCCAAGACAAATACACATTTAAGCCCGCGATGCATACTCTACTTTTTATACTATCTGCGAGGCAACTGCAACCAATGACTGTTATAAAGAAAGTACTTAAGTTTTTTTTTTCATCTATTCTGTAGTGGTCAGTTCGACATTCGAATAAATCCTTTTTGATGCCCGGGTGAAAATGAATTTCGTGAAAAGTTTACGTTTTTCTTTTTTTTTAATTTGTATAGGCAGTGCAAAGAAAATGATAACATGAGCCTAACTCAAAATAAAATCTCATTATTTTTTTAAATAATAAATAATAATAAATATTTGACAACATCTTATACATTACTCCGATTCCAAAGTAACCAGCTAAAGCACTTGTGTTTTGGAAATCAGAGACAACGGTGGTATCACAAACACCCAGACGTGAGGCAATATAGAAAAGTTCGTTTTCTAAATTGACCCAGCCGGGGATCGAACCCGGGACCTCAGGATGGCGACACCTTGAAAACCGGTGTACAAAGCCACTCGACCACGGAGGTCGTCAACATACAGCCAACAAACTCTGAATAAAATCTCATTGCACCTTAACATTTTTGAAACCAACCAGGTTGCATTCCAAATTCAAATCACATTATTCCCATGGGAAAAATGACTTACTTTAGGAAAGGTTTGCATGACACATAATATGCCATTGACGAGCAGGTAGTATAAAAAAAATATTAGGACCCTTTTGATCTGCAAGCCGTATCGCACTTGGCATTTATCCTTGTAGTAACACTCAAGATTTCAAATAAAAAATATTGCACTTACATATTTCCTGCAATAACAGTTGAACGGGCTTGTGTACGATTAACTTGCATTCATTGCATTCACAACTTAAGGCCCCTATATACCTCAAGTGGCGCCCTCATTTTAATTAAATTTATTGCTCGCTAAGTACATAATGTATCGAAAATTCACATGTACAGATTGAAGCTAAGGTTCTATAGTTTATTTACAAACAATAACCTCAGTAAATGTTCGTTGTAGTAGTAGTTCGCAAAAGTGCTAAAAGTGGCCACTTTTAGCACTCTGTACAGGTGAATTTTCGATACATTATGTACTTAGCAAGCAATAAATTTAATTAAAATGAGGGCGCCACTTTAAGTATATAGGAGCCTTAAGCTTTATACATGCTTCGCGTGTGCATGCCACTTTGAACTGTTGAAAGCAAAGTGTTGACTTATGTTGTGTTCGTTGATAATAACAAAAGTGTTGTTCTACCCGCTTGTTATAATTGTTCCTTTGTACTCGTACATTTTGTGGTATTCCGCTCTTATTTAATAGTTTACACATTTCAATATTCATTGAAGTATTAATAAAATAAGTGAAATCCACAGTGGCGCGGATTCCGGGTGTAGTGCGCTTACACTTTCAGTCTTATCGTTACTTAACATCAAGTGAAGTGAAGACCAAGCACTATCCCGTTCTGGATAAAAAAACCACCAAAAATGCTACTGAATTATTAGTTTCTATACCTTTTTATTTAGGCAGGATAATATTCTGTGCTTAATGTATTTGTCTTTCGTTTCTCGTTTCGGCTTTTTTTAGTACAATGCAAGTGCAATGCCTACAGTTATTAAACAATTAAAACCAGGTTTTTTTCTAATTTATAAATTACTATTTTCTAATTTAATAATTACTTTTATATTTTTGTTTTAAATAAATACCTATCACGTTGTTATAAAACTTCTTTGTTATTGGAATTACTAAGGTTAGTTGGTTTTCTAAATTTATTTAGTCTTTATTTTTTCTTCTTTAACGAGTAAGCTTATCCCCTTATCCCTTATGATTTAATATATAAACAAGTTAAAAAAAATCTTTTGAAAAACACATTTAAAATCGTGTCCTCAACACCCGAGACCCTGGTTAACCCCAACTTTATAAATTTTAATGTCCAACAGCCTTCAAATAAAATTTATGAAATAATCGTACTGAAATATGGCCAGAATATTATTACCCTTCTCCATGTTAAATATTTGATATGTCGACGACGATACTTTTGAATTGACACGTGTAGGGTGTTATAACATTATCCGATCTGAAATTGCATTACGACCAAATACTATCCAACACGATCTTTACATACGACAAGCAAGTTTATATGGCATAGCATATAGTTACAGAGCTAGTGACAAAATACTGCAAGAGGTATCTCAAGGCTCGTCATTCAATATGATAAAGTGTTTAGGGTGTACGTGAGTCAGCATCTACTCACAAGGCCAGGAAATGGAACACCTGAGGTCAACACACTTTAGAGCGCTTTGAGTGACTGCTGACAGCCTATGTTCCATGAATCTGTGGTCTGACTTTTTTTTCTTAATTATGCATAATAATTAAGTAGTTTACGAATTTTCAGCCTTGAAAAGCTCTTGTACCGACCTCAAAATTGTGACAACTTACGTGGCGTGCTGACTCGGCATGTTCCATGATAATGCGGTCTGACTACCTTCTCATTTTTTTTTTGTACTATTCTCTATTATACTGCAAAATTTGATCCTTGTGATAACTCTTGTCTTGAGCATGTCGAAATTTTATATACTTGAAAGCGTGCTGACGCCAGGTGTTCCACTTCCTGGCCTTGCGAGTAGGTGCTGACTCACGTACACCCTAAACACTATATCATATTGAATGATGGGCCTTGAGATACCTCTTGCAGTATTTTGTCACTAGCTCTGTAACTAGCATTACTTTGATTACACAACATTTTTGTTATTCATATAGAGATTAATTTATTTATCTTACCAAATTTGTAACGACGTAGAATAATATTTGACTCGAAAGTGTCAAAGTGATCGTAGAATTTTTGCAGCTCATTTCATTTCACTGATGCTGCGAAGCTGATGCCAATTTATTGTGTTTCGTGAGACATTCCAGTCACTTCGACAATTCAAGTCGGAATAGCCACTCTCTGTTCTGACATCTAGCTTTATATACTTCGTTTCATGAAGAGTAAAATAATAAAATGGCTACCGGATGCCTTAAAGTTTAGATACATCCGGTTGACATTTTATTATTTTACTCTTCCATTATTTTCTAATACAAAGATTTCTAGCTAAGAAATATCTACTACATAATTATATTAATATTTCCTTTGTGTGTAGTGACGACAAGATGGACAAAACGAAACGATCTTAATTTTCTTAATTTCCCATGCAACCGAAAAATCGGAAACGTTTTCCTTTTAATTAGAGAGCTTATTCCTATCACCAATAGAAAAATATTCATCCAATTATTATTTTTAACACACATGATTGATTTTAATTTTGACTCGCTTGGTAGTGTCCGTAAGATTATCGCCAACAGCTAATAATACGTAGGTATGTATATTTTGATCATCCTTCTTTTAAATACTTATTTATTTTTTCTTTATTTTTCAGTCTTTTAGATAAATAATAGTTAGGTACTTTTAAATGCATGTTGAATTTACCTATAGGTGTTTGATACATTTAACTTTAGATATTAATTAATAGTACTCTATTTATTATAAAAATTGATGTAAACAAACGTTGGTAAATCTAAATAAATAAATAAAATACATTCCCCATTGTTGCAAGTTGAAAGACATGAAAGTTTTTTTAGAAAATCCACGTAAGTCCACGCAGACGAAGTCGCGGGGGTAGTCGCTAGTTATAATATAGAAGTAGCACTTGCTCAAGGTCATATCCCTTCCCATAATATGAGTGACCAACGGACCCACAAGTCGCAGTGGCCATCAAAATTTCATGAGCTCACGTACCAATATAACGGCCATTGGCGGCTCCAGTCAAAATTCATACAATATTCATGGGAGCCAGGTAGCACTTATGACGTGAATAATGCCTCCAAGATGGAGCCTGCGTAATTACCATTGATGTGTTTAGTCTTCCATATGATAGAAACTGGTTGACTAAATACTTTTTTTAAGAAGAAAATTGGCCTTGAATTACTAAAATACCGAAACGCCAGGATAAACTAGATTATACCAAATTTTTATTTTTAAATTTTGAGATTTTAGCTTTCACAATGCTTAAGGGTTGATATACTAGGAGAAATTCGACGTTCCCACTAGTGACTCGGTAGCTCAGCGGTCAGAACATTGGACCGGATATCCAAAGGTCGCGGGTTCGATTCCCGTCCGAGAACATGATCTGGTGCGAGTCGTATTTTTTCTAGTATATTATTTGGTATTATACCAAATTATCAAAATTTCTCAAAATTGGTATGGCAAATTAAGCGAGAGACCCACCCGATAGTAATCCAATTCTAAATGTTTAAAGTTTTAGTTAACAAATGTTATACGAAATCTACCGCTAGGGTAAATGCCATACAAAAGCTGGTCATCATGAAAGATGCAAACCATTAAAATAAAGTATTAGTAATTATAATCAAAGCCTCGCAAATATTATGCGAAAATATGTTAGCCTCTCTAAAACGCATGAACATTTCGAAATGTCGGATCAGCCTACCCCACATTAAGAAGACTAATAAAGGTTATCTGGCGCGAATTACGACTCCACCAGTTGGGATTTTAATGAGAACTCATGATTTACAAGCTTCTTAGTTGGCTTATATTAACGGGGAATATTTAACGCTTTGCCGACCAAAATTGAAATAATAGCACAGAATACAAAATAGTACAATATAATAGCAACAATATGGAAAATATTACTGGTAAAAGTTTGAATTATTTTTGTCATTGTGTCGTACCAATGGGTGGTCATATTCCTCAGCCTGAGGAGCTCGATGGCGCAGTGGTTTAGCGCCTGGCCTAGCGATTGCTGCGGTTAAGCAACTTTCGCAAGGGCCGGTCATCGGATGGGTGACCAAAAATTTTTCATCTCGAGCTCCTACGTGCCATTAGGAAGGCATGTGCCCCAGCAATGGGGACATTAAAAATGGCTGATGGTCAACATGCCTCGGCAATATTGTGATTTAGATACGTGTTTCCAACTTTCCATGCGAGACTCCGTAATTATCTTAGCCTGCCTCTAAATACTGCTTAACTATAAAATAAGACTTATCTCATAAAAAATCAATTCAATAATACATACACTTCTTACACGCACATACTTTTAAGTGATGAGAATTCCCCTTATGACTAACAGAATCGTCAGAAAATTACTATTAATTTTCTGACGATTCTGTTAGTCATAATATCACGTTACTAAATCACGTTAAAACCAAAAAGCAATAAAATATGTGTTGTTATGTAATCAGTAAACATGTTACATCAAGCTAAACTAAGTGTTCACACAAAATAAATAAGCCTGTTTTCCTACAGCTTATTATTTTCAAAATGGTTATGAAATTTAAAAGGCACAGCAAGTGTGAAAACAACATTACGCAGAATACAAATAGCGAGAATCGAAAGGAAGTCATTGTTGAGCTTTCTGCTTGTGAATTGCGCGGAAGCATTTAGCCGGCTTCAGCCACACAAAAGGCGAATGCCAAAGCGGGAATTGTATAAAAACAATTAAAAATCTTGGCAACAACGTTGAAGTAACGATTCGTTTGTGGCCCGCCCTCGTTTCTCTTCTTCGTTGCACATACACGCTTTTTTAATGGACTTCCAAGTTTAAAGCTTATCGCCTTTGTAGTTTTTCAATTAATTTGCTACATTTGACATAATAATTATGACGTTTATTATTCCATTTGTAAACAACGATATACAGACTGTTTGGTAATAGCTTTATAAAGCCGAATATGGTAGATGTATGCATACACAGCCGGAAAATGATTATAAAATCTTAGAATAATATAAACCCTGAAAACCGCTTGGCCGCCGCCCGCGCCGCATGGCTGAGAAATTTTGTTTTTTTTATTATTTGTATTGAAAAAAGCAATGTTATTTTGCATTTTTCTAGCGTAAGACTCAAATAGACTATTGTATTCGATAATCAATCCCATTAATTGGCAAAATCAAAACACAATTTAGATCTGTGGTAGCCACTATACAGTTTATCATAAAAAGTTTTTTTTTTGTGGTGGTTTTTTGAAGGGTTTATTATAATTTTCCGGGGTTGTATGTATGGTACCCTATCTAACATATTTGGCTTTATAAGTCTATCACGAATCACTCTGTATGAGATCACTCAGGTAGGTAGAGTCTGGGGTTAAGTTAGAGACACCAGCCCCCTGATTATATGTATAACTTTGTTGCAATCAACTTTGACAGAAATCACAGTTACATTGCTGTTTTAGTAACAACCAATGTGACAACTATCTTACTAAAAGCAGCAATGTAACTGCGGTTTCAATCGATTTCAATCGAGAATTGTTAGCAACAGAGTTACATAATCAGGGGGCTGTTGTTCTAAACGCATTTTTATGCGTCATAATAATAATGTGCTATCTGTCAAATACTTAATATGATTTTACTAATATCTCTCTGTACTCTGTGAGGACCTCTGTGGCGCAGTGGTATATTGCCTGGCCCAGCGATTGCGGAGGTTAAGCAATTTTCGCAAGGGTCGGTCATGGGATGGGTGACTAAAAATGTATAATCTTGAGCTCCTCCGTGCTTCGAAAGGCATGTTAAGCCGTTGGTCCCGGCTGCATTTGCAGTCGTTAACATCCACCAATCCGCATTGGGCTCGCGTGGTAGGCCCATCGTCCTTATTAACCCATAAGGAAGACCTGTGCCTCTGCAGTGGGGACATTAAAAATGGCTGATGGTCGTCCTACTAATATCTCCGACAGAAGTCTCATTCTAATTTCGAGTCTAGAATATATTTTTATCTATTTCATTAGGAGTTTTGTTGCTCCTTTGCTCTATAAAAATAATTTCCAACACTATGTCATAATAATGTACTATCACAAATTCAATTATAACTAAAGTTGAAATACAGATTGGACTTTCAAACTCCTCTAACTTGTGCTCCAACCGGGTTGTATGTGAGGGCGTTTCGCAATAGGGGTAATTAATGTGTACAGTAATCGTGTCGACCCTCATTAAACAAGCCATAGAGGCGCCTTTTTAAGATGCTTTATGATCCGCGCCCGACTGTACCTGGCTTCACCTGCCCATGACTAATCTTAGGGGAGTCAGGGATTTATCCCGTTTTTATTTGGGTTGTTAGATAACGTCTTTGGATGTTAAGTGACCGCAAATACTTTGTAAATCGTTTGGAACAGAGGCAGCAGAGCCTTTATGTTTAATGTTAGTAAGATTTAAATGTCACTTCCTCGTTCTCGATTTTTTTCTTGAACTTCATTAAGCTGATTTGGAACTGTTTACTTTTGTTTACGTTCTCCATCAAATCTAAACACATCCAAGGGTCGCGGGTTCGAATCCCGCCTGAGAATATGATCTGGTACGAGTCGTATTTTTCTAGTATATTATTTTAAAATAACATTGTAAATGCTAAAATCTCAAATTTAAACCCAGTTACTTATCCTAAAAATAATCTGACAAAATGGAAATGGCCAATACATACTCGATAAGACTACACTATAATTTATCATAACTCATTTTGTACGCCCAAAATACAACTTACATAGACTTAAAAACTTACTCTCTACAAAAACTATGGATTTATTGAATAATATCTTGCAAGAAAATAACACCGGTACATTTTTATTAAATTAATTCAAAAACTTTATACATTTTCCGCCTTAAATTGATATTACGGAAAATGGGGATTGAAAATGCGGCGTCATCTCACTCCATCATATGAATTATGACGTCATTCTGCTTATTATCAGGACCCGTAGGTTCCCTGCAGTCTGCAGAATTTTCAACTAACAGATCTTTTAATCGAGTTCTTTATGAGTGTTATATTATAACACATGGATCTAAAGAGGTTTCTTTCACAAGCAGCTTTAATGATTTTGTAGAGAAGTTAATAATAAAGTTTGGTAGCTTAGTGTAAAATGAGATGAGAGCCATTGCGTCTATGGTTAAGACTGCCACTTAGAGTTATTGTTTCAATCCTGCTTTTTGTGCGAAAGGCCTCGAGTTTAAACCCTAACAGGAGATTTTTTTAAATTTTTTATACTAGGAAAGAGATGTATATTTAAACTGAGCAGCGGGTGGAAAACTCTGCTTGCCCCTCTAGGGAGGAAAATAATTTTAAAAGTATAACTGAATTTGGTTACGTAGTCGGCCATAGAGTTTCCTCATCGGCAACGAAACAGTGTACATAATTTAATTAAATATGGTTTAGTGTTTAAAAATAAAGATGCGGCCATCAGAGTGCGTTTCTACTGAAGTGGATCGGTGCTTCGTGATTGGTCAATTCAAAGCACCGTGCAGCATCATTCTGCGGAGCGGTACGTAGCGGAGCGGCAGCTAGGGTCAGTTTGCTTTCTTTCGACCCTTGTATAACAATCTACAATAATAATTCCCTATGACGAACCTTAGCCTTTGTTCCCAAGTCTTGTGCTAGTCTCAGTCATTTACGGGTATAATTTCCCTACAATTTAACTTGCGTGTAATGTAAACTTCCTCAATCCATTCTTTCATATCATTATTTTGTGTTCCTTTCAGTTTTTACACAAACTATCCTTATTATGTTAGCAACAGTATATTCTCCTTTACCCCAAACTTTATTTAATGGTTTAAACTACATTATCGAAGCTAGACGATGTTTTAGACCAATTTAGATACTGCGGTGCTTAAATTCAGCTTCGGTTAACAGCAAACTACCTATACATAGTTCTAAATCGATAAAATTCTAGTGGAAAAGTTAAGCTAAAGTTCTCGAAGCGTTTGTAGCATATCTAGGAGAACTTATATAGAGCGAACATTCTAGAATAGGTGATGCAGGTTGATATTCTCGTATGTTGCTGCATTGTGTAAATTGATTAAACCTCGAGGTGTTTAAAATTTTCGCAGAATATATACCTCTTTAAATAAGCGGATAAGGAATTTAGTAGATATTGTTTCATAATTGCCTTTTTATTGTATACTCGGATATTCTAAATCAAGTATAATATGTAGATAAAAATCCGAAAACACACAGACTTATTCCTGAGTCACCCATTATTGTCTGCATCTGTTTTGTTCCATCCTTATATGCATGACTAAATTAGCTAATGATGACCATGCATTCTCATTCCTGTAAAATATTGCTTTCCTGAAATTTTTTTTTTTTCTTAATTTTCTGTAGAAAACCTTTTTAGAATGATACAACTTATTCAATACCTTATTAATTCAAAGAAAACAGCTCAGTCCGAGTTAATGTTTTTCATAAGAAAACTCATTTCCATTCGTACTACACAAATTAAATTTAAAAACTAATGTTGTTACAGGTAATGCTGAAATCACATTTCTGTGAATATTGTGTTGTTGTAAAAACTTAGTGGTTGATTCGGAGGATTATAATATTTCGATATTTTTAATATTTTTCCGCAATATTTTTGTAAAGTATTAATAATGTCGAAAATAGATAGTCGTTTGTTTTTGTTATGGTTTCGTATTTTAGTAAAGATCTCATAAAAGCTAAAAAGTATTATCCATAATAATGGCATCGGTCGTTCTTGCTTCATAATAAGAAATCGCCTTTTTTGTTGAGAAAAATCTCTCAAATTGGCTCTTGGCGACATTGAGACCGTTAAGGGATTCATGGCGAGGAGCAAAAACCTCTTTCTATTGTCAAAGAAGAAAGTTATTTTCTTCAAAAGAAATGGTAACTTAATAGTCGAATTACTGTTAATCATTGAAAGAAATGTCTCACTGAGTTTTAATATAAAATTGAATGATTCCTGAATATCAAACCATGAATTTAGGCCTATAACATTATTATCATGTTTTTAATCACATTGTTACTAAATGTATCAAAACCACAAATTTCCTAGAAGCTTTTATAATTTTCACCCTAAAATTATTTAACGACGGACAACCCACGTTACGAAAATAGGCAAATGTTAAAATTTAACAATATAAAAGATAGTTATCTTTTAATTAACGTCGGAGGGCGCGCTGACCCTGAATCGGCTTACCCAACCTGGTAGAGGTTGACAATAATATTCCACCATTACAGGTTGTTTAACTATGTTAAATACTTCAAAAGCTTTCTGAAAAGAGAATAGTTTACCAGATTGATAAACAAATGAATATCAATGAAGTTACACTAGCGAACATACAAATCTATCTACTACAGACTAGTGAGACTTGTTGATTACCAGATATGAATGGTGCGTCCTATATCTTTCTTTGTAGATCAGGCATTGAAAACGGTTTTCTTAAAAGCAATCTTTGTTATCAGAAATAAATATAATCGCCCTGAAATAAAATACTCGGATATTGACGTAATTATACTAAATTGAAGATGTTTTGGACTTTTTGTGTTTTTATTGGGATTTTTATTTTGATATTTTGCATTTCCCGATATTTTACACCTTCGCAACCGCCGTGGTCACGGGTTACTAAAACGGGTGGCTTTAATAATCGTCCTCTACTAAATCCTAATCAAAACATCACAAAACCTCCAATGAAATCGCATTATATTTTTTTTGTCTTTTCAATATTTTTTAATTGCACTTTAGCTAAGACACAAACCAAGTTTGCTGGCACACCATAGCATGCTGCTTACAGCCTAATCTGTTTCATCGAAACTTTGAATTTCCACCTCACGTCACCGGTTAAGTAGTTTTGAACTAGTCAGCTAATCTCTCAACCAACTAGCTTGATGACGACACGAGAGATGTTATTACACTAAAATGTCACAACGAAACATTAGGAACCTAAGACTAGCAAAAATATGGAAGATATATTTATTTATTTACGATTGACGACCTCCGTGGTCGAGTGATTTGTACGCCGGTTTTCAAGGTGTCGCCATCTCTGAGGTCCCGGATTCGGTCCCCGGTTGGGTCAATTTAGAAAACGAACTTTTCTTTATTGGCTCAGGTCTGGGTGTTTGTGCTTTAGCTACTTACTTTGGAATCGGAGCAATGTATGCGATGTTGTCAAATATTTAATATTTATTTATTATTTAATATTATTATTATCAGATTATAGCACAGAATATTTATAGATTAGAAGATTATAGCCACTATATGGTTTCCCATACAAACGAGCTAATTTCTGAAAGGTTTTTTCAAAATAAATTCAATCAGATTTAATTTAAATTTGATATTGTTCAAAAGCTGTAATAGTCAACTTGCGGACTTTACTGTCCAATCTACTATATAATTTTCTCGTATTCGCCGTGTGTCAGTTAGAATTGAAGTTAAATTTTGCCTATTTTTGTATGAAACTCCAATTTCTTTCTATTCTAACTGACTGACACACGGCAAATAGGAGAAATTATGCACAGTAAATTCCGCAAGTTGATTATTTATAACAGCTTTTGAACAATATCAAATTTAAATAAAACCATTATTAAATTTTAGATTTGTCGCATTCACAATGCTATTTTTATATTAGCCGTAGCACCTCAGACGGGACTCGAACCCGCCGCCTTGGGCTCGACTCCCATCTCAGGTGCTACTGGTGACTTGATTTTTTCTAGTATTTTTTCTAATATTATTTATCTTAAATAAAACCAGATCGATTTTATATTAAACAAAAAATATTTCAGAAATTTGCACGTTGGTATGGAAAAGCATATAGCCTGTTTTCTTTAGAGTAGCAGTTCTTCTGTAGAGTAGTATAATAGTACTAAACGTCCCTCGTGCGCTCACCTTCCGAGTAAGGCCCAGCGCACACCGCTGGAAGCGCAATTGAAGACAACAATTTAATATAAACCTTAAAGACTAAAATATACGACTGCTCCGGCTGCTCGGCGCTCCGCCGCGCTCTTTTCGCGCGTTTCGATCAACACTAAACGACAAAGGCGCGCGCGCTCGGAGTAGCTGCGCTCCGCTGCGCGCCGCCGCGCGTCTCTCCGCTCGAGGGCTCTTGACGCCGCTCGGGGTCGCCTGAATCCGCGCGCGCGTCGGAAATGCGCTTCGCCGCTCTTCCAGCGGTGTGCGCTGGGCCTAAGCCGTGAGCAGTGGACTTAATATACGAGTCTAAGCGCCGAGTGAGACCTCCCTGCAGGCCTACCGCCTAACTCAAAATGCTTCCAAATTGATAAAGTTTATGACGTCAATGCACTATCCATCTTTGTGATCGTGTTATGATATGACAAGGACGGACAGTGCATTGCTATCGCTATCCCTATAGCTTTGAGTTAGGCGGTAGGGCCCCTGGTTAGAGTCCGTTTTTCCTAACTTCTGTTCAGTCAAAAGTTTTTGACAGTTCTCACATATCAGTACTTCTATCTTTTGCCATCAAAATTTTCACGTCACACGGCCCACAATTTGCCACGGAGTTTAATCTGTCTGTCCCTTAATGAGAACTGCAAGGATGCATTTAAGCCGCGCTCATCTCCGCTCTAAGATGAATGGCTCGCACAAAGGCGAGCCTGCAATCACGCGACGACCAATCCTGGGCCTGCGTGACAGTTTCGTGAAAGGGTGTTTCTTCTGCCTGGCGAGTTTGTTTTGCATGAATTGAGGCTCGCAGGATGTGTTTACTTAGTGGCGACGCAAGGTTGTAAAGGATATGATATTATACTCGCGATCAATACTGAATCGTGTACGCATGTGTGGCGTGTTCGTGAATCATCAAAACATAGTTTTGATAATACCAAATAATATACTAGAAAAAATACGACTCGCACCAGATCATGTTCTCGGACGGGAATCGAACCCGCGACCTTTGGGTATCCGGTCCAATGCTCTGATCGCTGAGCTACCGAGTCACTAATCACTACCGAGTAGCTCAGCGGTCAGAGCATTGGACCGGATATCCAAAGGTCGCGGGTTCGATTCCCGTCCGAGAACATGATCTGGTGCGACTTGTATTTTTTCTAGTATATTATTTGGTATTATATAAAAATAGCATTGTGAATTTTTTTTTTAAATTTTGAGATTTTAGCATACACAGTGCTATTTTTATATAAAACCAAATAATATACTAGAAAAAATACGACTACTCTCTCGGTCCAGAGCATTGGACCGGATATCCAAAGGTCGCGGGTTCGATTCCCGTCCGAGAACATGATCTGGTGCGAGTCGTATTTTTTCTAGTATATTATTTGGTATAGCATTGTGAATGCTAAAATCTCAAAATTTAAAAAACATTGTTTTGATATTTAAAAGACATTTATGTATATTCAAATTCTTATTTATCGAAAATGAGAACAATGACCTTTTACCAATTTTGCCAAACGTTAAAAAGAATGACCTCTTGATATAGCAATGTTTTCAGGCTTCAGTGGCCTGTTACTATATCAACGTTAAACACTTTTATTAATTATCTTTAAAACCAAAATTTTTTTCAGGGGCCCAATCGCGCTTATAATGAACGATAAAACCAAAACCATTACGTTGTCATTTAGGTTATGTTTAACTGAAAATCTTTGGTTTAATTTTAGAATTATCAGTTAAGTTGTCCAAGATTGGCATCCTAGGTTCCCTAATCATAGCTTTCAACAATTTTAACAAAACTAAAGCGAGTATTTTTCTGTAAACGAAACTGAAACGGTAATGATTTAGTTTTGGTTTTATCGTTGAAAATTAGCGCGATTGGGCCCCAGGTCAGCGTTCCGAGCCTCAATCAACAGTTTTGTTTTGTTTGGCAGAACTTTGTGTACATTTTTGAAGCGAACTCCGTTTCGAATGGCAACAATAGTTTGGTCATGTCATGACCGGTAACATTTCCATTTGGCATTGTGCGATTGGTTTATTCCGTTTTGTTGGAAAGTTGTTTGTTACATCGGTATTAATCTGGATTTATTTAATATTGCACAATCATATCTACCTACCTTTTGTAAAGCTGCAAGTGACGTTACAATTCATAATTTCACTATCAATCTCCGTGGTAGAGTGGTTTGCACGCCGGTTTTCAAGGCGTCACCATCTCTTAAATCCCGGGTTCGATCCCCGGCTGGGTCAATGTAGCAAATTTTTATTTCTATATTGTCTCAGGTCTGGGTGTTCGTGATACCACGGTTGTCACTGATTTTCATAAGACAAAAACTTTAGCTACTTACTTTGGAATCGGAGCAATGTATGGGATGTTGTCAAATAATTAAATTTATTTATTTGAATATATTTTATTTATTTTCAATCAATCATCAACTTTATGTATCAATGCCTGTATTATGAATTTGCACAGTTACATACTCGATACTATACTCAAAAGCGACTTTAGTAAGCAATTTTGTATGCAATTTGGTACAGCCAGCGCCTCTGGCGGTAACTATACTAAAAGTTGTCATACAAATGTCAACTACTTTCGCTATCGGCTAAAGTAAGCGTAAACTCATAATGCGCCTACCGAAGCATAATTTAGAGAGCAATGGCATCATTGAAACTAAGAAATTAAATAAGCTAAATAAAAATCTTGACCAAGAAAATATTACTTTTTTGCTCCGCGATACGCAAAAGTTGTTTTTCTTTTAATCACATTGAAGCTAAGGTCTTGTTTTGAATTGCTTTCCAAACTTCAAGAGTTTTAATAACTCCTATACTCATATTATTACAATACTCGATAAGTTAAGCGGGTTTCGGAATAATCCTATTATAAGATTGTCAATCAACTAAGAAAATCGGTAACATATCAAATATTTTTATATCAAGATTAATAAATACTAGAAAAAATCGACTCAGTCGTTCTAGTATTTATTTATCTTAATATAAAAATAGCATTGTGAAATGCATAAAATCACATAGACGAGCTGTTCAAAATTAAAATTGTGTCACAACCAACCTTCGCGGCGCATCAACTGTTTCTCTCGGTCGCTCGCAATAGACTAAAGGAGTTGCGGTGCATGCACCGTAAGTTAATGAGCAATTTTTTGGTATTGTACAAAATTTATAAAACATATTAAATATGACCTACTTTCTCAAACTAAATTATTATACCTACATTAAGTATTCGCTTACAACTAACAATGTTGATCTAAAACCATGCGTGTGTTTAATAGTTGTTTAGAAGCTCGCGAGCATGTTACTAAATTCTAGACTAATTATCTAAAACCACCGCCATTAACTATTGGGAGTAAGGAACTAAATTAGGGGTTCCGACATTTGTAATTAATTCCAGAGAGCTAATAAACTTTACTTTTGTTTAACAAAGCGATGTTTGTACGTTAAAAATGAGCAGTTAATTCACTTTTTTCATCATGAAATTGCATACAGTAAGGAAAGTTAAGTGCTGTTTATAGCGGGCTTAATTTTTTTTTTGCGGTAACATAGAACAATAAACGAGTCAGTAAATCAACTCGCGTAGTTCCAGAAAGTAATAATTTATTATTATTATTAAACTGCTAATAACAATGGGAAGCGCAAAGGATAAAAATCAAGGCACTTAACACAAACTTAACACTCGAAATTCGACCCTTGACCTTATCGTCGACCTTAAAACTCTATTCAACGATACCTTATCCTAAATGATTTAATTTATTGTAAGTTACTTATATTTGACAACATCACATACATTGCTCCGATTCCAAAGTAAGTAGCTAAAGCACTTGTGTTATGGAAATCAGAGACACCGGTGATAAACACACACACCCAGACCAGGGCCAACATAGAAAAGTTCGTTTTCTAAATGACCCGACCGGGGATCGAACCCGGGACCTCAGATATGGCGACACCTTGAAAACCGGTGTACAAAGCCACTCCACCACGGAGGTCGTCAAAATCGTACTTATCCAGAAAATATACGAAATTGATGCTTAATTGAAATGGCATAGATCAAGATTAGTTGGAACTGGAGAGAACACTCTTGTCGTGAAGTTGGCTTTTACTAGAAATCTGTTGTGTTCACATGTACAGCCTAAAACTAGATGAGAAAGGTATTTTCTAGCTATCAAAATTGTTGATAAGTTTGATAACTGATGACTGGCTTTTAAGGAAGGATTTACGGTCCAGTAAGACGATTATAACACTGGCGACGATGCGCTCAACCCGAACTCAACTCAAACTCAACCCGAACTCAACTCGAACTCAACTCAAACTCACCTCAAACTCAACTCAAACGCAGCCCGCGCCTTATTAATGTGTCACGTAAGACTTAAAATTGTAAGCGATGTCTCAAGGAGTGGGCTCCGGTTGAGTTGAGTTGAACAAAGTACATAATACACCATTCAATATTTGCTCTTATCAAATAAACGTTAGTCCTGATTAACGTAGAGGATCTAAATGATTAAATTATTAAAGCTATTACAATTTGTTTGAGTTGAAATATTTTGATGGATGGATTTTAAATGTCGATTAATTTCACAATTAGCTGATGTTATGTATTGTATATAATAGCAAATATTAATATAATTTAATTAAAAACTATAATAATTTTGAGTCTAATAATGTTTAGGGTATAATTACTTATAACTTATATTTTTTTACTTGGCAGTCGCTGACATTTGTCTTTGAATCTTACTTTGAAAAGTTAAATAATGCTTTTGCAAATGTGATTCTGTGACTGCCGAGTTCCAAATTACTTTGTTTATTACATTTTATGAAGTACAGACACAATAAAAGAGGAAAAGGCTAAATGATGGCTTGTTAATAAACAATGGTGATTTGTACGACAGTCAGGTATCGGGAAATACTGTTTCCGTGAACGGGGAAGTTGCAAAGATACGACGGACGCAAAATTTCGTCTATCGAGACATAAATTATGTTGAGGAGGGTTTATTATGGACGGTAGAGTATTCGATAATTTTCATTTAATACCTACGTCAAGTATGCGAAAATGCTCCGGGCGGGGTAATGTAGCTTAACCATTTGCGATCCTGTAGATGGCACCGGAGTTCGACCGGAGAAACTCACTCAAAGCCGGACCTGAGCCTGGCCAAAGCTCAACCGGAGCATGTCTCACCTTTTTCACTTTATTCATATTTGTTACTACGGCAACGGGACCAGCATAGTGTCTCGGTTTTGCTCCAGTCGTGCTCCGATCCGGCTTCCGTTTGGCTCCCGTTGGGCTACAGTTGAGTTTCGGATGATCTCTGGTCGAACTCCGGTGGCTACGGGACCAGCATGTCTCTCGGTTTTGCTCCGGTCGTGCTCCGGTCAGGCTCCGGTCCAGGTCCAGTCCGGCTCCGGTCCGACTCCCGTCGGAGTTTCGGTTGATCTCCGGTCAAACTCCGGTGCCACCTAAGCCTTATCGTTCAATATCTAAACATCTTTCCCCCAACCCGGAAGCGGTTCTTAATATCCGCGTTATATTAATTTTCTAATTTTTATTCCCCCTCTGCAAGTCATTCCTGTAATCAGGCGGAACCCAAGCGATTACTCCGCAGATTGATATTTTAATACATTTCTTATAGATATCAATATTAGCAAAGTGAAAAGCCCGTATTCTCATGACGAAGATGTTTTTTCTGAGACAAATGTTAAAAACTACTGTGATAGTTAATTACAATATGCAATACAAAGCTGATAAGTTTCTTGCGCCCATTCTTCTTGTCAGCTAAAAAAGTCTCGAATGGGTGGTAGGAAAATATAGACCATTCAAAAGCACTTAATATCTAAGTTTATTTGAATAAAGAATATTTCATTTCATTTCATTTCATCAATACGATCAAGGAACCGTATAGATATTTTTATAATTTTAGAGTAAGAAAATTCTGTCTCCGTGTGCAGTGACGAGATTAGGTTTCAGACGAGTAGCGTTTAGCAGCATAGTTGTTTTATATTATTTTTGCAACCTATCATGACAATTTTTTTTCTAATATATTATTTAGAATTGTATAAAAATAGCATTGTGAATGCTAACATCTCCAATTTAAAAATAAAATAACTGTTGACGCAGACGAAATTGCTAGCGGCCGCTAGTAAAGATTATGTACAATATTAGCGCAAAAAATCATATTGAAATATAATCGTAAATAAATAATAATTCCATGAAATAATATATTTTATGGTGAACTAACGAGAGTTTGTTTTAAATATAAATAAATATAAATATAAATATTTGACAACATCACATACATTGCTCCGATTCCAAAGTAAGTAGCTAAAGCACTTGTGTTATGGAAATCGGAAACAACGGTGGTATCACAAACACCCATACCTGAGCCAATATAGAAAAGTTCGTTTTCTAAATTGTCCCAACCGGGGATCGAACCCGGGACCTCAGAGATGGCGACACCTTGGAAACCGGTGTACAAAGCCACTCGACCAAGGAGGTTTTATGGACACTGTTACGCTGAATTTTTATAATAATATTTCAAAAAGAAAAGTGTTCTCTATCATTTAAAATATCACTTGAACATACGTTCAAGATTATACTTAAAAAATAGCAAAATATTGTATATGTATAAGCTTACGCGGCCACTCTAGAGGTGGGCGCGTGGGGAGCATTTTTCCTCCACCGATAGAATCAAAATGTGTAACATAATCAAGATAAATAATTTATATTCTTAAGTTTATATTCCATTTTAACCTTCCGTCTCTGTTGCAAAAAGATGTCTTTCTTATTTGCAAAATAGTTGGGCAAACGTCACCTAAAACTATTCCAAATTTCAAGTTGATAGCATTAGTAGTTCTTCCAGCTGTGACAGACAGACTGAGTCGCACCATAAGGGTTCCTTTTTACCATTTTGTTACGGAACCCTAAAAACACATCCTGTACTATTTACAAAACAAATGTATTTTGATATGGGCATAGCGCTTCCCACGCGTCCACTCATGTTTTAAAAAAACAGGGCGCCAACCCTAGGATTAAGTCTTATGAGTGCTTTTTGATTTCACACTAGAATTTCCGCTTTAATGACAAAATGGTGTGAGGTTTCTCGTTGACGGCAACTGTTGATTTTAATTATTAATAACCAAACTCCACAATTTGGAATACAGGAAGTTCAGAACAAGTACATAAGACGTCTTAGCGTACATAATTAAGTAGAGTGCATTAAGGAAAGAGGACTAGATGTCAATAGTTCAGCAATAGTTCAGGTGCCAAGACCTGAAGAGTTGTAAGCTCCAGGAAATCTTCTCAACTTTCCGACTTTGCTAAGCTTTGACTAAGGGTTGGAAAATTTATCCTTTGTTCTAGTTAGATTGAGGAAATAAAATGTTCACATAATTTCACAAACTCGACGATGAAACACACTAAAAAGTACGTAGTATTCAATGTTTATATATACAATTACAGGTCATTATACAAATCATAATTCAATAGGTACTAGGACTCTTTCTTACGAGTACGTTCAAACAGTAGACTGTTTGTATTTTCTCGACAACCCTGCTTAATCCCAGAGTCAGTGGGTGATCCAGGTTAAATACAACCATTCCACAGAAATGAGTTGCCACTGTCGCCGCCCTTATATTAACCTCGTTTCAGGTAACGGCGGGAAATTTATTACGACCGCCTTAGACACACCTACGCTCGGCTACATCGCCAACAATCGTGATCCTTAAATATCATTGACATGAGCCAACTAGCGCCGCCAGTCGATTTTATTTTATTTATTCTAAATAAGCCCAATTTCTTAAAAAAGGAATCAGTCAAGATTTTGTTAATAATGTCTTAAATTTGTTAAATAACTTTACACAGTTTGAAAAGGCATTTAAACAGTTCAAAACGCGATTTTGTTAAAAGTGACCACTGTTGGTTCAAACGTTTTTAAATTATTGTACGCATTTTGTAATGTTGTAACGTTATTCAACAAACATTACACGTCATTCACAAGACTTTGACTGATTCCTTTTTTATGAAATTAGGCTTATTTAGAATAAATAAAATAAAATCGACTGGCGGCGCTAGTTGGCTCATGTCAGCCCCTAAAGAGAATATTGAGATTCAAAACGAAGAGTATATGTATAGTGTGTGTCAAAAACAAAATATATATTAGCTGAACCTAAGAACCAGAACAAGCTTAGCAAGCTTATCCAGCTTGAAGTAATTTTGGTATCCATCCGAAACCTGACTGTTGCAAAGATAAAAAAAAAAACAGATTCTTTAAAACTTTATGGTACTCAAATAGTTTTCTTATTTAGGTTCAGCAGTTATTACATATGGAAAATAGTAACAGAATAAACACGAATCAACAAAAACTAATTGAGATTGTGGCTGTTCGAAAGGTGGGCTAGTCAAACGGACCGAATGTACTAAACTAAAAGCATAATTATAACGAGCGCGAAACGCTTAACGCTCGAGAGTTTGGACGCTCGGCAGTTTTCAACTTTGCGCTTTAGAAACAGGTATGTAAAATGCGGACAAGTTAGCGTGGCTTGCTAAACTTTCATCGAATTTATGCTACTCTATTAGAATATAGCAGGTGAATTTAAAATACTAAAGCGAAATCATGGGTAAGCAACATTATATTGTAGGTAGTTGCTAAAAGAAGGAGCTCGGTGACGCAGTGGTATAGCGCCTGGCCCATCGATTGCGGAGGTCAAGCAACTTTCGCAGGGGTCGGGCATGGGATTGGTGACCAAAAATTTATTATTTCGTGCTCCTCCGTGCTTCGAAAGGCACGTTTAGCCATTAGTCCCGGCTGCATTTGCAGTCATTAACACCCACCAATCCGCATTGGGCCCGCGTGGTGGGTCATGGTCCATCCTCCTTATCCACCTATAAAGAAGGCCTGTGCCCCAGCAACATTAAAATGGCTGATGGTCAGTTCTCGTTGCAGATAATGGGGTATGGGGTTTGAGTATAATATAATTGCTTCACGCACAGGAATACATGACGTAGTTATTTTATTTGAGAGAGATAAAGTGAGAAGAAGAAAGTTAAAGATAGATTTTCTTAAGATAAAATAATAATATTAGAAAAAAAATATTAGAAAAAATACTAGAAAAAATCGACTCACCTCAGACGGTTCTGTGCGGTGCTACGGGTGAGTCGATATTTTCTAATATTATTTATCTTAATACAAAAATAGCATTGTGAATGCGAAAAATCTAAATTTAATAGATTTCCTTTTAAAAATTATTAAATTACTTTCCTAAAAAGTGTTGTTTCGGTCAAACATTAAAACACATATTGAGGCCATGATCACAGTCAGTGAAATAAATCATTGATTGTCTCACTAGAAACATTAACACGGTTCCTTATCTGCGCCGCCATAGTAAACAATACTTACGTACTCAGATTACGCGAAATCCTCGGGATAGACAATTTAGATTAGATCTGGGTACGTCCGTTACGGCAGCGGGCCCACCTCCGCGGTAAATCTTTAACGATTAAGACTTAAGTTCGTGTGTGTCGCGAGATTGCGTCTTAGCTGGGTTCTATGAAATGAGATCTAACCTGCTTTGAAAGTTATCGTTTTGTAAATACGGATTACGCGTTTGTTGACTCACTTCCTATTAAGATACAACAGAAAACATTATAATAAAACGCTAAATAGACGTTTTTACCGATTAATATGAATTTATGAATAAATTTAATTATTTATTTATTTGCTTTTGAATACGGTAGAATTGGGATTACAAATTTCTGAGTACCGGTAGGTTATGTATAGCCTATCCTCCATAATCCATTTTAGCATATTGCTTGTTGCACTTTACATCCCCCAATTTATCTACAACTAAGTACCTTGCTTATGATATTAATATCTAAGGCAAGTAAGAAGTTTCTCTCAGGGAACAAAATGGCTACAAGACATTTTGCCAACCAGCGTGAATTTAGGACGGACAAATCCTTGAACATTTTCACAAAATGTACCCGATACTAGTATTCCCTTATTCCTTGTTGATGACCCAGTACATGAATGTTATGTCCCTCGCATTTGCAAATTAGTTATGGGCAAGGAACTGATAGGTTCAAATCAGTCATCTGCTAAAATCATAAAATTCTTGGAGTTACCAGTTATACTGGAGGGAAAAAAACTTAACAGCTAATAACCAGTTATCCAATTTCGGTTATCTACGAGGAACAAGGGTTATTATTCATATAATATCATGTAATTAACAATATATATTCGACGTATATTTGGATATTTTTTTTTATATTTGACAACATCACATACATTGCTCCGATTCCAAAGTAAGTAGCTAAAGCACTTGTGTTATGGAAATTGGAGACAACGGTGTTATCACAAACACCCAGACCTGAGCCAATATAGAAAAGTTCATTTTCTAAATTGACCCAACCGGGGATCAAACCCGGGATCTCAGAGATGGCGACACCTTGAAAACCGGTGTACAAAGCCACTCGACCAAGGAGGTCGTCAAAAACTTTCTCCACGACAAATCTACTGGAATCGTTGTTATTTGTACCGTCTGGAAAGCGATGGATTTAAATTTACAATGCAAATTCTTTTCGTCTGGACACCGCGACCTTCTTAATAAAACCACAATCCGAATTATTTTTAATGCAGTTGAAAATACCCAGCTGTGGCCTTTGAGAGAAATAAACTTCTCAATTTTTTTATTTCTGTACTAGTAGACTTGTATAAGACATTGGACATAATGAAATTCTTGTTATTTCCATTATTGTCATTTTAGAGACTCACTCGCAGTAATTTAGGCATATTAATTTAATGCCAAGAACTCAGTTCTACGAAACAAAATGGATTTATCCTACTTCAAAACTGTGAATATCTTCAAACCCCGAATATTTCAAGGAATTTCTTTCAAAAGTTGTTTGTGTAGGTACTGAAGCTTTGGGTGAGTTGATATTAGGTCCTCTTTTATTCAAAAATGTGCTTGCGAGTTTACTTTGGTCAAAGACATTTTCTAAAACATATTTCCAACATTTAAAGCTGTACTTCTTGTTTATTTATTTTATTTTATTAGGGACACCAAACAGTTTACACAGTTGTATTTATATCTATGTTCGTACAATTTTGTTTGGTTTATTGTGAAACCCACACCATTATCCACGTATTAGTTAAACCATATTACTCAATGTAAAAATATATTAAAATAAAACCTTTTGGATGCAGTTAATAATTAAGATAACAAAAAAAGAGAAAAACTATACTTATTTTAAATAAGAAACAATCACTTATTATGTGCGAACTGAGAAACAATTTGATGTAAGTACCGAACCTATTGAATGTTAAATTTTACAATTTTCTATTTTACATGTTATTTAAGCTTTCAATTAGTTGTTTTTGAGGGCTATGTGCAAAAATGTCAATATCAGGAAAGGATGAGTTGTACGTATGTGCCAAGCGATGTAAGGGCGCGCGCTTACCGGTGCGTGTACGACACTGCGGTGTGTAAAACACGCACTTATGTTCACTGACTGTTCACTATGTTCAATGACTGTTCACTATGTTCAATGACTGTTCACTATGTTCGTTCACTGACTGTTCACTATGTTCTTGTTGCATAGTAAACAGTAAATATCCTAATAGGAAAGCGGTAACACAATGCCACAATATGTGTGCTAATTTGGCAACGATAGTGAACAGACTGGTTTGCATCTGCATTATCAAACAACTGAAATTATTATTGGCACATGTTGATCGACCATACACAAATGGCGACGGAGAGCAGTTATTGGGAACGTATACAATTTCAGAATCATTAGCATTCGTTTCCTCAGAGTAAATAAAAACATTTTATACTATCATCAGCCCCCCTACCACCGAATTACGATAAAATCGCGTGATATAGTAATATATCGACACTCAACTGTCAAAACTCGTTGTTTTTTGATAGTTAAAATCGATAATTTTTTATATCACACCGCGTTTAATCACACAAGTATTAAAAATAATAAACATACGTTTCATAAAGTAAGTAAATATTGTTTTAAATTGATATTTATTTTGTCTGTATTGATTTATGCTTACAAAACTTCCAAATAATTTTTTTGGAACTCAAAATACAAGCAGAAGTGAAGCTTTTATTTAACAATGCATCAGAAGGGAACCATCAAATTATAGACAACAAAGTTTATTGCCCGCCATTATATGTCAAAGCAAAAGTAGCGTAGATCAAAAATCAGCTAAATAATAAACCTATGCAAGCAAAATGAAAATAATATTTATTAAAATAAAACTAATAAAAATATCTTTGAATAGTCCAGTTTATCACCCCACCTCCTTTACTAAACTTGAGCGAATGCTACGCATTAGCTGGAGACATACCGCTAAATACTCAAACGAATCTTAAAGTTAAGGCCACCTTAAATTCAAAAAAGTTCTCAGATTTGACAGAAACTCTATGAAACTGACAGAAAAGTTAAGGAGATTTTAGCTAAGAAGCCTTTGAGTATTCGACCGATAAGGTTTCAAATAAGAAGGTTCAACAACGCGTCGTAAAGACCCGCGAACTGTAGAACCATCAAACGCAAAAAAGTTAGTTATCTCGGTCTCGTGTTAAGATACGAGAGACACCAGCTACTCCAGCTCATAATGATGGAAGGAAAAAGTATTGGTTACGGAACTTCCGGGTTTGGCTCTTTTCACACGATACTCATATATCGTCAGCTCGGACGACAACGATATCGTCCGACGATATCGAAACGATATCGGTATGTGACACGATATAACCAACAACTTGTTTCGCGGTCAGTCGCATTGCGCCAGCAAAAGTAACCTCGCGATTCCAATAATAACCGTAATAGAATATTCGAGGTAAAAATGGCAGCAGTGATCCCCCGCGATCCAGCTTCACCCCGCACTGTGTCGTCACCCAATATCAGCACGACAATCTGTCGGCGACGATAACGTTGACTACAACGACACAGTGTGAAAGCATTTAGTAGTGATTGTAAAAAACTACCAGTCCGACGATATCGTGTAGTTATAGTTATCGTCCAATGTGAATACGCCTATTGGACGAAGATTGAAGACAGGGCTAGATTCGCTGAGCTGACGGCGAATCTCCAGAGGTGGAGAGCTACAAGAAGAAGAAGAACGACTATAGGTACAAACACATATACATCATTCGCGGGAAAAAAATACAGCATTCGTACGCATCCCGAAAACCCAATAGTACAGATTGATACCATTACTGGCCGGCTGTTACTTATTTATCAGCACGGCCGGATTTGCGGACGAGGAACGCGAAAATGTCATGCATAATTCATAAGCAGCCAGAGGCACGCTTGGCGTCATGCGAAACCTCTTAGTGAAATTTTAATGCCATTATGTATACAGTCGCAAAAGGGACAAGATACTTGATGTAGGCATCCCCACTTTTAATTAAATGTTCCCTTGTTTTACGAATTCGGTGCTTTGTTAAGCTCTCGTTTATTCCTGACAGTTATACAAACTCGAACGTCGTTATAATTTGAAAGAGGTTTCAGCTGAGCCTTTGTTCGTGGAGTTTCTCTGAGTTTGGTCACATGACAAAACCTGTGCCGCGAATTTAAAAATATCAATCTTATTGGTTTTGAAAGAAATTAAAATATGAATTAAAGAATAAAACTTCCACTTTCTTTTTAATCAGAGCAACTCATAGCGATATATCCAGTAAAATACATATTACTCTTTTGTTATTTTCAAAACTAGTAACAATTTGTTCTTGATCAACGCCTATTCAAATGTCACACAGTGCATCGTCTCTTTCAACAACTGATGTAATTACTTAATGTTCGTCTTTGTTAATTAGAAAAACTACTCAACTCAAAGTCTACAGAAACACTCGTTACGATTAAAGTTCCTACAGTCAGAAAGTCATTGAAAATTCTCACAGCTGCGACTGAAATCGAACACTATTAAGCTCCAACTGAGGACTTATTTCGAAAACTGAACCACGACATCGAACGAAGTTCGATATGATTATTGCAAAGGAGTAAGGTCCCAAAGTTAAATCGAACGACCATCATCCGATTTGCGTCAATATCTTTCCTAGTAGGCCCTCTGTTTTTACAGTTCCTTGCCCTAGGGCTCGAAAGTTTGCCAAATTGAAATTGTTCGGGATCGGTTCAACCACGGTCCGCCATTAGTTCGAACACCACTCTTTCATTTGCCCAAATAAGTATAACTGTTCAACTTGCGATAAAGTAAAATCATCAATCTATACTGGTAGAGCATTCAATGTATACCAGTCGTTTTTTAATAAGATTCATTTTACTAACGGATTTGGCATAGTCAAAATAAAAAGTATTTTTGTTTACGTTAGTATCAAAACGATTCATCAGTTATTATTTGTAAAACTTATGCAAGGTTTCTGAGATACTTATTCGTGGTTTATCGGAGGTTTAACTTTATAGAAGGAGTCCTTATTATCTGGTTTAAAGTTAATTTTATTACTTTAAAGCAGATAATGATATAAAGTTCATTTTATTACCTTAAACCAGATAATGTGGACCCCTCCGAAAAAAGTTACACCTTTGATAAAGTACCTAAGAAACCGGGGTTAGTAATAAAGATTCGTTGATATTGTTTTATACACATTATCAACAAACCATTGTGTAACCAAAATAGCGTTATCTTCAATTTTTGTTGTTTTTGAATAATTTTTCGTAAACGATTGTCTAAGATTAATATCTAAACCACGAATATAATTTTAAAGGCAGCAGGAAAACGTATTTCAAAAAGTTGTGTAACGTCATAACCTCTAAGCATCGAATACAAAGTCTCATTTACGAAGCAGAAGCGTTTACGTGCAAGGATAAACCTTATCTCTGCACATAATCTTCCAGCGTAAAAAGCGTAACAAAACGCTTTCCCCGTAAACAAAATGGAAGGTCTCGATGACGTCACAAATTTTAATCATAATTGTGGAGTCGTCCACAAAAATAATAACGCGACGGACATAAACCGGTGTATTTTTGCTCGCGAAAGCACAATGAGTGAGCAGGTAATCTGGGGGTAACCTCACAAGTGCTATTGTTTGCCAGTCGCCCCCGTTGCGACGCTACTCGTCACACCATTGTGCAAACCAGTTTCACATTTAAGTATTCTGAAGTAGGGATTGGAATGGAATGTACACAATACGAGCGGTTGATTAAAACAAGGTAGCTTTTGAAGATCTAAGTCGAAATGCTTATTAAATGGAATAATGAGGTAACGAGTGCAGAATGCATGGGTTTAATTTTACCTGATTGAATCGCACAATCTTTATTCTTAATATCATTAGTGGTCATTTGATATACCCTAGTATATATTATTACCTACCTAGACGCTGATGGTAATGGAGCTCATGTCGCATATTAAATCATCACGAAAGTAGACGAAACTCATTTCCAATTCTCACACTTTCATAATTTGATAACAGTGCACGAAATCAAACTATAGACTTCATCGCCAAGTTTGGCTTAGCAAAGTTTGCCGTCACTGCAACTTTGACACACCCACAAAATAAGCTTAGAACAATCGGATTGAATCCAGTTACGGGCAGCCCAAGTTTCATATATGGCAATAATTGTTTACTGCGACGTAAATGAAAATAAACTGCATAGTAGAATTATCGAGATAAGCTCTTTTTTTTGCTATAATATATGACGACCTCCGTGGTCGAGTGGTCCGTACCGGGTTCGATCCCCGGCTGGGTCAATTCAGAAAAACTAACTTTTCTATATTGGCTCTGGTCTGGGTGTGTGTGTTTACCACCGTTGTCTCTGATTTCCATAACACAAGTGCTTTAGCTACTTACTTTGGTATCGGAACAATGTTTGTGATGTTGTCTAATATTTATTTATTTATTTATAAAAGACTAAGGTAGATAAGTACTACAAAAAAAAGAACCAAAATAAAAAATGTGAAACCTAGTCTTTGTTATACCGATAAGAGTTGACCTCCTTTATTTTATAACGGACATGAGAAATGTAATTTACAAACAATATTGAATCTACTCATAATTTTGCATGGTTAACTGTCACCGTATTTTTAAAAACTATTAGGTACCTGATTTAAACATTACTGTGATCTGGCAAAATATATTGTTTCAAAATCTTGTAAAATATTCCGTTAACACTACAATTAACAGTCAAACCTTAGTCAAACATATTAAAATACAACAACAATATAATAAATACTAAAAAAATCTACCGTGTACCGTTAAAAATGGTCAAAGTCAGAGATATTTACCTACTTAATAATTGATTGCGAACTTTTAGTATCTAGAGCAGATCGCTGTAATAGTTTGAAAGCTCATAAAACCACGCCAAAGTATTGTTCGCCCTTAAATCCTCTCACGAGACAGAGCTCTTGAAACTTTATTGAAAGCATTATTGCAAACTCGACGCTAATGACACAATCGACGTCCCATCTCAAACCCCTCCTGTGCCTTAACCTAATTTGACCTGACTCAACCCCGCTTACCGAGAAGTATATCATAGTTTCGAGAACGAATTTCTTTTACGTATATTACACATAAAAGTCGTTGAACAAATTGACAAATGTGCAAGGATTTCGCGCAGGACTCGATATGGCCCTCGCGGGGAGTTCACGGCCCATTAACCTTCCAAACTGGCTTAGGGGCATCATTACTTTTTATTTGCGTCAGCCGTTAGGTTCCAATGGTCACTGTACTTTAGACAGTTCCACCTCATGTTGGAGTCCGCGCGCCACTTCGGACCCCAGTTACGTCACAACTTATTTGCCATGAAATTGTGTAAACTCGGCTTTACTAGATCAGATTATGTCTTTTCCTACATCCATGGTTCACTGTGCAAATCATTGTAACTCAATAAAAATATTATGCAGAAATGGATTTACAAGATTTGTCATAAATTTTCGGACATTGCTTGTTATTTAAATATTAATATCTTATCGATATCTTCCTTTTAAAACTTAATTTAAAGTTTTTAGAAAATTGGAATTAGAAGCAAAACTATATTTTTATGATCTTTTTATGTAAATAATCAGCATTGTGACTCCGGAGGTACAACAGAATACCTATAGTGTTAGTAGTATAAAAGATTAGGAAAATACGCCTGTAAAAGTTTTATTTGAAGAAATGAATTGAATATTAGTACAAAGTCAACAAGAGAATTAAGTAGCTCTAAATAGCTACCAATAGTTTTATTATGAAGAAACCTAATTATATTCTCGGCTCCAACATCTCATAGCGCCGTCAAGATCGAAATTACTTAAATAATAAATAAATAATAACAATAATAAATATTTGACAACATCACATACATTGCTCCGATTCCAAAGTAAGTGTAGTAAGTACTTGTGTTATATGAAAATCAGAGACAACGGTGGCATCACAAACACCCAGACCTGAGCCAATATAGAAAATTTCGTTTTCTAAATTGACCCAACCGGGGATCGCACCCGGGACCTCAAAGATGGCGTCACCTTGAAAACCGGTGTACAAAGCCACTCGGCCCGGAGGTCGTCGATCGTCGAATTACTTGTGATACAAGTATCATGTGCTATCATCACGTGTCAGCGCTTCCAGATCAAAGGGCATTATCGAGGGTTTCCATTCAGTTGCCACTGGATTCCGTAACAGAATCCCTTCACAATCACAATCGAAACTTTCTCAATGTATATACGTTTGTATAATTTCCGAACACAAACAAGCCTAGCAATGTTTGACTTCAATTAAGTATGTGTAGCAGTCAAAATCAGTGTATTTATGTTTCGGAATTTACTTGCCAACGCGGGTGTGTGAACAGTGAAATGATGACCCGTAGAAAACAAAGGTTTTTCAAAAAATCATAAGTAAACAAAAAAGTAGCAGTAATCTGTGACCACAATTCACAAAACTCTGGCATGGGCACTGAATTAAAATTGATGCATACCAAGAAATTGGTGACAATGAAGACACAAACGGAACAAACACGGATCCCGAACTGTAAAATCTTTTCAATGGTTTGAAAATGTGTTGATTGATAAGTTCGAAGTAAACTTGAGGAAGACTAATAGCGATAATTCTTCTCTCCAGCAATAAAGAAATCTGATTTGGTTTAAAAATAATAATAGTTTGGTACTACTGCACATGACGTGCACTACCCGCGATGTGCTGATTGTGTGACAAACTTCGCAAATGTTTATCAATCCGTGACGATACTGTAAAAGGCACACACGGTACACCTTTAAGCACGAATATAAATATAAATAAATATCTGATAACAGCGATAGTATATTATACCAGTGTTATTGCAAACACACAAACATACAGCGCCTAATATACAGGGTGTTAGTAGCACCCTAGTGAAAACTGTAAGGGATGATTCTACCCTTAGAGTTAAGCAACTTTCTCTATGGAACCACTTGTCGCAAATGCATAGTTGAGATTTTGTTTTTTCGTTGAGAAGCAATGTACGCGTAACAACTCGATAATATGGCGGGAGCGCGCGCGCGTTTCCAACAAACGCTACAACCTTGCCGTTGCCGCCGGCTGAACTACGAACGAACAAGAGGTATGTGCAACCGAGTCAGAGTCGGCAGCGGGCCAACCGAGCAGTGTCAGCGACCCTAACGAACGATAGCAAACAGCTATTGTTGTACATTGCGGGTTTATAAAATTTTGATATTTTAATTGTTTTTAGGTAAATTTAGGTTCTATTCAACTAAGACAGACTCTGTATGGTAGAAAAAGAAACACTCATGAAATAGTTTCATGAATTTTGCGACAGAAAATTCCACTTCAGGTAGACTCAGAATCATAAGCCAACTATGCCCTAAAAGATTTTGCTAGAGTGCCACTAACACCCTGTATACGCATTGAAATATATTATATCACACGATAGTTTCATTTATCTGATGCGACGAACTTGCAAAGCAATTATTTCTGTATATACATAGTATTTCAATTTGTTTGCCTATAGGTAATAAATGAATTTCATATCCCTTATTCTGTACAGTTTTTCCAATTAGATGCGAATAAATATTTCCTGTATAAGGTGGGTTCTGTTATGACGTCTTACCAAGAACTATCGGTTTCAATTACTTACGTAAAGTTGGTGAAGGGATTGAACGTCGCTCTATGATTACGTCTTCCAAGAATCGTGTTCGATGCTTTAAAAGATTTAATCATCCAGGTTTAACTATACTTTAAAACTTTTAAATAAAAATGAATGTCGGTCTAAATGCCCGGGAAGTGCAAATCTCACTTGTGTCTAGAGGAAGGATATTTGTATGTGTTAAACGAAACTACAAAATCGGATCCGTGTGATCAAAATTTCAAAAAAATAATGCAAAATTATTAATCTACCACGATAAGTTGCGTTTCTTTATTGAGAAAAATCGCAATACTTCAAAATGAATTTAAGATTAACAAAATCTTTCTAGTTTAGGTCTCTATCAATTAAACTGAAGACTTCTGAGACGAAAAACGAGAATAATATTCTCTACTTTCATTCTAACGCGGCTTGTAACGCTGTAGAAAGCCAGTGCTAGAAGAAATAATTTGAGCTATTGACACACTGTGACACGAATTTTGCTATAGTATAGTCCCAGCTTTATAACACCCATTTAAATTATATTGAAAGAGGATCTACATTCATTAAGACGTAGATATTACTGAAGCCCACATCTATGATGTAACTTCCAAGGATTATGCGTAGGCGTACCACTTAAGTGTATCACTGCTAGCAACGACTTTCTGTCTTAATCCATTGTAATAGATGTGGGTGAAGACGTATAGCTTAAGTGGGTGACGGGAATGTTGACGGAGACCCTTCCGTTTCCTGGTGCGGTATTACAAACACTAGAGAGTTTAGAATCTGTAGATTTTAAAGCAGAGTGACAATGCGAAACACACTTCTTTTACAGAACGCAAACATGGAGCAACTGCAATCTTTGAGGTGTGTTTTGTTTTTGTCAGGTCACTCACTTGACTATATTGGTCAGGGTTCATCACCGTGGTGATATAATATAAAAATAATCATAACCCTATGATTATTTTTATATATGTCACACGAGAAACACGTAAACCGGATGTATGGCAGACATGTTGTTTGAAGGGTTATTTATTTTATATTTTTAAGTAATTTAAACTCGAAACGATAATCTTAAAATAAAACAGAACCAGATTATTTTTATTGGTGAAATGTCTTTATGTAGCCGCACGACGCTCACTGCTGGCCTGCTGAGCCAAGGCATAAGGCATACACAAAAACCAAATTTAGAAAATCTTTACTGGTTCAGGACGATTTGTTTCCCAAATGTAGCTTTTGCAGTGTCGCTTCCGTGACAGTTGCGGACGATTTATATAGTTGACACATGGGATATTTCCACTTTGATTACGGCAGAGTGCGGTCGGGTCGGATAACAGAAGCCTGCAGGAATGTCGGTAATTAATGAGTCGACCTCTCAAATGCTATTTGCTGATCTATAAACATTATGCAAAATTTTATTGGGTAAAGAGGAGCTTGGTGGTGCATATGGTTTAGCGCCTGACTCTGCGATTGCGGAGGTTAAGCAACTTTCGCAAGGGTCGGTCATGGGATGGATGACCAAAAGTTTTGATTCTCCAGTTCCTCTGTGCTTCGAAAGGGACATTAAGCCGTTGGCCCCGGCTGCATTTGCAGTCGTTAACACCCACCAATCCAGATTGGGCCTGATTGTTGGGTTATGGCCCATCCTCCTTATCCACCCATAAAGAAGGCCTGTGCTTCAGCAGTGGGAACATTAAAAATGGCTGATGTCGAATCGGTGATGTTATGTATGTTATTCTGTATTGCCAAATTTAGACAATCTTTAAACACACCCACAGAAAACGATCAATCGATTGTTTTGCGATCGTTTTGAAGCATCTTTTTATAAGTAATATGAATATATTGTGCCCAACTTTTAGAACCTAAGTATGTCATAGGTACACATAAGTAGAAAAAACTAATAGCTTCTTTAGAAACTGATTTATGATGAGAGAAAACATTCACTTAATCATTTTATGTAAGCAAGCTTGCTATAAAAATGTTGTAAGTGCAGATTCTAAAGAAACACCCTAAACAGCCTTATAAAGACGTTTATATCTCATCAGAAGAAAATGTAATATACCAACTTAGTCTAATTGCTATATAAACGTTAATAAAATTAATTATCTCAATTACAGTAACGATAAAAGGGTGCTTCAAAGGACTTCTGTCATCTCTTAAACTGTTATTGCCATTAACTTTTGACAGTCTGTTTCAGAGGAACATCTAATTGAAATGATTTTATAAATGTTTTGACTTTATTATGCACAGCGATAATAAGAAAATTTTACTTCAATTTCTGACACACTGACACATGTTTTGTAACAAATATGTGTTAACTATCATTAGTGTATCAACTAAGTACTTCTCTTACCATTTCTAAAATTAATTACCTCAAAAGCTTCAACGAAATACTAAAAACTCCGGAAAGATACGACCAAACATTCTATTCAAACAAAACTCATTTAGAAATGAAAAGATTCTCTCATCATCATTGCTTTTGACTAGTCGTCGGCAGTGTTATAGGTGTTATGCAAGCTCCATTATGTGAGCTCAGCCATACATATTAGGTGCGTGGAGGGTGATTCATCCACAATCATCCATCATTCCTAATCGCCGCCCGTAAAGGTCGCAGGACGGTTTCGGTACCAATGGAAGTGTATGCAGTATCTCAGATCTATATTGAGTTCTTTTATGACAAATTCATTTGTTATTTTCGGGGTTCGTTTTTGTTTTGTGCTTTTAAAATTTAAACACTCAGAGGAAACCGAGGCATTCTTAACTGATCATCATCATCATTATATCAGCCGCACGACACCCACTGCTGGGTATAGGCCTCCTCCAAGGATCTCATCAACGATCGGTCCTGCGCTGACCACATCCAGCGACTTCCCGCAAACTTTACCAGATCGTCGGTCCACCTTGTCCTACCAACCGAGTTATTCCCATCTGATCCCCTGCAACCGATCCCCTGGTGGATCGGTTTTATTTTTAATTATTTTTTATTCCCATCGGATCCCCTGTGTAGGGGATCAAGAATAAGTATTAATATTTTATTCCCATCTGATACCCTATAATGATTCCGAATATGGTAGATAGGGACCATCAAACTGAACAACTTTTACTATGGGACCAACTCTGAAAACGTGAAAAAAGAACAGCTGTTTCATACATATTGATTTTTTCATTTTTAATTTTTGTATGAAACAGCTGATTTTTTTGCGCGATTTCAGAGTTGGTCGCATAGTAAAAGTTGTTCAGTTTGATGGTCCCTATATACCATATTCGGCATTAGGGGTATTTTTATAACATGTTGTATAACAGTAGATCAAGATCATAATGACTGTGAATTTTTTAATCTTTAATGTTAGTTTTTTTTATTATTCCCTTTTTTACTACGTTTCAAGTTATATCATTCTTTGAAAGCTACTTATACTTAAGACTGATTGTTTGTTACTTGTGATTTTAAAGAATTATTTAATTTAGTTTTGCATTAGATATAAGAAAGTCAATTCGATAATAATAGAGACATAATAATATTGATTATTTAAAATGTTTAATTTACACACCTTTTCAAAATAAATAAAAAGGCTTTTTTACCATATGTGACAAGAAATATTGAAATTTAAGGTAACAATTCTTCCAAATCATCCATTGATATGGAATTGTTACGTTTAATTACAATATTTGAGGAAACACTTTTTCATTTTATTTTTATTTGAGTTTAGCCTAATGAAAGGATATTTCATAATTTTAACATGTTAATTATCAACAATTATGACAATATTTTTAAATCTGATTTATCTGTGATATTTGTTACATTAAAAATAATTGCTCAATAAATGAATATTTGCTTTAATACTTCTTTTTCTTCTGACTGTACTCACCTACCTTTCTTGCTTATAAATACAATGAGGGGATCCGTTGGGAATTGAAAACTATAAGGGGATCGGTTGGGATTTTTAATTCTTGGTGGATCAGTTACAGTGGATCGGATGGGAATAACTCTACCAACCCACCACGTCATCCGGTACGCGGTAGCCATTCCAGAACCTTTCCGCCCCAACGGCCATCGGTTCTTCTTGCTATGTGTCTCGCCCACTGCCACTTCAGCTGAGCAATCCTCCGAGCAATGTCGGTTATTTTAGTTCTCCTACGGATCTCCTCATTTCTGATTCGATCACGTAGGGGAACGCCGAGCATTGCTCTCTCCATTGCACGTTGGGTGATCTTGAGCCTTCTTATGAGACCCATAGTAAGCGACACGTTTCACTGCCGTAAGTCATCACTGGCAACACACACAGGTCATAGACTGTCATCGTGAGACACTGAGGTAAGTTGCACACGAAGATTTTTCGAAGCTTCCTAAATGCTGCCCATCCGAGTTGGATTCGACGAGAAATCTCTTTCTCGAAGTTGGACTTATCTAACTGCACTGCCTGTCCTAGGTATACGTAATGGTCAACAACTTCAAATGTAGTGTTCCCAACATGAGCTGGAGTGGGTACATCATGGGTATTCGACAAGATTTTCGTTTTATCCATGTCCATCCTAAGACCCATTTCATAATAACTATATCATTGGCAAAACGAATTTGTGTTAGGTACTGTCCATTAATGTTGATGCCCAGTCCTTTCCTGCCCAAAAACTTAAAGATGTCCTCTAACGCAGCTGTGAACAGAACTTGTAATAACCTCTCTGTCTCACACGTCGCTGCAGTTGGTTGGGATTTGTGCTCTGGTTCTGTACTCGCACCGACATGATGGCATTTTGGTATAAGTACCTCAACACCTCGATATACCTGTAGTCCACTTGGCACCTCTATAGAGACAGCAGCACCGCCCAGGTCTCTATTGAAACTTATCTTTTATTCCTTGTATTGAACTAAAGAATGTCGCCGTGATGATCCTTACATAAACTAAATTTTCATTTATATATCTAATTTATGTGTTGGCCATCTTCAAAATCTTTAACCTAAAATGTTGTATGATGGTATGTTATACTTACTAGTGGCGAAGGATCCATACAAGCCAATTTCCATCGACTTATTTTTTGGAAATCCACCCCACCGATCCACTTTGCAGATCATAACATTTTTATAGAACGGCTTTCTTTAGCCATAATTTAACCCCTCGCCACTGATACTCATCTATAATGATATGGATTCCAGATAGCAAAGAAGAAGACGAAAAGCTTCATCCGTTTTAATTTTGGGAACAATATTTTCTGTCACCTAAGTTTAGATGTGTCACTAATCTGCAATACCCAAATTATAATATCTATCCCCAAGAAATATATTAGTCATCATATTTATCAAAACTGTCTCTAAGTATAAATCACCGTATTAATGTAAATATGTCTCTTAAATTATAGTTTGATCACTTTTTTCTATAGCCTAAATATAAGATCTGTCCTCTAAAAAGTAAGTCCTTGGCAGCAATAATATATTTGTACCTAAAATAGTAAATCTATCACCTTATAAATATATTTGTACCTAAAATAGTAAATCTATCACCTTATAAACAAACTATTAGTATCATTTTAATCGTTCAGTCATCAAAATAATAGATGTGTCCCTTAATTAATAGAAAAATTCCTAAGTAGGGGCGGAGTCAAATTGGCGGGCTATGAAAATTTAAATGCACTAGATAGGTTAGGTTAGGTTAGTGTTTAGACCACTCGCAGCGGAGCGAGCGAAGCTCCATAATGCTTATGATCAACTAGTTTGGCCATAATGCTTATATCAGGATCAACTAGTTTGCCCTAGTCTAAACTAGTTTGGTCTAGGCTATACTAGTTAATCCCATCGCGTATAGGAAGAACTAGTTTAACCTAGGCCAAACTAGTTAATCCTGAAAATCGGGTTTGGCCGGTAACAAATATTACCTAACTAACTCGCACGGCTCGCACTTGACTGCATTGACTGCAGTGTTTTGTTTAGTTTTAGATAAGTAGTGTTTTTGTTTCGATTATAAATGTAAATTATATGATTAAAACCTATTGTAGTTTAATTTAATTAATTGTACCCATATCGTCAAATTTCAGTTAAATTATGTAATAAATTAATATTATTTTTTAATGATCAAATATATTTTTAGGTAAACATTTTTAATTGTTTGGTGATTCAGTTTTAGTGACACTTTTATTATTTAGAAACCCAATATAATTATTTGATGATTGATATTATTTCCTAGTAATTCTTAATTAATATTTAGGTAAGCGATTTTATATTATTTGGTGATTTAATTTAAGTGACAGATCTACTATTTTAGGAACAAATATTATTTATTAGGTCACTGAAAATGCATTTATTAGGTAATTGATAAAATCATACCCTTTAATTTTTAAGTAATAACTACCTACTTAGTTACAAAACTGCATAAAGTTGAGATTCTGCTAACGTCTACTTATCAGAAGAAACTTGAGGCTGATCCGTCGCAAATGCGAATTCTATGTGTTATTTTCGATTGATTTTTGATAGGAGCCGATATTAGTGCTCTCTTTGAGTCCTTTCATTTGATCTTTAGTGATAACGTAAAACGTTTGGAATCGGTTAAGGTTTGCTGTACTTACCTACGTAATAGTACGTTATGAAAAGTTTTTAATTATTGATATTATTACTTATGAGATAGCCAGGATCCATGAGTGATTTTATCAGCCGAATCATATCATAGTATTTAAAGTAAAAGTCCATTATAAACCAAGATTTCGCTCTTTTAACTGCGATTCCGAATTAAAAATCTAATTTGAACGGTTTAAGTATTTCATACAACATTAAAATATGACCAGTTCGTTAATAGAGCGTTAAACTTAACGATATCTTTAAGCTTTACATTAAAGTTAAGTAGAAAAATTACAAGTTCTGAATTTAATAACATTTTTCATTATAATACGGCATCAAAGGTTGAAATTAGAATTTGCTTAAGTTGAGGGTATGAAAAGCGAGTTATCTAAGAGCCGAAACTTAAATAACCTAAGTTTCTAGAACAAGGAAGGTATGGTTGGTACCTACTTTAAAATTGCAAATGAACACAACGTGTAGTTGAACAGAGAGTAAACATTGTTAAGAAAAGTAAAAAGATTATTTAGCATATAATTTCAAAATTATAAGTTTATTTTTCTAATTTCAAATAAAACAACGACGAACGATAAAATAGTTTTACTCATCGATTACGAATAACATTACAATCCGAAGTTGGTCGGGAACATCTCCAGACTTCCAAGTTGGTTTCATTTCGTTATTCCCTTTAACTTAAGTCTGCAGATGGCAACTTGGAGACACAAGAAACAAAGTGTATTTATTTAAAGCTTTCCCTACTTGGTATAATGATTGTTTGATTTCTTGGGTATTGGAATACTTAGGTTATGTAATCATTCGGCACACAGTTGAAAACAAAGACATGAAATTATGCAAAAGTAAAGACAAAGTACTTAAAAAGTTTATATGCCTGCCAACTAAGAAACGATTCAACTTGAAAAATTTTAAATGAACTCATTTTAGTTATTTTATGAACCAAGTTATTTAATTCTGAACCTTATCTAGTTACGAAACATTAATCAGGGGGCTTACTCTCGTGCCGACTTGATCATGAATATCGAGATCGAGTTGGAATCAAGTAAACGTGAAAACGGTACTATAGAAACCAAAAAAAACCGTTTTTAATATACAAAAATAACATGTTTTTGATGTTTATTCGATTCTGGTGTGAATTCCCGTCTATTCCCGTCTAGAAAAGGGGGCTGAACGCAATCTACACCAAAATAAACCACCAGGACTTCATAAATAGTTCTCAAAAATAATCTCTGGCATTCATTAGAGGCTGTAAAAATGGCGGCCGTGACGTCATCCATCACTCATGAGTGCTTGATTAATGGGTGCGTTGAATGAACATCACTCCCGTTGCTAAAGTTCTTGAACTCTTGATTAGGGATGAGATTGGATTGAAGGAGAATCCAAGCATTATCGATGTTTCCGTGATATGGCAATATCAGCTGTTCCGAATTGTGAGCATTGCTTTTTTGTAAATAATTTAGTGCAATAATAAAAAATGCAGATTTCACACTCCACGCCACTAGCAGAGTACATTTAAAATGAACATCAAAAATAAAAACTGGCCAAGTGCGTGTCTGGCCAAGCGCAGCATAGGGTTCCGCAGTGACCAATAACAATTACCATATGGTTATAAACTTATATTTACTTCCTGTTTTTCACAGCTAATGACTAAAACTAAGTATAATACGACGTATATAGACGCCCTCCGTGGTCGAGTGGCTCTGTACACCGGTTTTCAAGGTGTCGCCATCTCTGAGGTCCCGGGTTCGATCCCCGGTTGGGTCAATTTAGAAAACGAACTTTTCTATATTGGCTCAGGTTTGGGTGTTTGTGATACCACCGTTGTCTCTGATTTCCATAACACAAGTGCTTTAGCTACTTACTTTGGAATAGGAGCAATGTATGTGATGTTGTCAAATATTTATTTAATACCTAACTATTCAATGTTGACACCGCTTCCATACCGATCTTCAATTTTGATCGATCTACGGCCGTGACACTTTTGGCTGAACATCGGGCACATTTCAATGTTAAAACCGATATCCCTACTTCAATTCCACTTTAATTCACATTCAAAACTGTTCAACTCGATTCTTATTTCATTGCGTATTAAATCAAGTTTTGGTAGATTTTATTTAGTCGTTTTATTAGCTCTCCAACTTCCATGTTTCTTAAGTAAGGTTCTTAAAAGCACCGACTGTAATTGAAGAACGTAAATAATTTTTCAGGGAAGCTAAGTACTTATGCAAGTTTTTATGGCATAACAAAATTAATGCAAATTGACTGTAATAAAGTTTGCTTACTTTCTTGTTTTATTTTTCTGGAAACTCCACAAATGGACCAATCTGCAATATAGTAGAGGATACGCACTGTCTCAAATAATAAACTCGATCGAAATAGTTTGAAGTCACCTTATTCGAGTAGAATCTCAGGATTTTAGATTTTGGACCAATTCCTTAGTTACACTGATTCTAGAATATGTAGCAAAGTTAGTGTAACTGTGTATCGAAGCCTATCAGTGTTTGAAGATTATCAGGGTACAAACATTTCAATCCATTTTTTATTAATATCAAACTAAAAATATACACCAGCCATATCCTTTTGTAGCGAAGGGGCCTGCTGGTTATAGCATAGATGGGTCTATGTCACCTAAAACAATAAAAAATGCTTTTGTTATTAACTCGCCCATGAATCGACCTTTACAAATGACGACACCATGTCTCAATATAGTAGCTATTCAACCACAGAACTCATCTTAGCTTTTACTTCAGCGCGCCATGAGTGCCGCACTTTCAAGTTGAAATAGGATAAGTCCACTCATGAATAAAATTGTTTGTCTAAAACTATTGTTTGCTGACAGATGAGTTTAATAAGCCTGGTCTTTCAATTAGAATTTAAATCAAAATATACTTACCGTCAGATTTATTCAGGCATCTAAAATCTTGACGTTATCTGAGAATGATTTGATTTACATTTTAAGTGCTTTTCGTCTTTGATAATGGCCGGTTATAAGAGACATTTTCTTTAAGACCTTTTAAAGGTTAATTAAAAATAAATAGGTGCTTACCTCGTTACTTAAAAGTAAATAAGTCATTTCGTTCGCATCATCAAACTCGCAAAGTTAGTAATATAGCACGGGCTTGTATAAAATGCACTTTATTTGTGATGTTTTATGGACAGTAAAGAGTTGAGTATTCCTCCGCTACACTAACTTACGAAGTAAATACCTAGTTACTAAAGAACTCAATTGATGATTTTATCGAAAATTTACCAAAACTCAGGACATTTTGTGATGAACTGGCATTGTTCTTCTTCATCCTGCCCTCTTCCCAGATCAGCTGGGGTCAGGCCTCCTTGTACGTTTGCGCCAGGACTCACTATCCAGGGTTGTCAATTGTGGAAGGTCTCGCCTTTTCAACTCCTTCATGATATTGGACCACCCCGTCGCAGGTGTCAACATGCATTCATCGATGTTAATTTAGTGGGATAATTACGTTGAACATTGTAAGTTTACTCTCAATATATCGACGATGACGATGATGTGGCAACATTATCGTGTCAATTTTGTAAAACACAACACAATAGCCCTCGCCACTTGTGCTCGTCACGTCACTCGCAGCGTATCACGCTGGAGATATAGCGCTGAAGCTCTCAATTGATTCAGTAAAATATTCAATGTATATAATATTAAGCTTTAGATTTACAAGTATACTTAAAAATAAAACTATTTAGACTTAAATCTAGCCAACAACTGCATCAAAATGAGACTGACAGGTTTGTCGTGCTTATGTAATAGTCACTCGCAGTCGCAGTATATCACACCAGAGTAAGGTTATAGCGGTGAAGCTCTCATTTGATTCAGTGTATTAGAAGCTCTACATTTTACAGGTTGACTGGTCAAGCCTTTTAATATTAAATCTGGCTAGCATTTACCTCAAAATCACTCACTCTTCTGGTCTGGCAACATTACCATGACAATGTAGGACACAATAGCCCTCGACTCGCACTCGCCACTCTTGCTCGTATAAAAGTCACTCGCAGCGTATCACGCCGGAGTTATGGCGGCACGGCTCCCGTTTGTCGTACTGTTTATGGTAGGGTAGGTGTACAAAAGGGCTGCCTCTACAAATGCGGCAACATTTTAGTCTCAGTTATTACTTTTTAATATTTAGGCTCTAGTTATAAATTAGGTAAGTAGGTATATGATGTGACATAATATTATTGGATTTTAATTTTAATTTATTTCAGAATTATACTCTATTGAAAGAAGAAGCTAGATAGCTTGAGGTTAAAATCAAATGGTTATTACAAATATTATAATTAGAGAAAGGCAAAGACCGGTTTTAAACCCGACTACTGGGTTTAAACTCAGTGATAGCCCATATACAAGGTGTTACAAAAGTACCCCTAATGCCGAATATGGTATATAGGGACCATCAAACTGAACAACTTTTACTATGGAACCAACTCTGAAATCGCGAAAAAAAAATCAGCTGTTTCATACAAAAATTAAAATCGAAAATATCAAAATGTATGGAACAGCTGTTTTTTTTTCGCGATTTCAGAGTTGATCCCATAGTAAAAGTTGTTCAGTTTGATGGTCCCCGTATGCCATATTCGGCATTAGGGGTACTTTTGTAACACCTTGTATACCATTTTGTAGAACAAAATAAAATATTTATGAATAAGATGATGTTTTGTCCTTTGAATACTTTTCTGTATTGATTTAACAAGAAATTGTTTCCATAGCAACGTCACATTTAACATATCAATAGAAAAAGAAAAACTGTAAAAAGTTTCTATAACACACAATAATAGGGTTTTACTGGGTTTAAACCGAGGTTCAAATCGAGTTTTTTGCCCATCTCACATAATAAAAAAAAATGAGACCATTGAGTATGTTCTTAAAAAAGGTTTTTTCTTTACTAAATGTATCAATTTCTACAGGTAACAACCCTGTTGGAACCTATTAACATAATGTATATAGGAAACAACTTTATACAGTTCAGATAAGAATTATATTCACACAACACTACAAACCTAATAAAATTGTTGACCTATTATAATAATATAGATTTACGACCGTCTGCAGGCAATTAAAATAAGGAGTAGGTATGTTTAGGTGATGTTTGTGATTTTCAGGGAAGAAAAATGTATAATTACTAATCTGCTTTTCCATTTTAATAAACTTTAATTAACTAATGATTCAAAATTGATATTGTTAATGCGCAAAATATTGCCTTTTTTTTAAATTCCTACTAAAAAGATAACCAAGGGCGTGAATAACTAATGATACAAAATAATGATATTGTTAATGCGCAAAATATTGTCTTTTTTTAAAATACCTACTAAAAAGATATCCAAGGGCGTGAAATAGGGGATGAAAGTTCGTATTTCCGGACACATGGACGAAGTCCTGTGTCTTATAAAACTTTTCCAGATCCGCATCTAAATCTTCCCTCATACTTCTAAAATGGCGCGTCACCCATCCCACGTCCTGCAATCAGTTACGGCGATCTAACCCGAACAAATGGTGCAGCCTCGCCGCGCCGACAATTTTATTAATGATCATTACCACCCGCCGCTGTTCATTAGTTACTGCCGGCAACTTTTGAGGCCACTTCCGACAGTGTTTGCTTCATATTTACTTTCAATTTCACGCTCCAGTAATCTTTATTATGCCTTGACGGATAATCATCTGTAGGTAAGTTCTCTGCGTTTGATAGAAAACCTTGTCCAACTCTCATACGAAACGGAATTTAAAGTCAAACATACTTACCTGGTGGAATGAGAGCGGAGAATTTTTAAAGAAAATAATTGACCTATGACGTTCAAATATTGACAATATATTTATCTAGGTACAAGCTGACACAAATTCATGTACATTCAAGTATGTGTGTGTGTGTGTTAAGGACAACTATTCTTGTCATTTTATAAATAGGCTTGTATTATTCTACTGTCGAATAGTCGGCTCAGTGATTTCCATTTCAAATGCTCGTGTTTGGCCGGCATCGGAACAAATGGCAGCCATATAGCCCTAGCTCAGCGCCTGCTTTAGTTGGCCGAATGTTCGCCGCTGCCCAATCAATCGAACGTCAAACGGGGACTAATGCTATGTGACTGGGCCGGTTTGGTCAACCAAATGTTTTCATCAAAGTATTTATTTACGTTCAAAAATTAGCATACTTTAATACGGATCTTGTTTTATCTTTAACTTTATATTTGACCTTATCGTCACCTAACATCATGTGCGTGCGATGAATCGAGCGTCGAGCATTTCCGTGTTTTAGTTGAAATAATAGTGTTTTACTTTAGATTTTAAAATGGTTTCATCATCAAAAAGTTACTCCTGCGCAATTACCTTCTTTCGGAATACATCTTGACATGTTGCCACCCCGCCTTGTTGATTCCCCCCGCATTATTTTATCAATAAACTACAGCTGGTTTAAAAATTACTCTATTATTAGATCACGTTTCAAATCAAATTACAAACTTCTCTCAAAACTTTGAATAAGTCGTCTAACCTATTTATGGAAATCTTGACACAAAACAACAAACAAACAACGAACTTGTAGCTTTAAGACTGACCTACTCAAGATAGCGGATTTGAATAAACTATCTATTATAATTGAATTGGCCTCAAAACGGTTATCTCCGAACTAAATAATATATCTACTGGCGCCCCAGGAGGTAGGCGTGGCGAAAACAATGGGATTAATTTCAAACTAAATTAGTTTCGTCTTGTTGGGAATAATTTATACTGAACGTCGGCTCTGATTCTGAAGACGCTCTTGTAGCGGTCTTGTTCTACTTGTGTCATATTATCTATGCCACAGAACACTAGAGTGGATAAACATGAAATCGGAATAGACATGAACTTCACTAAGTATGATCTTCCGCTGCAATCTGAGATTTACACATGATCTCAACCTCTATTTTCGCCTTATTCCTCTTAAAAATATACTCCTCCACGAGGAGTGATTAATTGAATTTACCCTGGCAGTAAATATAAAGCAAAGGTACGTGAACAATAACGTTGAAGGTGACAAAACATTTAAAGATTATTATCTTGTTACGTTTCCAAACATAGATTTGAATTTGAAACAGGCTAGAAGGTACTCATGAAAACACAGCATGTCACAAAATAGATCTTTTACTATCGATTTTCATACAATGTCTTTGGTCTTGTATCTTCTATCGATAATACAAAAGCGTAAAATTTTGTATAATGACTTAATTTAAAAAAATATGTTTTTAATCTTGTCCATTTTCGAAACTGAAAGTTTTATTAGTTACCTAAGGGTCTAAACTATATAAGAAATTATTTTGATGAAGTTTTGTAGATAATATCCCTGTGTCTCTAAATATTACAAAAAATTTACAATAATGTCGAGATATTTAAGAAAAACAAACAAATTTCAGATTAAAATTGACTTTACTAATTATTTGTGACATATTATAGTTGAAAGTGTACCCAAAATTTTTTTTACTTAATAGGTGATATTATTAGCTTTCGAATAATATATTTATATAAATGTAGGACTTCTAGGAGTAATTAATATTTTTCGGCAGGGTTATCTAAAATTAAAAGTCAAATTTCAAATGGCGGTCCATCCAACAGTTAAGGGGATGTATGTACCCCAACATGTGGATGTTTGTGTCGATAAAATTAAGTGTTTTTCATGCCTTTAAAATGTCGTTAGTACAAGACCATAGACGATGCAATACAAACAGTTTGTTACGACAGAAATGTGAAAGATCCTAACGCAGAACGGCTTTCAGCGAAATAAAAGGCTCAACCGGTAATACATTCCAATGCCGGTATAAACGACGCAAAAAGTCGACCATTACACACAGAACTCAGGTGTGCCAACAAATGGCTTGATAAATATAGAACTAAAGAAGAAAAAATGCGTGGAAAAGCATCGCAATCTCCAAACGACAACTTTATTCGTCTATCAATGTGATTTATGTGAGCGGAGACACTTTGGAGACAAATGTGTGTCTTATAACGTGGAGGAAACGCATTTACAATTTTTTTGCTTGGTGTATGTATTTCTTATTGATAATGCTTTTGTGGATGTTTGTTAGATGTCTGAGGTTAAAGGTCAAGGGTCAAGGCTAAAGTCGATATCTTTTCACTTTGGCATTACACGCTCTTATGAAAGTGTTTGTGGAAGAAGCGATTTATCAAAACTGGTAACTCGATATTCGTCTTTGCACTTTATTCTTGTGCTACCCTTATCATGAAAACATTTTTTTATTACTTTGTCTTACTGCTAATTTATCTATATAGGTTATTTACTAGTCAATGTAGTTTTATTGCCAACTAGATTGAATTTTCGTATTATAAATAAACAAATATTTGACAACATCACATACATTGCTCCGATTCCAAAGTAAGTAGTTAAAGCACTTGTGTTGTGGAAATCGCAGACAACGGTGGTATCACAAACACCCAGACCTGAGCCAATATAGAAAAGTTCGTTTTCTAAATTGTCCCAACCGGGGATCGAACCCGGGACCTCAGAGATGGCGACACCTTGAAAACTGGTGTACAAAGCCACTCGACCAAGGAGGTCGTCAAATTATGTTTGTTATATATAAATTATGTATTAAATTTTATGTTATAGAATATCTTTTGATTTTGCGAATGTATTTTATGTACATTTCAATGTAGTATAGTTCTGTTAAAATTCCAAGTCTGCAAAACATTTTCTACTTCTGAAACAGATTTGGTAATAAATTCGAAGAGTAAGCCAAACAAGAGTTGAAATTATTTGTACGTCACCATGACTTATGCGTAGACGATCGCAAGACAAATGGGTATCCCCAAAGGCGGTAATATGAGCCTACAAGTTTTCCACTTAGCTCTTGTGTTTTTATAACAGTTTTGCAAACAAGAGTTTTCGAGTGAAACCCCTTAAGTTTTAGCTAAGATTAGGATGAAACTTGGCATAAACTTTTATATTGAGATTGTAGAGGAAATGCCTATGATCGTAGACGATATGTATATTTTATATAAAATACATAACATAACTTGTTTATTCTAAATAACTGCGATAATATAATAGATATAAGCTGAATAATATAAGCTATAAGCGTTAAATTTAAATAGCATATTTCGATAAAAAAATAATTTATTGTAGCTCGATTACACAACTGAGTCAACAGTCACCTAATTGATATTGTACTAATATTAAACCTGTGGAGGTCAGCGGACTCGAGGGTGGCCAGGTCTTCTCCAAGCTGGTCTAAATTGGAAATATCGCAAGGCTTACTTACGGCGTCGGTTATCGCTGTAAGAAAAACGACGTCAGTCGAATAAGTGGATATTTGAAATATTAAATGGTAAATATCAATATTAAATAGCTACTTTGCAAAACTATTTGGGTATTAAACATTCTATATACAATCAACGGCAAATAGGGTTACCAGCGCATGTCAAATTCTGTCGATGAATTTTGATCTTCGTGTCCAACCTCAACTTGCTGGTGACAGTACTTTGGAATGAGCGAAACTTTATCAAATGAGCGAAACTATCTTATGAGCTTAGGATTAGTTCATGCATGTTCGTATTTATATTCTGGAAACCTGATAATACTAATAGAAACAACTAATATGAAACTTACGTACATGAAATGCAAACAGCTGTCAGTATCAACCAGGGTAGATTTAGGGTAAAGTAGGTTGAGAAACCTGCCATTTAACTATCTCTGCAATTTGTGCATATCCAAGACGCTCTGTTGGCGCCGAGCCTCGAGAAAATGGTGTTTTGTAGAATTGCAGATCCAACTATCAGGGTCCCACGGTCTTGGTACAACACGCACACTTCGACCCATCTGAAGGTTAACGAAAGTAGCTTGAGTCCTAATGCGCTAACTAACCCGCTTTTAACCAATAAATTCCTAATAACTATGCGAACTGCACCCCGGAGAGACTATGATATTAAGTTGTGATAATAAAATGCTTCTCTCGCACACACACACACACTGATAAATTCATTTTATACAGCAAGATCGCAGTTGAAACAGAAAGGAGCGCGAGAAATATAGCTTCATTTATTGCGAGCGAGGCAAAGTATACTCTATTTGTATTGTCCGCTTCGCTGGAATGCTCATCAATAAAACTTTAAAGCTGAACAGCACTATGATTTGTATCTCAAACTATATTAATGAAATGCATTTTGTAGTATTAACTTCAAAGCTTACACCTGGGAGTGAAGTTTATCAGCTGATTCTCATCCCGCGAGCTGTAACCGTCATTCACAATTTCCTAAGTTACAAAAAACAGAACTTACCGTTTATGTTAACTCAGCCATTTGCCATAAATGCCATTTAAGCAACTTTGAGTGACTTAACCTTGCTCTATTTTAATTTGATTTCAACGGCGTTTGGTGGCGGTACTACTTGAACTTTTTTTTCTAAAAGGCGGTATTGGGTCGACTTGGCAGGCGATTTTAGTCAGTTAGCGTTTTTTATCGACAATTGCTTTTATAATTGAATCGCCACCTCACTGAAATTAGGTTTGCGATTATATTTTACATAATGTTGTAGTAAAGTGCGACTTTCAAACGCTTCAACAGATCGAGTACAAATACATATCGATACAAACCACGAAGTACTTGAATTGAACGTATCGATTTACTTAAGTTGCTAAGGCAACAATAGTACTTACACCTCGCTAAGTTTAAGTACTGGCAACGTAAATCTTCGTGATAAAGGAATTTCGAATAATCTACAAATAAAAAAAAGTAATGTAGGGAAATAATTATGCACCAGTTTCAAGGTATTTTTATAATATAAGTTTTTTTATTTGAAACTAAGTTTACTTGTAAATATTAAAAATCTTTGCTATCGCTTCAAAACCTTGTGAAATCCAACAAGAATCTCAATATCAACAAGATTTATATAGAAGCCAATAAAACAGAATTTTCCTGAAAAATACTCTACATTCTTGACGACAACAAAAACAGATTTTTCCAAAAAGAAATATTTAAAAATCTATTAAAAATAAATGAATTAATTAATTAAAAATATAAATCACCATCAGCCATTTTAATGTCCCCCTGAGGCACAGGCTTTCCTTATGAGTAGGCCCAATGCGGATTGGTGGTTGCTAACGACTGCAAATGCAGCTGGGACCAACGGCTTAACGTATTTCCGAAGCATGGAGGAGCTCGAGATAATAAAGTTTTGGTCACCCGCATCCCATGACCGCGAAAGTTGCTTAACCACCGCAATCCGCTATACTACTGCGCCAGCGAGCTCCTCGTCGTTTCCCTCGA